>OX419588.1:5412277-5815065 GCA_948473455.1 Teleiodes luculella | reverse complement strand
CACTAAGAAGGAACATCGGTGTCATAATATTTCACTGTGATATTTGTTATGCGTTATCTAATTAAGTTTTTGTAAATAAAAGTTACTTGAACACATTTTTATCTTTCTTTATTCGATTGGATTTTAATAACTTCATCAGAAGATTGTACATTACTTTTTAAGCCATGAGTACAAAGTGATAATATAAAAAAAGTGAGAAGACATGTTCTCTAACATATACTGTTAAAGATAATAACCCGGCCCCGGCCCGGGATTCACATTCACAATAGATAATATATTTTTACTGTTAATTTAATAGTCTTTTACCTATTTTGAATACGTTCTTAATTTAAAAATAAATCGAAACTATGTAATTAATTAGTATCACAAGGCTGAAATACCTACTGATCTGAAGAGTAAACAAGATTCATAAGCTATTTTGTATTTTTTTTATTAAATATTGTAACTAAATATGTTTTTCCTAAATTTCTTGATTAAAACATTTTAAGCTTATTTTTTCTATTGAAGTCATTTGTTCGATAAGCTTCGTTAACTGAAAAATATTGCGAACAATTAATAATGAACAAAATAATAAACTAACATGATGTATGCAATATCTTTTTGTAACATTACAATATCCCATATGAGGTAGTGGATGCATTATACATATTACAAAATGTACTTTTGATAAACAATTAAGTTGTAGACAATGCTTTATTTCATTCACCCCTGTTTAAGGTGGGTTTGAGTCCCAGGGTCTGGACATATTATGTGGGCTCTCAACATACAGCAGCCCTATATTGACCTTGAGAGCGCCCGTATTCCGTAGCGTCAGGGGTTATTTTCGTAGTGCGAATTTCCAGCCGCATGTGTGGCTTCTGTACATGAGTATTTCAAGTTCTTGACTGAAGCGATTATGTAAGATACATAACATAAAATCTATGAAGTAAGCATATACGACTACCCACAGGCCCACAGTCTACCTACAAGTTACGGTGTTTGTCAAAAATTGTACTTGACTTGAGCGAAATATGGAGCGCAGCATAAATTCGGTAGACTGAGTAGAAAATAATAGAATTTACTTTACTTATTTACTACTTACTTATTTAAATACAAACAAACAAACATACAAATATTCTTTATTGACACCAAAACTAAATAAATAAAATAAAATAAATATTATACTTTTATTACTTACTTTTTTAAATATTTTATACTGAGTGACCAAGTAAGAACCAAGATGCTGCTGCTGTGATCCAAGATGGAATTCATTGATGTAGCTCAGAAGGCCGACACTCAAAGTGGGACAGGACTAACCAAATGAGACCGTTGGGTGCCTCAAGATGCAAAAAGGTGTCGTGGTCGGCCCCGCAAGAGGTGGCGAGACGTGCTAGATGCTTATTTTAAGGACCTAGAGTAGAGAGTAAAAGGGCAGAGCTCGAGATCGGAAAAACTGGAAGGAGGACAGCTCCTGTAGCATGAAGTGTTATGAAAAAAGTTAGACGCACTGTCAAAAATCTGCGAGAAATCTGCCATATTCATATATCCTGCAATAGGATATGAGAATACTCCAATAAAAAAAATGTCTGTTACGCGTGAATGGTCATGCTAACGGAGCAGAGAGACCTTTGCCCTGCACTGAAAGGTGTATGAAAATTAAAATTGTAACTGTTCAATTACCAATAGGTCATTAGTGTTAATAGAGAATATGTGTATTTTATGGTTTTGATACCTTTTAAGGTTCTGGCTCGACTCTGACTGGGCCACATATTTGTCACGGCAACTTCGGTAAGCCAGGTATTTCCAAAACATCTTCGTCATTCTGTCGTCTTAATCCCTAAATAAAGGTGTATGAAAATTAAAATTGTAACTGTTCTATTGGTCATTAGTGTTAAAAGAGAATGTGTGTATTTTATGGTTCAGAAATAAATTACAAATTCGATATCATAATAATCGTGATAAATTTTACACTAAAACCAAAAATACTCTCTAAGCGAAAGTAAAAATCAGGAGATAGAAAAAATATACATTAAGTAGTTTATTCTTAAATAATTTATTTACAAATTAAAACATTTATTAACAAACAGGTATTCATAGAAATAAGTTAATAATACGAGATCAGTGGTGGTGGGCAGGTACTATATGCGCAGCATGTCCTTTGCGTTCAACATGAGCTTGGAAACTGAAAACGAAAACATGAAATGTTGTTTACTAATTGTGATATTTCTCATTATTTTATCGCTATAAAATGTTAACCTAAACATATTTATTTATCATTTTTTGTTTTAGGTGATTCAAACATCTCGAATCGACGTCGAAAAGTGATTTGTAAAAACTTACTTCGAATTAAAACTTTTTGACTTTTGATTTTGACAAAAAAATAAGATTATTGGTTTAAAAAAATGTTTTCAGTATGATAAAAAACAAAGTTTGTAACCCATTCTTGTGGTCGGCTCGGCGGTGTAGTGCACGATGCGCACGGTGCCGTCGGGCTCGTGCAGCGAGTAGTAGCCCTTCACGACGTCGCCGTGCCGGGTCTCGTGCTGCGACTTCTGGTCGTGCGTGTGCCCGTCCTCCACCTTGTACTCGAACTCGTATTTAATTTGTGAATTGTTACCCATTCTTGTGGTCGGCGGTGTAGTGCACGATGCGCACGGTGCCGTCGGGCTCGTGCAGCGAGTAGTAGCCCTTCACGACGTCGCCGTGCCGGGTCTCGTGCTGCGACTTCTGGTCATGCGTGTGCCCGTCCTCCACCTTGTACTCGAACTCGTATTTGGGCTCCGCCTGCAGACAGACTCATTGTTAGCGACCGACTCGCGGTGAACAGTGACAAGTCATTGAAGGTTGAGCGGGTGGATGCTTACGTAGTAGTCGACGATCTTGTGTCCGTGCTTGTCCTTGTACTCTACAGGGTGCGCGGGTCCGTCGTGGCGGTGGATGCTCTGCGAGGAGTACGCGTGGTGGTGGTCCAGATGACCGTGACCTTCCTGAGGCCTTGCGATGGCTACAGCCATGAAGGCAGCAGCTAGAATAATCTGTTAGGATACATAAACTATCAGTGCCAAGTTTTTTGCATGATTTATAAGCTTTTTTTTGATTATTTTTTATTTGTGTAAGCTTTAACTTATAAACATATTTGACCATTCTGTTAAAAAAAACATTTCTAGAACTCGATTTTTGAAAATGGCAAATTTTTAATAAAACGTGATATTTGGTAAAAGAGATTCGGGTCGTTGAATGTATTGAAGTACCTATATTATTTAGAAATAGTAAGTCTGTCTGAGAAATAATTATTAGTAATAATTTATTTATTTTTCAATTTATTTTTATTTTTTTGTCAACGTTTTTCAATTACTTTCGATATATTATTCAAATATTTTATTTTATTTTTAACGTCTTAAATCGTGTATGGGTTAGGTTATTGTCGTGACTATCGCTGCTAATTAACTACAATTTAACGTTAATTATGATGTTGAAATTACAATACCTTGGAATACATATTGAGTTATTCTCAAAGAACGGTGTCTTGATACTGATATCATATGAAACTCGTAAACTCTTATATATTATACAGCTTACGAGGCTGAAATACTTTTTCGCAACTTATGAATGAAAAGTTAATAAACCAGTTCCAATTGTGCTACCTTGTAATGCAAAGCGACATTTTTTAAATAAGTGTAGTAGTAAAACTGCTTAAATTTTTTATTTTATTAGTTTTTCGAAGATGAAACGAATTTCAAAATACCTATTTTGATTAATTACACTTTTTACTTACCTACTTGTTTGGGTACTACTTACTTTACTTACTTACAGAGTTAGAAATAAAATTGTGTTTACAATAATGTGGCTTGTTATTAGCGTAGGTACAGATTTTTTACATATTACAATATATTAGTTTAGCTGGAGCCCTTCAGGATGAATGTAACACTGTAGAGGACAATTGAAAGTGTGTAAACAATCATATAAGGGCAAATTGCAATGGAAGTACTTGACCTACAAAATTAAATATTTACATTTACATAACATTATTGTCTTTATTTTTAGTTAGTTACTTTTAATAACTATTTTATACATATATTATTTCACTAATAAAATTTGCTTTTTAATACAATAAAGGTTTTTAAAGAATTCTTATCGTGAACATCCTTTACAAAGTGTATTAACGCAGGACTTCCGATACCTTCCGTTTGGAAAGTTGGTCGTAAATATATAAAGCTCTTTTAATCTACCTCATAGATATAAAGATATCGTAAATGATGTCCACTGTCATTGTCAAATGAATAACATCACTACCAAAATCACTACCGCGCCCGTAACAACAGAAACAATATAAAATAAATTCTTTTACATTTTTGGAAAAGTAAGTAATTTATTACACATGGGTACAATAAGAGAAGTAAAAAGAAATCAGTCCACTCTACGTCCGATTCTAGAGGTACGTACGAATACGAATCTGGAGTCCGAATACGTACGATATAATTCAGTATAGAAATATTTGCAAATATCAGTTTTTAGGAGAAAGAAGGAGAAATTAAACTATAGGCACTATAGGTATGTAGAAATCTATCAAACGGTCATTGAACTAGGCAGCGTCTGCGGGTACTTTGAGAAAACAAGGTGTACGAATATTTTATTCTTATCGAGGTTTGTAGAAATGACCGTTTGCTTTGTAGACAGGTCACCACCAACTTCCACTTCATCTTAAATAACTAAAAGAAAGGATCACCAAAGGTAAGCAGTTAAAATGTACAATTCGCTGTTTGTCTGTTTTTTGAGCCGGGCCACATCTATTTCTGTATGTACGAAGATGCACCGTCTTCTTCGTAATCGCAGCACAGGGTTTATCCCATTACCGTAGCCACTCGTAACAGGGCGCGGTACCATAGTCATTATCATCGTAGAAAGACTGCTAAATGTAGCAGTGCCTTAAAAAGTTTTGTGTGAAAATTACCACTAATTACCTTTTATTTTTATTGCGTGCTGCTGTTTGCTGCCGGCTTGCTTATCGTGTGGGTTTCGAGGTTAACCTACCAAACCCTTTTTTATTGACAAACTTGTGTCGTAAAATTGAAGTATCTATATAGTTACACCTTCAGGAAAGCGGAAAACTACAAAAAATTGTCATAAATCAAGTCTAGGGGCGGCTCGGGCGAAACAATGACTACATAGCACGTTAGGGCCGCGGTTTCCACCAAAGCGGAGACTATTTGGTATTCTGTGGCGGAGATGTGAGGAAATATCTCAATTTTCTATAGAATCTTGTGCCACGCGCGAGCTAAGCGTGCTCACCGGACTTGGGGGGGAAGCGAAAGTCTACCCCAGAGTAGTCATGTACCAACATGTCTAGGGGCGGCCCCACGGAGCCTCGAACTTAGACGTAGAGCGTTGATACGGAAGAATTCGTGGAGGAGATGGTGCCAGTTCCGTCCCTAATTACTAGTATGATTTTTGCCGCGTCTTCGCCGTCGGGTACGGGCATTGTTACCTTAAAGATAATTATTACCAGAACGGTATTCACTACCAGAAGAGCATTCTATAAGGTGTACTTACCTAACCTAAATTATTTTGCTGCTTTTGCTGTATCCGTGTTTTCGTCGTCTGGTTCGGAATGGGAGTAAGCTCACAGTAAGATAGCTTAAAAAACTAAGATAATACACTATAGACAGCAGTCACAGAAGTGCACAAAAGTCAGTCAGTAAATAATAAAAAGAAACATAAATTAAAAAGCATATTTACAAACATTTATATGATTTCAAAAGGGGATTCTATTTGTTCGCTAAACTTCGACTCGTGTAATATATTTGTAGTATGATGTTCTTTTCGTTGTTTGCTAACTTGCCTTATACATGATTTGGTTATAGATAAGTATAGTACCTCTTTTTTTTAGATGAGTGCGGTTTCCATAATAAACCCATCTAATATGGAGGAATTCTTACCTTGGGCTTGCAAAAAACTGGGCGTAGACATAACTTTGACCTTCCAGATTAAATTTCAAGGTAAGTTTTCATACTTTATCCCACTGACTTCCTTTTAAATGGCTAAATCGCTATAGTTTTTCTGTGTTCTTTCTATTCTTAATACCTAATAACATAAAGTACTATCAGAAATGTAAGGGAGAAGCGGGGCCTACAGGAACAGGCTTTTGTGATTCTAAAAAAATACTCTTGTTTCTCTGTAAGTACCTAAGTAAATACAGTACTTACTTACTTACTCCTGCCACGAGATTATAAGTTAGTAAAAGCATTATAATAATTTTTTTCAAAACATTTTTGTCTGAAATGAAATAAATAATTGAAATTGGTATTCTTTTTACGTTAATTTTTGTTTTTAAGTTTCATTAACGCCGAGGCAACAATATACAGCATTGTTGGCATGTGAAATCTTGTGTTATGCTACGAATAGAAAATATTTGCGGCATTTGCTGCATGCGACAGGCTAGTTAAGGCCGAGACAAGTTGTGGCTAGATAATTTTCAAAGCATCTTGCGGTAAATTTTGTTTTATTGATTTGGTTTAATATTGTAGCATGCGGCTGTTGCATGTTTTTGCCTCGGCGTAAATGAGGCCTTACGATTTAAAAAATGAGTTTCTTAATTCTATAAGTAGATATGCTTGCAATTTTGTTATATCAGTCCAGTTATTTCAGCTGACGATGGAGAACTTCGTAGAAAGGAAATCCTAATCACAAGAGTTTAACTCGGTTAATTACGAGTAACATAAAAGGTTTGATAAAATTATAATACAGTAAATCGCGTATGTTTCAGCTGAATACGTGAGCCCAACTACAAAAGAAAAGAGAGCTCAAAAACAAAAATTGAATGAAAATTTTATGTCTAACCAAGATGATGTTACTGAAAGTTCAAGTGATGATGATTTTAAGTCAGTAGCTCAAAAAACGCATGTGCATATAATACTGACGCTACATGGGCAAAACGTGGCAGAAATGCAAATTAGTGGAAACAAACACATACCAAGGGAATTTTTTGCACTATTAGCTACCATCATAAAATTTCACACTAATTTGCAAGGCATAAAGATCACCACAGGCCTTGATCAATACTGCATTTATGAATTAAGCAAACTTTTACCAATTTCTAACATAACCGAATTATATCTTGATGATACCTTTATTAGAGAAGCCAATTATGACATTCTTTTAAATGACGATAGCAATTTGAAAGTCTTATCACTCGCGAGATGTCAAATTGGAGACCGGGTTGTAAAAAATATTGCGGCTAAACTTAATCACCCCTGTCTAGCTTCAACGAAACTATACGTATTAAATCTTTCTTCGAATCGTTTAACAGATCGTAGTTGTAAATATATAGCCGAAGCATTGAGATCTAATAGAATGCTGTGTTATTTGAGCTTATCCAATAATATGATTACTGATGAAGGCGGTAAAGCAATTCTTAAGACATGTGTTCGATTTCCCTATTTATTTGAAGAAATCGTAGCCTACAGACAGAGATACATTGATTATTTTAAGAAAAGGCAAAGTTTAATAGATAAATACATTGAAAATTTTAAACTTAATACTGATTGGAAATCAGTTAAAAAT
The DNA here is from genome assembly GCA_948473455.1 of Teleiodes luculella. Classification (NCBI taxonomy): domain Eukaryota; kingdom Metazoa; phylum Arthropoda; class Insecta; order Lepidoptera; family Gelechiidae; genus Teleiodes; species Teleiodes luculella. The sequence goes on along the minus strand of OX419588.1, from coordinate 5,807,526 downwards.
TTCAGAAAACATGCAACCAATAAGATGCATGCAATACCTACTGATTTAATCAGACATGATATAGAGAAACAAGTTCATAAACAAATTGGCGATTTTAAAGATCCCATGGGAGATGCCTTATGTATTGACGGAATAAAATATTGTAAGGGAAATAATACTTTAAATTACCTTAATTTATCTTATAACTGTTTAACTTATTCGTTTGTGAAATTGTTAGCAGATGTGATTGAATATCAATATTATTCGGTGAAAAAAGGTAAAGGGTTGCTTAGTATTCATATAGATGGCAATCCATTGCCAGTGTCCTGTAAAGAGTACTCTATTATAGACGATGCATTAGAATTGTTTGTATTCCAACTCAATAAAAATATGTCTGCTTCTCGTAAAAAAAGTAAATTTGGTGCAAGACATGGATAGTGTAACGTGTCTACCTATACAGTAGAAAAAACTGAAAAAACATGCTCTATGACTGTATTTTATCAATTTTCCTTAAAGAAACTTCAGCCGCCATAACACCCTGTAGTATAGTTGTGAAAGATTTCAAAGTTCCTATTACTAAAAATGTCTATTGCTTTGTGGCTATACTTTTAGTCCAATGTTTAAAATATTGTTTCAGGTTTTTGCTCTGTATAATGTAATGTGAGTTTATCTCTCTAATATGAGTTTAAATTTTTTTCTTTTTCATTTGAATTTCAAGATAGGTTTTGCTTGTCTTTCGAGCTTCTTGTAATCTTCTGTTATACCTTTATGAATAAAATATCGATAAATATGAGTATGAAATGTATGAAGAATGAGTACAGATAAGAGTTGGAACAACACATAAAATTCGTGTGTCACGGTTTTAGTTACCATACTTTTCCGAAATGGCTTCACCGATCTTGAGAAAATCATACTTATATGTTTATTCAGTATGTCTGAGAATAGATTGTTATCTATTTTATTTTATTTAAACCTTGAAGGCGGGCGAAGCTGCGGGGCGAAGGGCTAGTTTCATTATAACTATTGTGTGTGGTGGCGACCTATAATGTAAGTTATAGCTATGCATAATGCATATTAATATAAATTCCCCCAAGTACCTTGCACTTGACTAGTCGTTGCGAAAAATATGTTGACGCCCGAACTGCTCCTAAACGATGATGGCCTTTTAATTGCATTATTAAAAATACACAAAAATTACGACCCACGAATCGCCAACAGTGTTGCGCGGTTTTCAAACGTTCCTTTTATCGTTACAAAAAGTGGTAGTGTGTACTCAGCTTTAATGTTTTAGACTATTATTTACCTAAGTTGCTACTCTGATAAATTAATGTTATAATAATATTTAATGTAGATAAAATAATACTATAATTATACATATATTGATATTTTAGAAATAAGTTGTTTTAGAGAATAAATATTATTAGAATAAATACTATCTTTATGAATTTATTAATAAATATTATGATTGTTTCAGAACTTATTATTATTATTAAATAATTTTTAATATGATTTAGAGGGCTCAAACATGCGAATCTTGTCTTAAAATGAAGATATGTGTTTTTAAATTGTCTAACATAGGTTTTTGATAGTAGGTTAGGTAGGCCTTAAAATATTTTTTTTGTTATAAAGCATGTATCAAGAAATGGAAGATATTTTTCTGTGTAATTATTTTAAAACATTGCAACAAGTTTTTGACAGTATCGTATACTTCTGTGTCTATGTATCATTAAGTTGTTAGTAAGCAGTAATATTTAGAAGCAAATGGTCCGCTACGCTAGAGTCTTCTTTATTGTTATCTTTAATTATAAAATGATAACCTATAATATGGGTTATATAACCCATCCATCTTGACTATGCCGAAGTATGGTAAAAATACGGATTACCACACATCCATTTTGAATCACATGAATTACTTCTTCCTATATCAAACTAGGTTTTTGGCTACAGCTTCACTTTTACCATAATTTGCGATTGACGTATAAAAAGCGTATTTTTAGTTAATTTTGTTTTCATATTAGACTTTTTTATATTTATGGTGTCGGTTTTATGAACTAAACTAACTAATAGTACGGCTTGTTAACCTGAATTACGGTCCCATCTGGCAGAAAGCATGAAACTTAGCATACATGTAGCTTTTATATATGTGCTTCAATGTCGATATGGAAACACGCTGAGAAATGATTACCCCCCCCTTTTTCTCTCATTTTACCTCCCTCATTTTGGTTTTTTTCATTTTCTACAAAAACGGTAGGACTGATGAGTTTACTTTTCAAGAACCAAATAGTTGTCGATAAATTACCTACAAAATGATACTACATTTTATAGTGCTAAGATTAATATATTTCTATATACAGCCATCAACGTATTATGAAATTTTAAAAACAGGCACACTTTTTTCTTCCTTACTTCATTTATAGGAAAACGACAAGAGTGGTGATAAAATGGACTAAAGAAGTCAACTACCTTATACATTAAGCTAAAAAATGACATTTACTTCATAGTCGTAAAGGCATTACTTCTAGAGTTACAGCTCACCGCGTCTGACTCAAGTACTCTTCTTTTTACCTTTTTAGAATACATCTTTCTGTTAACTTTGTTTAGCGTAGATTAGATTCAGATTTTCCAATTAGAAATAAAACAGTCCATGTACTAATCCAGGCCACAGTCTATTTACATGTAAAACTAGCTGTCTGCCCGCGGCTACGCTTGCGTTGTGTTTCGACATTTCCGTATTAATTTTTAACTATCCCACTTTTTTCCGTGATTTTAAAGTATCCAACATGTTGACCGAGTATATAAGGTACCACCATGCAAAATTTCGTTTCAATCGGTCTAATAGTTTCGGAGATAAGCCCGTAGAATATACTGCGCCGTATGAGTTACTAAAGTTTTTTAACTATCCCACGGGAACATTTTAATTTTCTGGGATTAAAAGTATCTAATGTTAACCGGGGATATAAGGTACCACTATACAAAATTTCATTCAAATCGGTCGAATAGTTTCGGAGATTAGCCCGTGCAAAGAAAAACAAAAAAAAATCTATAAAATCTGTACATAGAAAAAAAATGCTATAAACCTATTCAAGGGGATGTAAGAAGCGATATAGTACATACCCAGATTTTTTTTAATATTTTTGTTTCTCTGTTTGTCTGCTTGTACGGGCTAATCTCCGAAACTATTCGACCGATTTCAATGAAATTTTGTATAGTGGTACCTTATATCCCGGTCAACATCTTAGATACTTTTAATCCCAGAAAATTAAAAAGTTCCCGTGGGATAGTTAAAAAACTTGAGTAACTCATACGGCGCAGTACATTCTACGGGCTTATCTCCGAAACTGTTAGACCGATTGAAATGAAATTTTGCATGGTGGTACCTTATATACTCGGTCAACATGTTAGATACTTTAAAATCACGGAAAAAAGTGGGATAGTTAAATATTAATACGGAAATGTCGAAACACAACGCAAGCGTAGCCGCGGGCAGAAAGCTAGTTTTACATGTAAATAGACTGTGGCCTGGATTAGTACATGGACTGTTTTATTTCTAACTGGAAAATCTGAATCTAATCTACGCTAAACAAAGTTAACAGAAAGATGTATTCTAAAAAGGTAAAAAAAAAGAGTACTTGAGTCAGACGCGGTGAGCTGTAACTCTAGAAGTAATGCCTTTACGACTATGAAGTAAATGTCATTTTTTAGCTTAATGTATAAGGTAGTTGACTTCTTTAGTCCATTTTATCACCACTCTTGTCGTTTTCCTATAAATGAAGTAAGGAAGAAAAAAGTGTGCCTGTTTTTAAAATTTCATAAAACGTTGATAGCTGTATATAGAAATATATTAATCTTAGCACTATAAAATGTAGTATCGTTTTGTAGGCAATTTATCGACGATGATTTGATCTCTGAAAAGTAAACTCCTCAGACGTACTGTTTTAGTATAAAATTCAAAAAACCAGAATGAGGGAGATAAAAGGGGGGGGAAAGGGGGGAAACAATAATTTATCGAAGTGTTTCCATATCGATATTGAAGCACATATATGACAGCTACATTCATGCCAAGTTTCGTACTTTCTGCCAGATGGGACCGATATCCTTATATTTTTTAGCTAGCAAGCCGTACTATAAGGTAAATAAAAGTTAGATTTAAATTAAAAAGGTATTTCTATATTTTCATTTTTAACAATAACGCAGCATAATAGGTAAAATAAATACTTTTTTGTATCACAGAAATTAGTGGTGGTGTGTGGGTACGACGTGGATGGCGTGTCCTTTGTGTTCAACCTGAGCATGGAACCTGCAAGTAAGAATTTGGGTTAAGTACTAATTTGATCACAGTACAAGGCGGGAAGCCGCTGGATGCGGGCAGTGCAGGACCGATCATTGTGGAGATCCTTGGGGGAGGCCTTTGTCCAGCAGTGGACGTCTTTCGGCTGAGATGATGATGATGATGACTAATTTGATGATCTTTTATTATTAGCTTTTGCGGTCTTGTCTCATTCTAGTATTTGTGAATTGTTACCCATTCTTGTGGTCGGCGGTGTAGTGCACGATGCGAACGGTGCCGTCGGGCTCGTGCAGCGAGTAGTAGCCCATCACGACGTCGCCGTGCCGGGTCTCGTGCTGCGACTTCTGGTCGTGCGTGTGCCCGTCCTCCACCTTGTACTCGAACTCGTATTTGTGAATTGTTACCCATTCTTGTGGTCGGCGGTGTAGTGCACGATGCGCACGGTGCCGTCGGGCTCGTGCAGCGAGTAGTAGCCCTTCACGACGTCGCCGTGCCGGGTCTCGTGCTGCGACTTCTGGTCGTGCGTGTGCCCGTCCTCCACCTTGTACTCGAACTCGTATTTGTGAATTGTTACCCATTCTTGTGGTCGGCGGTGTAGTGCACGATGCGCACGGTGCCGTCGGGCTCGTGCAGCGAGTAGTAGCCCTTCACGACGTCGCCGTGCCGGGTCTCGTGCTGCGACTTCTGGTCGTGCGTGTGCCCGTCCTCCACCTTGTACTCGAACTCGTATTTGGGCTCCGCCTGCAGACAGACTCATTGTTAGCGACCGACTCGCGGTGAACAGTGACAAGTCATTGAGGGTTGAGCGGGTGGATGCTTACGTAGTAGTCGACGATCTTGTGTCCGTGCTTGTCCTTGTACTCTACAGGGTGCGCGGGTCCGTCGTGGCGGTGGATGCTCTGCGAGGAGTACGCGTGGTGGTGGTCCAGATGACCGTGACCTTCTTGGGGTCGCGCAGCGGCCACAGCCAGGATAGCTACCAGGAATAACTGTAATTGACGATAAATAACATAAACTGAATAAAGGGCGTTGCAGATGCAGTTATTTAAAATAATAAAAAAAAACAAAAGTCTTATACATATTAATCTTAATGATACATATTTTACCGGCCGGTAAGTGATATGGTAGTAAATAACATATTGATCCCTTATTTATTTAACTACAATCTAGTTAATAGTAAGATTTCTAAGTTTCATACGATATGTTAAGTATCAATTATTTTCGTCAAATAGATTATTCAAACCTCTAATTGAGTTGACTTAGCTTGCAGAAAATTAACCTTTAGTACAAAAAATTTTTTGGTTATATTTTTATAGTTACCTTGTACATTATTACGACTAACTTACTCAAATTTGCAGTCCTTTTATACAATATTAAAATACGCTAAAAACTTTACGTAATGTGGTTTATTCATGTAAAGTATCCAAAAGTAGAGCAAAGAAACCAGTTTCAGCATACAGTATCGAACTACAGCTGTACGTCCAGACACTCAACCTTGAAACATATTTTATTTCCATACAGAACTTGACCTTGTTTATCCCTTTATGGAAGTCATTATTCCGCCTCATTATGAATGTATTTTTAATATTTCACCAGACTCCAACCAAAGATATGCAAATTACTTCAAGACTTATCTCAGTAAAAGGGTGCATAAAATTATATTTTTCTTAATACTAAAATTATTTTTATTTAGGCTTGGCACTTCTTCTATGATTTAGATGAAACCAACACGTCAATAATTTAAATCCGTCATAAAAGTGCAAAAGTTTCTGCTGCAAAATGTTCAAAGAAAGCTTGTCCTGATGACTTAGTTAACGTAGAATTATCCAATTCGTTAGCTAAACTAATTCTTCATCTTGTATCTCATCTCAACATTTAATATTATAAACTTCAGTCCCTAATACTTCCCTAATACTATTTGGTACATTCAATATCACAAAATACAAAACTAACATTGAATTATGTGCTAGCTGTCCGCCCGCGGCTACGTCCGCGTTGTATTTTGACTTTTCCGTGCAGTTTCCCGTAGAAACGAGTTATTTTCTCGCAGTAAAAACTATATAAGATGTCGACCGGGAACATAGGGTATCACCGTGCAAAATTTAATTGAAATCGGTTTAACAGTTTCGGAGATTAGTCCAAACAGACAAACAGTTTATCTGTTCTGTTTGTCTGTTTATCATAAAGAGACAAACAGAGAAACAAAAAAATTTAAAAAAATCTGACTCGATTTTCAGCTTTTTTTTCTTTGTACAGAATTACGACCTCTACAGTTTTATAGATGGTATCCTTAGTAAAAGAAAAAAATAATACATCATTCAAATTATTATTATTATGCCTGTAGCACACATCACACAACACCATTTAATAGATTAATTTATCGAATTTAACTTTTATTTGGACAATGTTTTTATATTGCTTAAAACAAAAAAAAAGCAAAACTTAAGGAGCTAGTATAATAAAATTAACGACGACTGTAGGTATCCTTTTTTATAAATAAAAGTGATAAATATTTACTGTAAATAGTATTTACGTATATACTTTTATTTTCAGTTACCTTGCATTGTTAGTTTTTACATTTCCAATGGTTCATTTCTTTGAGATTAATAGAACTAGTATTAAATTAATGACAAGAAAAATCTCGGCATTTACCGTTGTTTATAAGACAGTGTCAGGTTCTTTTCTAAAGTTTCATACTTAGTACTGGTTTACCAAGTAAGTTTTTTATTATTATTTATCATTGTATTATTTTTTAATTGACGTGTGTGTTTGTCTGTCTATCTGTCTGTCTGTCTGTCTGTCTGTGGCATCGTAGCTCCTAAACGGATGCGCCAATTTTGATCTACTTTTTTTTGTTTGCAAGATGTCACAATCGAGAGTGTTCTTAGCTATGATCCAAGAATATATCTTCAGCCATTTAAAGATTATCAGCACTTTTCTAGTTGTTGAAAGAATCAAGTAACGGTTTTGTGTCGGGGGTTATTACATTTTTAAATTTAGTGGTATATTTTAGTCAGTTCTATTATGGCAATCGTCTTCCACTAGAGCTACAAGGTAGGTAGGTACTAGAATTATAGATTTTTTAAAGTGTTTAGTGCCATAAATTTATTAATGACTAGCTTTCCGCCCCGCGGCTCCTCCCGCGTTAAAATTTTTCCCGTGGGAATGGAGTTTTTTTTTTAATTTCTCTCCGTAAAAACCATCCTTGGAGTTCAACAAACATTTAAAAAAAGAATTGGTAAAATTGGTCCAGGCGTTGTTGAGTTATGCGCTTACCAACAAATTTTTTGATTCATTTTTACACGCTTTATATTAGCTTCACTTGTAAGTAACTATGTATGTAAGAAAATCTTGGAATCTTAATTTGAACCACTTCCCGGTCTTCGATTAGGATGAAATTTTGCACACGCTCTGAGTTCTGATGATAATACATGACTAGCTAAGAAACGTCATTACAAATCCAATATGGCGGCCTCCCAATTACATGTACGTAAAAAATCTTGGAATCTTAATTTGACCTACTTCCCGCTCTTCGATTAGGATGAAATTTTGCACACGCTCTGAGTTTTGATGACAATACATGACTAGCTAAGAAACGTGATTACAAATCCAATATGGCGGCCTCCCTAAGATGGCGAACTGGCTGTTTGAAATCCACCCCCATGATATGGGTATCAATTGAAAGGGTTTGCTGTCAGGAATACGAAAAAAACAGTCACGGGACTTAAATCCAATATGGCGGACGTCCAAGATGGCGGACAGAAAGCGTGTTTTTTAGTTTTTTAAACTATGTATTATTATAACATAGAAGATAGAAGGTAGATTACGCAAACACTATTGTAACCGTACTTTCATCGTTTAATGTAGGTACGTATTTATTTAAATTTCACTTTTTAAGAATTGTGAAGGAGCTTGTGCTGTGATTAGTGAAGTAATAAGGCTTAGTAAAAGTATCAACTTATCTTACCAAAAGGAAAAGGACGAAAGAACGAAAGATGCGATCCTGTACAGTTTCTTCGGCGTAGCCTTCTCCACAGCAGCGCACACATTGTGCGAACCTAACAGTTGTGTTCAAACTAATATCGCATCGCCTCTTTAATGTTTTAGAGTTTATTCTTCATTAATTTAAGCGAGCCAGGCAGCCTTGGTTTGAGTAAAGCTTTAACTTCATTTGACGTCGAAAAATGGTTTTAAAAATTTTACTTTGAATAAAAACCTTTTGATTTTACTTGATTTGAATCTGAAGTTATCCCTTAAAGCAGGCGGTCCATCTCGGTGAATTAAAGAGGTAATAAATAACGGGTTGCCACGGATTATGAGGGGTGAAGCGTTACGCAAGCTTGTTAAGTAAAGTTTTTTATTTTTATTAGAACTAGTTTAGGCACACTGATTTTTTTCTTCCAGTTTTCGACGCAGAAATATCCCACTACGATCAATAAATTGATTGAGAAATGATGAATTACTATTTCGAAAAATGGTTAGAGTCAACTTTTTATGCATAAAAAATAAAAAGATAAAATACGAGTTTTCAAATATTATATTTCATTGACATCATCAACAACACACTATTTACAAAACTTAGTTAAACAATAATTTATTTACAAAGTATAACAATTTATTCACAGGCACGTTGTGTTCTTAGTTGTGGTGGTGGGTGGGAACGATGTGAGCAGCATGTCCTTTACGCTCAACCTGGGCCTGGTAAGTAACTATGTATGTAAGAAAATCTTGGAATCTTAATTTGAACCACTTCCCGGTCTTCGATTAGGATGAAATTTTGCACACGCTCTGAGTTCTGATGATAATACATGACTAGCTAAGAAACGTCATTACAAATCCAATATGGCGGCCTCCCAATTACATGTACGTAAAAAATCTTGGAATCTTAATTTGACCTACTTCCCGCTCTTCGATTAGGATGAAATTTTGCACACGCTCTGAGTTTTGATGACAATACATGACTAGCTAAGAAACGTGATTACAAATCCAATATGGCGGCCTCCCTAAGATGGCGAACTGGCTGTTTGAAATCCACCCCCATGATATGGGTATCAATTGAAAGGGTTTGCTGTCAGGAATACGAAAAAAACAGTCACGGGACTTAAATCCAATATGGCGGACGTCCAAGATGGCGGACAGAAAGCGTGTTTTTTAGTTTTTTAAACTATGTATTATTATAACATAGAAGATAGAAGGTAGATTACGCAAACACTATTGTAACCGTACTTTCATCGTTTAATGTAGGTACGTATTTATTTAAATTTCACTTTTTAAGAATTGTGAAGGAGCTTGTGCTGTGATTAGTGAAGTAATAAGGCTTAGTAAAAGTATCAACTTATCTTACCAAAAGGAAAAGAACGAAAGAACGAAAGATGCGATCCTGTACAGTTTCTTCGGCGTAGCCTTCTCCACAGCAGCGCACACATTGTGCGAACCTAACAGTTGTGTTCAAACTAATATCGCATCGCCTCTTTAATGTTTTAGAGTTTATTCTTCATTAATTTAAGCGAGCCAGGCAGCCTTGGTTTGAGTAAAGCTTTAACTTCATTTGACGTCGAAAAATGGTTTTAAAAATTTTACTTTGAATAAAAGCCTTTTGATTTTACTTGATTTGAATCTGAAGTTATCCCTTAAAGCAGGCGGTCCATCTCGGTGAATTAAAGAGGTAATAAATAACGGGTTGCCACGGATTATGAGGGGTGAAGCGTTACGCAAGCTTGTTAAGTAAAGTTTTTTATTTTTATTAGAACTAGTTTAGGCACACTGATTTTTTTCTTCCAGTTTTCGACGCAGAAATATCCCACTACGATCAATAAATTGATTGAGAAATGATGAATTACTATTTCGAAAAATGGTTAGAGTCAACTTTTTATGCATAAAAAATAAAAAGATAAAATACGAGTTTTCAAATATTATATTTCATTGACATCATCAACAACACACTATTTACAAAACTTAGTTAAACAATAATTTATTTACAAAGTATAACAATTTATTCACAGGCACGTTGTGTTCTTAGTTGTGGTGGTGGGTGGGAACGATGTGAGCAGCATGTCCTTTACGCTCAACCTGGGCCTGGAACCTGCAAAAAATATATTATTTATATAAGTAAAGTTTGATGTATTATTATCTTGATAGCCATTGCAATATTTGGGGTCTTTGGAAGTGGCTTTTAGTCGTGCGTGTGCCCGTCCTCCACCTTGTACTCGTACTCGTATTTGTGAATTGTTACCCATTCTTGTGGTCGGCGGTGTAGTGCACGATGCGCACGGTGCCGTCGGGCTCGTGCAGCGAGTAGTAGCCCTTCACGACGACGCCGTGCCGGGTCTCGTGCTGCGACTTCTGGTCGTGCGTGTGCCCGTCCTCCACCTTGTACTCGAACTCGTATTTGTGAATTGTTACCCATTCTTGTGGTCGGCGGTGTAGTGCACGATGCGCACGGTGCCGTCGGGCTCGTGCAGCGAGTAGTAGCCCTTCACGACGGCGCCGTGCCGGGTCTCGTGCTGCGACTTCTGGTCGTGCGTGTGCCCGTCCTCCACCTTGTACTCGAACTCGTATTTGTGAATTGTTACCCATTCTTGTGGTCGGCGGTGTAGTGCACGATGCGCACGGTGCCGTCGGGCTCGTGCAGCGAGTAGTAGCCCTTCACGACGTCGCCGTGCCGGGTCTCGTGCTGCGACTTCTGGTCGTGCGTGTGCCCGTCCTCCACCTTGTACTCGAACTCATATTTGGGCTCCGCCTGCAGACAGACTCATTGTTAGCGACCGACTCGCGGTGAACAGTGACAAGTCATTGAGGGTTGAGCGGGTGGATGCTTACGTAGTAGTCGACGATCTTGTGTCCGTGCTTGTCCTTGTACTCTACAGGGTGCGCGGGTCCGTCGTGGCGGTGGATGCTCTGCGAGGAGTACGCGTGGTGGTGGTCGTGCCCGTGCTGGGCGGCCACGGCGGCAACCAGAGCGGCGACGAGGAAGATCTACGTACATAAAGTCATCCAGTTATTTATAATATGAATTCTATGTCATTATCACAAACTACTTATTTATTTTTAAAACTCCATAATCTGTGTAATTAATCTGATTTACTTTCGGATCGGATCACTTAAAAAACACACGTTTAAAAAATTACTATGAAATTTTATAGGAAAATTAAAAGAGATACCGGTTTTAAAATAATGTGCTGAACAATAACTGTATCACAAACTAATTAATTATTCTTGAGCTTAGTACACACCTTATACATGATTAATGTAATGCTGTCGCTTTGAGAAATAAGCACTGAATGATTTTTTGATAAGCCAGAAGCCTTTTATATGAATTCAACAGCATGTATCACACAATTATTATGTAATTATTTCTGTAAACTGCTTGTTTCAATCTGAAAACCGGTAAGTACAGGTAATTTTAGATAAAAGGTGGACTTGATATCCGTTCATAGCTGCCTTGAAATCATGAAACAACATTTTGTTTTTAGTTAAATCGTTATTGAAGTAAGTGTTGAGTTTTGCAAATTTTTAAATACTTTTTTATTGAGGTACCTAGTAAAGAAATTTTATATATCTTTCGGCTGAATTGACGACTGAGGTGTCACATTTGTCACAGCTGGCTGTGAGGTAGATGTCCCACATACCTATTTTATTTATTTGTGTTTTTTTAATCTAGCAAGAAAATAGCCTTGTACGTAGTCCATCAATAAGTAAATTACTGTGATACCTTCTGGAATATATGTTATTTCTGGATGAGGCCGCATTTAAAGTTTAAATTTTATAGAAACAGTAAAGACCTATATGCACAAACCCTTAAAAGTTTTCAGTTGATGCGTATATAGTGCCGTATTTTATAAAATATACGATAAAATAATCTCTCCTTGCCCATGATCCATACTAATAAAACTGTGAAGCGTTTGGTTTGGTCTTAGATCTCTCTTAACTTGGCTTGTTTCACACTGATGAATTCTTTGATATTTGCCTTAAATTAATCTATTATTCAATGCCAAATAAAAAAAACAGGTATACCATTACAAAAAAAATTGGTAAGAATTTGTAATTGGCACGCTCCATATTTTTGGTATATATTACTCGTAAAAGTTTTGAGTGTCCTGTCCAAAACAAATTCAGTCAAGTTTTATTTTCACGACAGTGATAAGGACAACCAGTGCACCTCAGGCAACAATCAGTTTAGCTTTCAAAAATATATCATCATTAATATTTTTGTCATCATGTTGTTTTTAATTTATTTCGCAGATAAGGACTGGAGTTTCTCGTCATACTACTCGTAATTGTTGTGAAAAATCTGTTCAGCGACGAATAGACTAAATAAAATAAATTGATAACGAATAGACTGTAGTAATTTAATTACATAAATAGCGTATCCTTTTTATTTTTTTTGGTCTTACTGACGCGATACATTAAGTAAGAGTGTGAAAAACTTTAACTATTTCATAAAATTTTGATTAACTGACTTTCTGCAACATTAAGGGTTACATAATTGCACATGCATTCTTACGCAAACTGGTGTTTCTTACTTGACATTAATTTTAATTTAGGTATTCCTGTCTCTGCTCATTTTCTTTTATCGTTGACAGCTCATATATGTCCCCACCGAGGGGCTCGAGGTGGGCTCGAGTAACATCATCAGTACCTAAGGATGACCTATCTATGGGCCTATCGACCCTGAAATCAGGGTGATTGGGTCTTAGGTCTTAGTCAACCACGCTGGCACAGTGCGGGTTAGTCACTTCACACACAACCCTTGAATTACTTCGCAGGTGTAAGAAGATTTCCTCATAATAAATGTTTCCTTCACCATGAGAGTGTCGAATGAACGAACATATGAATTCGAAAACGGAAACACATTGCTACGTGTCGAGGCTGAACCCGCCAACTTCCGAATGGAAGTCAACAGCCCTAGCCACTAGGCCACCGACGACGCTAGAGCCTATATGATGCTTTTTGAGTATACTGTTATACGAGGAATGTTATAATTAAGAATGTCGCCAGAGCAAAGTATAGGTCCTTTTCCGTGAATTCCCTCCTGCTTATAACTGCCAATAAATTAATCTCGTGGTTGTGATCATTGTTTGCCATTAGTGGCGGTGAAGATGTCGCTTTATTTCTTTCGCTTTATCGTTCATCGAGCATTTAATACATATTTATATATACATAAATGGAACATTTTTTTTACTGTACTATTCAGATTAGGAAAAATAGTTTTGCAGGATTAATCCATTAATCCTGCATGAATCTCGGGAGCTGACTCACTGACTCACTGTCCGGCGTCGCATTGGGCAAGAATCTGGCATGCGCACTGATTGTCCCGCGACAGTACAATTTCAGGCAGCTAAACTGATGATGTTACCCGTAGATAGTTAGGACTTCATGATGGGAAGTGTTTATAAAGTGAATTATGTGTCTTATTGCTTAAAAACTTTGCACTTGATGACGGTGAAACCGGAAGAGAGACATCAGAACTTCGTGATGAAAAGTGCGAAGGCAGTCGAGGTAGGTTTACGCACTTTTGGAAAATTTGTGCATTTTATAAAACATGTTTTTATTTTTTATAAACTAAATAAAAATAAAATATCTTGAGATTCTATGAGACTCGTTGGTTTTATAATATAGGTGTTAAGAAAAATGTGTAATAAAATTTGTAAATTGTCATGTTTTTCATCATATGAAAAACATGACAGCGTTTCATTTATTTTCAAATCTTTAAAGCATTTAAAAAGCGTATATAAAGCTTGTTTAAAAAAATATTTTTTTTACTATTTAATACACAGAATTCCGGGATTGTGCGTATCTGTCCTTCTGCTGCAGAGGGAGAACAGTAGGTTATTTAATGCTTTTTAAATTTTGAAATAGTTCATTATCAATCGTAAAATCAACATTTTGATCTGTCTGTTTAGTTAAATGGAGACAAACTAATTAGGTAATTATTTATTGTAATGTAAAAAAGAAACTTATTTCCCTCAATCGATTCGTAAATTATGCTAGAAATAGTTTATATTCGTTCTTCATGTAATTCGCATAGTTTGTATTTAAAACTTTAACACAATAAATAAAATGTTATAATTTAGTTAAAATAAATCTTTATTTACAATAGGTAACATTATTTACAAGGAGGTCAACAATTTATACTACACAATTTCAAATATCAATGGTTTAGTGGTGGTGTTTGGGGATGATGTGCTCAGCGTGTCCTTTACGTTCGACGTGCGCTTGGAAACTGAAAAAAGAAAATGTAGTTTTTTTACAATAAGTACGCAAAAATAAAGCCTTGAATCGATGAAATGCGAAGATTTTAACGAATATACTTAAATACTGTTTTATAAATTGAGTGCTCTTAAAATTATAGCAATTAATTAATATGTGATACTGCATGACACTGTTTCTGAAAATAAAGGCACATTATGACGTCATTAGGACGAGTGACCAAAGTAGGCGGAACGGATAGCGAATGTCATGTTTATGAATGGCTCCCAGGCTTTATTTTGGTGGTTAAGTGACAGTTAGATGATTCTAGTTATTACGCTCTAATTTACATTTTATAGCTATATATTATTTTTTACGCTGTTATAATCATAATCATAGATAGATTCGTGATTGTTCAATTTAAATTTAGTCGTCAATTCAAACATCGATTTAATATTTCGATCGCACAATTTATTTATGCATGCGGAAACATCCAAATTTTTACGCTGAATTTCACAACTGCGCTCTTATTTTAAATATCATTTATTCAAAATTTTATTCATTCATCTCCCGTTCTGTTCGATTCCCATATGAACGAGAAATAAATAAATTTAAGTTTAATAGTGCGACTTTTCAGAATTTCCAACATTGATCGATCACAGATTAAACATGAACGATTCAAAATGGGACGACAAAGGTGCTTGAGCACTTCTTTTACCACAGTAAAAGTACAACCATAGTAAGAAAGACTAAGTAGAGAAGTAAAGTAGTTAGTAAAAGAAGTAATTAGTAAAAATCACATATTACATTTAAATTCCACTGCACTACGTTACCGCAATAAAAATGCGACCGTAATGGGAGAGAATAAGGATCTAATTAGGAGTTTACACATGTGTGTCAGACGGTCCCAAGTCTTCAATGCGCTATTGTACGACGCGCTGAATTTAGATTCTGTTATAAATCAATGATTTCCAATAATATTTACCCATTCTTGTGGTCGGCGGTGTAGTGCACTATGCGCACGGTACCATCGGCCTCTTTCAGCGAGTAGTAGCCCTTCACGACGTCACCTTCCCGGGTCTCGTGCTGCGACTTCTGATCGTGAGTGTGGCCATCTTCCACCTTGTATCCAAACTCATATTTGCTGTCCGCCTGAAAACCAAAGAGGATTGTGAAGCTTGTTGATCTAATTTAAATTGGAATGATTCTGAAGCCTTATCGTTTATTGAATAAACAACATTGATCAAGAGAAATAATATTCCAATATAATTTCCAAATATATATTTTTTAAGTTGGTCAACAGGAAAGAAAAGTATGTAGGTAGGTACAGTCTCCTGCATAGAAAACGGACACCCCTGTCATAAGCGGTGACTACCCGCCGCTTACGATAGGAAGGTCCGTTTTCTATGCAGGAGACAGTACATATTATTGTGGAGATCTTTGGGGGAGGCTTTTGACCAGCGGTGGACGTCTACTGGCTGAAATGATGAGGTACTTATTATTGTTTCTAAGTGTATTGTAACTAAGGATTAGGATGAATAAGCCTTAGAGTATAAATAGAAAAAATTCTGGGAGGGAAGCATTATGGCAGTTCACTTTTTTAGCATCGTATATACTCGTATCAATCTAAAGTAACTTTTACATACGCGGTAGTCGAAGTCCTTGTGTCCATGTTTGTCATGGAATTCGATCTTCTGTGCATGTCCGTCATGGCGGTGGATGTTTTGCGAAGAGTAAGCGTGGTGGTCATGATCCTCATGATGTTGGGCAATAGCCACCGCTGCTAGAGCGAGGAGACATAATACCTGGAATAGAAAGAGACACTTCGATAACTGCAAAAAATAGGAATATTACAGGGTGATAGTGCCGGCTTAGTAAACACTGAAAAGACATGCTTTGTCAACGACTTTCAGCAACTTTCCCAAGTATTTTTTTCTTAAAAATGGTAAACAATATTCATCACTCTTATACACAATTAGTGTTTTTAAAGGATAGTTTGTAAGGAAAGGTCAAAATTAGTTTTCGTCTCTGAGAAAAGGGAAAACAAAAGCTTGAAGAGTTGAAATTGTAAAAATGCTTATTTATAAGCTCTCAATAACACCATATATATAAAATTTCGTATAAAAAAATATGGACAGCAAATAAAAGGTTAATAAAACTAGCATTCCCAACTTTTGAGAAGAATTTTCTTCTCATAAAAAACCTGAACAATCCATTTCGTTTTTCAGAATAGGTATATTTTAGTTTTACCTTAGAATACATTTTTTGTTTCGTTTAATGAAACTGTTGGCTGTGGTTGCACAGATTGTTGACTGATAATTAATTTACCTCTTTTTGTCTTTTTATACACATTACAGTTATTCTGTTTAAGAATAAGGTTTACGTAAGAATGCATTCTTACATATCATAAAACATGGAACGGGTTTGTTGCATTTACATCTGTTTTTGGTGTAAGTGAGTGTGGCCTTGACTGGAGTTGTCAATGTTTCACGCGCCTACCTTTTTTTGGAGAAAGGCATCGACCGTAATAATGGCATTGCATAAAACTGGAGTCGACCTGCAAGTGCTGTAACCACATGTGAACGTGCAAATTCGCGTGCCTTGTTGGGGTTCATAAGTCTTTACCGAATATCTTACTAAAAGTTTCAATCACTAACATTTTGAAAGTTTTAATATAGTTGCTTAAGGGTTTTGAGGTTAACCTGCCTCACTAACCCTGGTCAAAATAATTGAGCCGCTCTACATTCGTAGATAATAGCTGGAACTAAAGACTCTATGCGCCTTCTGAAGCCTTGAATTATCTTTCTTTTGACTAAACTGAAGAAAATCTCACTTTGAAGAGTACCCAACCTTGAACTCCAGTGATTGAAGCGTATTACCACTTTTAGTAAGGAACGCCCATCGAAGTAACATAACTAACTAACATAACTAGTAACTAGTTATTTATAGTGCCTCATATATGTGGTTTTTAGCCTTTTACTAGGCGCCCCTATATACTATGCTTGCTTATCGAGTGGGTTTGGAGGTTAACCTACCTACTAGATGCTATGAAACCGAATAAGCCTCCCACTCCCCCTTTACATATATAGATATAGTAAGTAAGTACTTGATACGTCGATTTTGTGATACAGCATAGGGTAATGAAGAAAATTTACATCCACAATAATCATATTGCTTACAGCTTCAATGTAACTTCATGGACCAAAAGCAAAAGATTGAAAAGCTGCTGTATAATTTTTCATTTATCTATTTAAAAATTACTTAGATCGGACTCTACGGATTCAAAAGTTAAGTGTATTTTTTAATCAAAATTTGAGACAGCGTAGCTACTTGAATTCTCATTTTTTGAATTGAATTGTGAACAAATCTAATCTTATGTTTTAAGTGATATTGCATTTGTGTGCACTAAGAAATAACTAAATCATCTTTTTTACAAGACAACGGCGAAGCAAAAAGGTATTAATTATTTTAATTTCAGTTAGCACAAATAATAACAAGGAATTTATTTATAAAATACTATTTATTTGGCAGGTACCTTTGAAATCATAGAACATGCGTACAGTTAAATACAATACTATGTACAATAGGATAAAAGAAAATGGAAAACCGCTTTCGTCGAGGTTTAGTGGTGATGATGGTGGGCAGGCACGATGTGGTGAGTCTCGTGTTTGACATCGGCGTGGAAGCTGGAAAGAAGAAAATGATGTTTTAATATAGTTTTTAATATAAAAAAAATTAGGGGATAGTATATTTTTGAAATATTTTTTTATGGACAACAGTCAGATAAACGATAATTTAGTTTTTGACTAGCGGTCTGCTTGCGGCTTCGCCCGCGTTGTTTTGCGACTTTTACGTAATAATTTTTAACTATCCCACGTGAACTCTTTAATTTTCCGCGATTAAAAGTATCCAGGATATTGACCGGGGATATAAGGTACCACCATGTAAAATTTCACTCAAATCGGTCTATCGGTTTCGGAGATTAGCCCGAACAAACAGATAAACATAGAAACAAAAAAATCTGTTCTGTTGTATATCGCTTCTTACATCCCTTTCCTTTCCCTTTTTTAGTCAATAAAGTTACATTTGTGCTATCATTTTTTTTTAAGTTTTCCGTAATGTCATATCTTGGTAGCAGCCAGTCCATTAACGAACTATTCTCATGTTATTAGAAAAAAATCCTTAAACAATCAAGTTCACTTATATCGAACTTGTGACTTAAATGTGTGTTTGCAATTGTGATACTAAAGGAGGTAAACATTTTCTGTCCTTGACTGTACAAAAGTAGTTCAATATTATGAACAGCTTAGATTTTCGCGCTCTGAAAGAGGGTAGACAGATATGTTTGCCCTTATAAGAAATATGTTTCTGTAGTCCTACCCGCCGCTTCACCAGTTCTGCCGTGACCATGATCGGTGTAACCCGAAATATCCGGAAGCTCAATTTAAAACTAAATGGTGGAGAAAACCCGTAAAAATGTGTGTCAGTTCAATGTTGTTACCCAGAATGGTGGTCGCCGTGGTAGTGGACGTGTCTGACGGAGCCGTCGGGTTCATGGAGGGAGTATTCTCCCTTCACGTGATCGCCGTCGCGGTGCTCGTGCTGAGACTTGTGGTCGCCGGTGTGGTGGTCCTCAACTTTATACCCGAACTCGTACTTGGGATGAGCCTGTGATACCATACAATACAAATATTACATACAATTGCAGCCTGCAGCGTCGCTCGTATAGTAATTATTGTTTTTTGGTATAAAAAGTATTTTACTCATTCAGGTAAAAAGCTCTACATGCCAATTTTTTATCCATTATGTTCAGCCATTCATATTTGACATTTTGAAAAATAGATTGTAATAATTTCAGCCAGATATATGCCTTGATAAAAGTTTCACCCAAAATATAGCAATATATTACAGGCGACTGAAATAGACGGTAGGTACGACGAGTAGCTAATGTTGGTGGTATAATATTTTAAAGGGTTACAAATCGGAACGAATAAAATAATGAATATACATACATAGTCGTAGAAGGCAAACAAAACAGAATAGACTCATCAAATCAAAAACAAACAAGTGATTTTTCTTTCAGCTGAAGGACGTACAATAGACCAAATTTTGACTAATAAACACTAATCAATCAAATAATCATTTTCCTGTGACCTTTACTAGCTTTCAGGCGGAAAATATGATACTAATTTTGTTTAATTTTAGATAATTACTATATTATTATCGTACTACTTAATTTTAAACATTTTAATATTAATATACCCTAGTAATAATTACCTGTAATTTTGCCAATATTTCAGCAATATATAAACATACCATACATGATTGTTATAATAGGTAAGTCCGGTGATCATAATATGTTTTCGTACTATGTTTTATTCAATTACCGATATAAAAAGAAAGTGACAAGTAGAATGATGATCGTCTTAAAACAGTGAATTATTAATTGGTTTGACATTGGTATTGGTTTCGCAACAGCTAAGGCCGTTGGACTCACGAACATGCATGAATATTAGTTGAAGTCACGCAAAGTCGTACATTCATGATAGAGATAGAGGTAAACAATGTTGCAGAGCAATTTGGTAAACAATTGTAAAGAATTTTTCAAAACATTGAACAAGAATTTATAAGATAAAAATAATAAATATTTTACCGAAGTAAAACAGTTTTGTTTTAATTCAGTACCTGACCCTATCCTACTTACCTAATTTTATCAAAATGAAAAAAAAGAAACTATAAATTTAAGACGAATTGTAAATTTTGGAATGCCGAAATATTTGGCGGATCATATGATTCTTAATAATGTAATCAACATCCATGTACACTATGAAATTGTACAAATAAATGATTTTATCTGTAAAAAAATATACCTATGTCTTGTTCTTTTCGCCCGCAACGCTATTGTTTTATAAACAGCAACACTTCTTGTTTTTTTTTTAAAACATACTTTTACTTCTTAAACTTTTATTACTATTATAAAGTAAAAGTTAAAAGCTCATAATATATATGTCCCCACTGAGGGCCACGAGCCTACCCTGAAACAGGGTAGACAGGTCTTAGTCGATTATACTGGCCCAGTGCGGATTGGTTCCACTTCCGAATGGAGGACAACGGGTCTAGCCACTTGGTCATCAACGCTCTTTAACGGCAAAACTTTCGAAAAATGATAGAACGCTTGAATTGATCCACCTTTGCGGGTTCTTACTTGTAAAAAATAATAATAATCCAAGTCTGGACTCACGCCACTCCTTTGAAAAGAAGTGGTCGCGTGGGTATGGGTCTTCAGTGACTTTTTAATGTTGTAGTCTAGTACGATACGATACGATCTACGATAATAGTTGGTAGTACGTCTACCTTTGAAGTACAGGGTCGCGGGTTCGAATCCCGCGCAGGGCAAACATGTGATTGGCACTTGTGTTTACCTTGTGTCTAGATGTTGTTCATTTATATAGCTATCTGACTTTAGTACAGGTTCTGCCTGGTTTGGGGTCTGATGGGCGTGTGTGTGATATCCCGCCATTCTCGCATATTTATTTGATGGCTTACGTGATAATCAACAGTATGTCCGTGGTCGTGTCCGTGCCCATGAATGGTTACGGGCTGTGGGTGTCCGTCGTGACGATGGATGAACTGCGAGGAGTGGCCTGAGTGGTGACCATGCCCATGACCGCCCAAGTCTCCGAACTGAGCAGCTACGGTCGCTACCAAAGCGGTTAGGCATAGAATCTGGATTAAAAAATAAAAATTCAAAAGAAGAACATTGTTTTTTTTTTAATTGACCTATGCTTGTGTCGAAAAGGTACGACCAATCAAGCTTCACCGGACTTGGAAGAACATTGAATAGATACAAATTAGAAATTACACTCAGTTTTTTTGGCAGTCGCGAAAAATGGCGGCGGCGCGGCAAAAGCTTACGTCCGTAGCTTTGAAATAAAATGTGTTTTTGGAAAATAGTTCACTGAATAATCGATTGTCTGTCGTCTATGTTTATAAGTAGTAAAGAATCGAATTGATATTCTTTTCAAAGAGGATAGATGTTACGTATGAGTTAAAATGCAGATTATTCAATAGAAAAAAATCAAACCTTTAAAAAACAACATCTGTGCAAAGCTTTTTTAACTTTTGGCTTCAATTAGTAGGCGTATTAAAAAGTCTTTAATGATAAAATTTTTATAGAAAAATTAATAATTTTTTGTGAGTAGTTTTGTACCAGGCTAATATTTTTCTTCGCGCTAATAATGATAGTAATTATTTTGACTTACCTTAGAAATCATTTTTTTAGTTCTTTTTTCTATGCAGTTGATACAACTAAGCTCAAAATGATACTGATAACTTTTGCTTCAAATCCTACACTTTTATATAAAAATCAAGGTATATCGATTTCACGCAAAATTATAGACAGTAAAAATTATCCAGCGATTAAAGTATGCAGTGTTAGCAATTATTGCGTAAAACTATTCGCCGGTACACTAGCTCGCGACATTGCAACTTTGATACCAACAACTAATTGGTTTCGATTACCATCTACTCCAAGTTTCTCAAGCTTTTTTAAACAATAAAAAAATTACAGTATATTATATAGTTCATAATTTAAGCTTGTATAATTTTTTTTAGAGTAATAATAATATGTTTGTTGTTAGTTTTATCTAGTTAGTTTACTATGATTTGACTAAAGATTGGTTCAGAATTATCTGTATGTATTTTAAAGCTAAACTAACCCGTTTATAAAAATGTTGAACGGGAATACTTCTTTGAAACAATTTTATAATTTATGTTTATAACTACATCTGATAAGTAATTCATTTAATAAGTGCCGAAACATGCAACGTAAATATTTAACAGTGATAAAAACATTAAAATAAATTTTTATTTCAAACGAAAAAATGAAAATTACTGACTAAAACTGATTTCACCTATAAATGACTTTACGTAGGTAAGTATAGTTAAGCAAGTGTAACTATAAAATTTTATTTGAATAGAGAAATAAATTACTGTACTTATGCTTAAAATGAAACCAACACTTGTTAATTTAATTAAAGTTTTATTTCACTGTAACAACAATGTTAAAAATTCAACAAAACATTAGACAATCACAGACAGCAACAATATTTCAGACTAATTTAAATAATATTTAACATTTTAGTGGTGGTGGTGATGTTCGGGGATGACGTGGTGGGTGTCGTGCTTTACAGTGGCGTGGAAACTGGAAAAGAAGAAATAGACCATAAGGTACTACTCTTAAAAGCTAGTTTCATTCAAACTTATTGGTTTGCTACAAATATTTTAAAGACGAAAACAAGACAATATATTCAAGGATAAAATGTTTTACTGTTCTTTCCAGCTATTTATGCTTTGATTAAGATGTTCTCTATTTAATCATTATGATGTAGTTACTAGATATTGTAATTTCAGCCTAGTGGTTTCTTTAGAACTAGACCATTTTCAATTTCTAATTCGGGTAGATATTCCAAAATGGGATGGAGCGTGTACAGTTGTTGTACACATATTGTTAAAGATATAGGTACGATTTGAAATGTAAAAATATATAGTAATAAGCACTACAGATATTGTCACTTTTCATCCGCTAGCCTTAAACTCTTTAGTACCAAAAAAAATATAGAAGAAATTTACCCAGTCTTGTGGTCGCTCTCGTATTCCACCTTTCTTCCATGACCATGAGGTTCGTGCAGCTCGTAGTAGCCCTTCACGTGGTCGCCGTCGCGCGCCTCGTGCTGCGACTTGATGTCGTGAGTGTGCTCGTCCTTCACTTGGTACTTGAACTCGTAATGGGGGTGAGCCTGGTGATAAAACAAAAGGTTAAAATTTCAGCGCTCTGTTGAAATAAAATACAGGAAATTTATTATTATCGGCCTATGCAAAAAAGTGGTTTATATTCACTAACAGGGCTTTTATTTGCTTGTACGAAAACAATAAAACGTCTAGTGTTTGACAGTAGTGGTGTTTCGTTTGAAAGCCTGTTATGGTTGAATTTATTTGTAAACGATATCAAATCCGATAATCTTCCACTTTTCCACAAGTTCGATAAAACGATAATAATGCGTCACCTACGAGTATTACAACAGAACAAGGTTTTAGAGATCGTTGCGATAAGCAATGTCCAATGTGTTAGACATTTGGCATCACGTGAATTTCATGTAAGTAAAATTTACAAAAGATCACGGTGTTGTCTACCAATGAGTGGTCTTTTAAAATAACTAGTTATATAAAGCTTTCCCTGTTTTCCACTTACGTAGTAGTCGACGTGTTCGTGTCCGTGCTTGTCCTTGAAGACGACCTTCTGCGGGTGTGAGTCGTGGCGGTGGATGCTCTGCGAGGAGTACGCGTGGTGGTGGTCGTGACCGTGGTCACCTTGCTGGGCAAACACCACAGCCAATAGGGCAAACAAACAAACAACCTTACCAATCATACTTGCTATTAATACTATACTGAGGGTGCTTATTGCTCTGAATTCAGTACTGAACTGATATAATGCTTAATGATTACTGCGACTTTTATATGAATAAGCTTTACCGATTTCGTGTTGTCAATCCAAAACCAGTATGTGGCTCGTGCAACTTAATTCTTAATACGGATGTTATTCTTTCACAGTAGTTCTACTAATAATAACTTGAATTAAAAATTTATGTGTTTATTTAATTAACATTATGAGTATTATAAAGTGTAACATCATCGTCAGAAGAACTTTGAAAAAGTAACATAAAACAAAAATTAACCAAGAACTCTCTAAAAGCTCTATCTCGAAATTTAAACTTTAACTCGTAATTTTAAATTATTAAAAACCTCTACAAACAAAAAAAAGACAAAAATAACAAAATGCCCAATAATTAAACAACAAACTCAATAATTTTTGTTTTTCTTCTTCTCATAAACTAGGCATTTTATATGAAAATTGTAGTTAGACTTCAGTTTCTGAAGAATTACAGCAGGAAAAAATACATATATAAATCAATACCTGCCTAGTTATTAGGAACTTATTTGATTTGGGTGGATGACATGTTTGATTTGGGCTGGATTCAAACACGCAACCCTGCTTTTTGATGCATGCATGCCTATCTATCTATGGAGTCTACAGAGCACTAAGGCTAGAGAGCAAAAAAAGATAACCGGATAAATAAATATCTTAAAACCAATTTTGAAAATAAGCTTTACCATCCACAAATGAAAAGTAATACTTTGCACTGCAACTTCAATACTTTTAGCATTCCGTGGCCCTTAAAACCAAGACAGCTGATTAAGCGTCTTAAAATAGCTTAACTAAGGCGCTGCAAGCATATGTACTCGTACATTAAGGGAAAATACTGTATGTATATGTATAATTTAAGAATAGTGATTAGCTACGAGTCGTTTTAGGTCTAAATATCACTTGCATTTGACTCACTCATTTTTTACTTTGAAGTAAATAACTTGGTTTTATCAGTGAATGTTCGCATACTTACACAAAAAAGTGACCGTAATGCTTAAAGCAATACCTAAACTCGTTCTGGGTTTGATTATACAAAATCAACTGAGCTTATTGCATATAAAAGAACTGGATTTCGAGAACGATATCAGTTAATTATTGAACTTTGTTTAACACAGACAATAGTCATACTAAAAACATGGTTTCCAAGGTATGAAATTAAAAAAGTATTTAAAATATCTTTATTTCCACTATATTTTTTTATTAGTTTCACTTTAATTTTCTTTGTGTTTGTTTTGCAAACCTAGCAATAAAACTGGTATCTATTCTGTTATTTAAATTTCTGTGTATTATCGTTACTTTGGTGTCAATAAAAAATACTGATATAGTATTTAATTCGTCCGGGTAGATACTCGTAGAATAAAGATCTACTAATTGCAGTTAGTATTAGCTGGTTGTATGCAGCCTGAGATCAGGTCAAGTGGCGCGCTTAGGACTATTTTCATCGGCGGATTGCCTGCCACAGGCTAAAAAAAAGACGACAGCAGTGTAAAAAAGCCGCAGATTAACTAATCTTTTTTCCGTTGAAATTCAGGTAGTGTGTCTGCTCGCCCTGGTGGCAGTGGTAGCCGCGCAGCAAGGGGGGCACCACGACCACCACCACGGCTACTCCTCGCAGAGCATCCACCGCCACGACGGACACGCCGAGAAGATCGAGTTCCAGGACAAACACGGACACAAGGACTATGACTACCGGGTAAGGCAGCTAATACTAACAATCCATCTGCTATGTAATTTTAGCAATAAAATCTGATTCTGAAAACTGGGTTAGTCAAACCTCAGATCATACGGCGGCCCTGTAGCCTAGTTGGTAGTACGTCTGCCTTCGAAGCACAGGGTCGCGGGTTCGAATCCCGCTTAGGGCAAACATTCGTGTGATGAGCACTTGTGTTTGCCTTGTGTCTGGATGTTGTATATTTATAATATGATGTATATCAGCTGTCTGATAAGTTGCGTCTGACGGCGACACCGGATTTCATACGGACGGCGCATTATCGCCATTCTAACCTCTTTTAAATGTTCTGTGCCCAATACCCATAGTACAGGCTTTGCCTAGTTTGGGGTCAAATGGCCGTGTGTGAGATGTCCCCACATATTTATATTTATACAAACACTCGAATATTGTTTGCTACTTTCCCCAAGATTACTACCACTCTATTGCGGAAAAACAACCAGTTAAATTTCACTGTGTATAGATTACCTGAGGTGCGAGTGGCAGTAGCAATGCTAGCGGCGCCTGATGACTTTTTACATTATTAATATATTTCTGTTTTATCACCAGGCTCACCCCCATTACGAGTTCAAGTACCAAGTGAAGGACGAGCACACTCACGACATCAAGTCGCAGCACGAGGCGCGCGACGGCGACCACGTGAAGGGCTACTACGAGCTGCACGAACCCCACGGCTCCGTCAGGAAAGTTGAGTACGAGAGCGACAAGAAAACTGGGTAAGTGATACCACAAAATACATAATAGAACTACGTAATAATATATAGATTGGCTCAGCACTAGTGTTTAGTTACAAAATATTTTCTGGAATTATAAACAAATCTTCTTAAGTTCATGTTGGGTCCGGCCGTTAGAGCCCGTCCCATGCCATGCCCGGCCGTAGACATGGGGACGGGCTCTTAGGGCCCCATTCCGGTACGCCCCCGGCCGTGACGCCACTAAAAAACCGGCGGCGGCGTGCCGACCAAGGTTGTAGTTGCGTCACGGCCGGGGGCGTACCGGAATGGGGCCCTAACGGCCGGACCCTTCAGGTTTAGCAAACAACAGCACAGAATTTGATTTATAAAATATGACTATCTGAAATTTTTTAAAGTATTGCATAAAGTATAATGTTGTATTTTTGTTGTCAGGTTCCACGCGCACGTCCACCACGACACGCACCACGTGCACCACCACCACTAGTCTGCACCACTGCAGTACATTATAATACACCTGTGATTCAACTGTTATGTTTGATTTAGTTTTACAAATAAACGTTATATTGTTAATTTAATATTACATTTTTAATTTATTTACCATCAGCTTTCCGCCTCGCGTCTCTGCCCACTTTAACAGGTTTTCCCGTGGGAATGAGGTTATTTCCCATGGTAAAAGGTATGTTATTCCGTAAAGGTGTTATTCTCATGTATCCTACTAATATTATAAAGGCGAGTTTTTTTTTAAAATCCATTTAGTTGTTTTTGCGTGAAAGAGTAACAAACATTGATCTATCCATTCGCGTTTGTAATATTAGTAAGATGCAAATATCCAAAATGGTAAAACAATAAGTATTCCCTCCTAGAAAGCTTTTTTGTTTACAATATGTCAGTCCTGGAGCGAATAAGTTTGGTTGTGCCCAAAAGGAGGGACGTGTAGCATAGCAAGATAATCGGTAGAGCTGCGCCAAAGACACAGTATCCAAATTAACACACAATCATTTGCCATTGCCGGTGAACAGGCCTACTGCCGTGATGGCTTAGTGCGAGTTGGTCGACGCAATCTGTATCCAAAATGTTAACTATCTCTATCAGACGTTATCTTTTCAAATATTTAGCGGCAGCGTAAGGGAACTGCCGCCATAGTCAGTCAAACGGTGTGTGCGGAAGGACGGGCGGCACCGACTGGAAAGGAATGGAAATGAAACGATGTGTTCCAGGTCGAGGGTGGCGATCGAGTGGAGAAGCTCTTTCCTCCTTTATTTATACTAAAACTGTACATTAGATGAGCGACAGAGATAGCAAGAGAGATAGCATTATTTTGTGGGTAGGGGTACAAAGTCATAAAAACATTAGTAGATTAGTTTTACTCACGGTTTTTTACTAGTCTATTCACAAATGTTTTAATGTTTTGTGTTTTGTGTTGTAGTAAAAGTATATAGGCCAGTCAAATTAGCTTACCCTGGACAAAACTCATAAACTCGCTTTTTTTAATTCTTTGTTGGCTTTTGTTATTAAGTATCAAATACTAATTAGATATATGAAGCAAAAAATCCGCAGTGGTTACCGTTTGTTATAAAAAAATTGAGATTTCGTACAGTACCTAACTTTTTCCTAAAAGTAAAATAGGTAACCAAGTACTTTGTTAGTATAATTTTTAGGGGTGTTCGAATGTTATCATCCAATAACAAAATTAAGCAGAAATCATTTTCACATCCATGTTTTTTTTTTCAGTATCCATCTGATCTCAATATCTGAATAAGCCAAAACAATAACTATGGTGCTTGCATCTAGTTAAGCTATATTGCGTCTTTTTATACATTTGAGACAAAAATTAAGCATCAGTCTTTAACGTTTTTAAAATTATGTTTTTCTCAGTAGTTAAAAAATAAAACTGTATTTTTTTGTTTTAATAATAGGTTTTCGTGTACTAGAATCATGTTTTCATCATAATTAAGCATATAAATATCACGATTAAAAATTTTAAATTATAATTAATAGCTCGCGCGAGCAAGTAGTGAAGCGGGATGCATGCGGTGGGTGCGGGGTGCGGTGGGGAGGGCGCAGCGCTGCCGCCAGCAGCGGCGACCGCGACATGTCATAACGAGTTTAAATAATAACCGACATAATGCTAAAGCTTAGCATAGTATTGGTAGGCAATCACTTGTACTGGTAGACCGTCATCCGTGAAGCGTTTTTCGTACCTATCGTACTTTCGTGTTCATATGTGAACTTGTTTGGTGTCTCTAGATATCGAAGTCTGCCGAGCCAAATAGGAAGCGTTTGGGAGTTATGTCACTTTGAAAAGTGCTCCAGATGTCGAAAAATTTACCGATCTTACTTTAAAAAAAATCTTTCTTAGGATCGTTCGTAGCATCATTATGAACAGCCTAGACAAATTTCCAGACCATTTACAGGAAGCGTTTGGAAAATCAGCCGGCTTTTGTGGGTGGGATTTTCACCATGAAAATACCTATCTTACTTTCTGACGAAACTACATCCAGGTGATGGGGTAGCTCTAATACAACAATAAAAGTCAAGTCTGCCGCTAATATTAGGAAGCGTTTGCAAAATCAGACGCTTTGAATGTGTCAAAGACTGAAGGCGCTTACTACTGAAAACGATAATATTATAGTTTATTTTCGTTATATTGACCTGTTCGCGACGAAACAGAAATGTATCCGAACACGGACATCGCATTAAAACCGACGGATTGAACACCGTAAATGTATCCGAACGTCGCAACCGCTGATTGTTGGCAACCCATCGATCACGCTATTGGTAGAAACGTCAAGAAAGTTCGATAACAGCCAATCGTTCGAGACGTCAAGCAAAACTCTCCGGAAGCTAGAGAGAGACCGACAGACTATGTGACAAGGAACGACATATGAACATGAATGGCGAACTTTCCGGAAATAGAGACCGACCGACTATGAGCGACGTACACCGTGAATAGCGAACTTTCCGGAAGTAGATGAGATGACTGTGCGAAAGGGATCGATATATCGTCCAGAGCTGTCATCAGACTTCGAGAATGAGGCGGTCTGGAAGTTTCCGCGGGAATTAGTATTTAAACCGGCCGCATCCCGAACCAGCAAGTCAGTTCCAAAAGTCAGTTCAGTCAGTTCAGCCGAGCTAATCGGAGCGATCGAAACTGAAGAGAAGAAACAACCGACTACAATAATTAACCGCGAGTACAGTGCAATAGTGTTAGTGCTAATAGTGAGCCGTGTGAAATCAAATACCTATCGTTTTAAAAGTGCCGCGTATTCTAACCTGTCACCGTAGTGCTGTACCCATATTGTAGTAATTTCTTATCGACCGTAGTGTTGTTCCACCGTTATCGAATCAATTATAACAGTCCACTTTTTGTACCGATTTTTACCGAATAAATTATACTGTCTGTTTCGAGAACCAACCGTTTATTATTTCGTGTACGCATTGGGTAGTCCGGGGGTTTGTGCCAAGCACCCACTATCCAGTACATGACCTGTGAGTTAACGATGTCCTCCAAAACCAACGTGAATAATTTTGGAGACAGGGTATCACCCTGTCTAACTCCTCTCTAGATCTTTATTGAGTCTGTTTCTGGTGGGTGGGAGGTTTACTTGTAAGCTTGCATTGTGGTAAATATTGATTGTAACGGTAGTCTATTCTAATAACCGCCCAGGCCTCTATACTATTAAAGGCTTTCTTATAGTCAATGAATGCAAGCCACAGATTCATTTGATATTCTGTATTGTTATAATATGAAGATCGCGGAATGCAAGGCGCGCGTACTACACTTAGCGGCACGGAATTTAACCCAAACTTAATTTTTCGATTTAAACAAAATTTACGTAATATTTCTTTCTTTTTTCAGGTGTTTTAATTTCTAACGTTATTCTTTGATATAAGTAGTCTTTTTTTTGTGTTAAAGCTTATTTTTAGGACGAAATAATGATTTAATTGGGTATTCAATAAAAATCATACATTAAAGATTTTTTTTAATTTGAAATAAAACATTAAAAAGTAAAATTTAAAAACAGCCAGAAGGAAATTAAAAGCGTGTATTACCACCTCTTGCTCTGATAACTGCCTGCATGCGTTCTGGCATGCTGTGAATTATGTTTGTTTGAGGCTTTCGCGCTTACTACACATTAAAAAAATTAAAAAAATATATCGCGCTAAGACCCGTAAATAACTTTAATAATGTGCTGTGAATTATGTTTTTAATCTCCACTTGTGGGATCTCATCCCAAGCAGTTACTAAGGCTGATTTTAGTTCCTGAAGGTTCTGTGGTGGGTTGGGGCTAGCTTTGACCCTACGTTTTAGCATGTCCCAGACATGTTCTATTGGGTTCATGTC
Organism: Teleiodes luculella; assembly: GCA_948473455.1. Taxonomy (NCBI): domain Eukaryota; kingdom Metazoa; phylum Arthropoda; class Insecta; order Lepidoptera; family Gelechiidae; genus Teleiodes; species Teleiodes luculella. The sequence goes on along the minus strand of OX419588.1, from coordinate 5,776,818 downwards.
CGGGCTTCGCGCTGGCCACTGTAGTTTGCGAATTCCAACTTCTGCAAGGTAGCTTTCCACGCTCTGTGCAGTGTGCGCACGGGCATTATCGTGCATTAGCAGGAAATTTTCGGCTCCGATGAAGTCCACACATGGTACAACGTGTTCTTGGAGAATCTCTTCGATGTAGCGTGCTGCATTTTCTCGACCTTCCACAATAACCAACTCCGTGCGAGCGTCGGAACTTATGCCACCCCATACCATAACCGAGCCTCCATGAAAACTTTCTGTCTGTCGGGTAGTTATTGGGAGGAACCGTTCACCACGTCTCCTATACACGCGCTCTCGACCATCTGGAGCTCGCAAAGCCACTCTACTTTCGTCCGTAAACAAAACGTTGTCCCAGTCCTCCAGACTCCAGTTAGCGTGCTCTCGTGCGAATCGAAGGCGTGCTACACGATGATACCTCTCGAGCTTTGGACCTCTGGCTGGCCTACATGCATGTAAGTCGACTTCTTCTAATCTTCTTCTAATCGTGCGCTCACTGACGTTTACATTTCGAACCATTTGCAGACTCTGCCTAGCCTCTACAGCAGTAAGGAAGCGATTTCGCTGTACTTGCAAGACGACAAAACGGTCATCGCGGGAGGATGTGCATCTTACCCCACCACTGCCTGGTCTTCTCGTGTACAGGCCAGTCTCGCGGTATCGTTTTACAGCATATTTCAAATTGGAACGCGCAATATTTAATCTTGCAGCCACTTGGCGCTGAGTCAGGCCCACGTCGATTAAAGCGACAGCTTGAGCAACTTGTGCAGGAGTAAGCGACATATTGCAAACCTAGAAACGATAAAAAGTCGTTTAAAAACAATAAAATTTCAATAAAACCTACGATATTATCATTAAATTAAATTTAACTCAAAATAAACTTACCCGTACTTAGCAATAATTTTCTGGGAAAACGTTTCCCCGATGGTTTGCAGCGCAAAATCGATACGCAGCTTATAGTCCACCTTACAAAGGTGTAGGTAGAGTGCGATTGTCATAAGCATGCGATTCAGTTGAACAAATTTGCAAGGCAGGCTTAGCAATGTTCAGATTATAATATACCAAGATATATCTCTCTTGATACTCGGCCGCTATTTTTACCCGACTGCAAAGGAAGGGTTATGTTTTTCACGCGTATCTGTGTATGTATGTGGGATTCTTTATACCCTCGAATCATCCAAACGGCTGGACGGATTTTAAAGAATGAGGTGTCTATCGATTCGTCTGAACTGTGCGATGGTTATAGGCTAGGTTTTGTTTTAACAAAACCAAAATGGCGGCCAAAAAATACAAAATGGCGGTAGAGACGAAAACAAATTTTTGCGTACCATATTAAGTGGCACATCATTAGATAGGTCCTTCAAAATGAAGATGATGTTTCTTGAACCAAATTTCATAAAACTAAAAAGTCTTCAATAAAAAAGTAAATTAAAAAAATCTAAAAACCCGACTGCTTCAAAAGCGAACTAAAAAGATGAAAACAAGATGATAGTAGCATGTATAATTGAAATCCTCTTTTTCTATAAATTAAAATAGTCATTATTGCAGTCGGAGGCATAATAATATTATTCATATATTACTTGCTGAGACTCCTGCTATATATTTTATGCCTCCGACTGCAATAATGACTATTTTAATTTATAGAAAAAGAGGATTTCAATTATACATGCTACTATCATCTTGTTTTCATCTTTTTAGTTCGCTTTTGAAGCAGTCGGGTTTTTAGATTTTTTTAATTTACTTTTTTATTTTACTTACCTTTGAAGTTGGTTTAATAACAAGCAACTTGTTTATATTATGTAAAGTAGATATTTAGGTAGGTAACATCCTGCGAAAATCTATTTTGTTAGGTAGATTGTTTGTTTTTATCGATTTTGTTTTTATTCGTGTAAGTTTAAGAAAGATATAACCACAGAATACAAAAACTAAAGGATATCGTTTTTTTAAAGCGATTGATAAGCGTTACTTGTACTTAAAAAAATATATATTTGTTATTTTGTAATAATTATAGGTATTGATAAGTGAGACGATAGTAGACGTGACAATGAAATAAAAATATTTGTATGAAAAAATATTTTATAATTTTATTTATGCATACATCCATATTTTATTGCTTTTATTTTCGATTAAGACAGTCTTCTAACAGGTTAAAGTTCAACTCACAGGTTAATATAACGAAAATAAACTATAATATTATCGTTTTCAGTAGTAAGCGCCTTCAGTCTTTGGCACATTCAAAGCGTCTGATTTTGCAAACGCTTTCTAATATTAGCGGCAGACTTGACTTTTATTGTTGTATTAGAGCTACCCCATCACCTGGATGTAGTTTCGTCAGAAAGTAAGATAGGTATTTTCATGGTGAAAATCCCACCCACAAAAGCCGGCTGATTTTCCAAACGCTTCCTGTAAATGGTCTGGAAATTTGTCTAGGCTGTTCATAATGATGCTACGAACGATCCTAAGAAAGAATTTTCAAATGTAATTTTTCGACATCTGGAGCACTTTTCAAGGTGACATAACTCCCAAACGCTTCCTATTTGGCTCGGCAGACTTCGATATCTAGAGACACCAAATGTCGCGACGAACGCGAAATTGGCAGAATTTGGCCATGTTGGACCAATCCGTTGGCCAACTGCAATAATGTTTTTAATATTGGCAACACAAGGATTATTTTAAGGTTGGGTAGTTTTTGTTTACTAACAGAGCGGCCATACTGGTTGGGTCGATGATGATTGGCTACAGCAGAAGCCATATTGGAATTGTGATTCGCTTCTGATTGGTTGATGTCTTTGAGTGGTAGGGGTTGTTTGTTTCCCGCCAAAAAGGTCGTGTAAGGTCAAATGTGGTTAGCTGTCGTTCAGTCTTGTGTCAGTGGCCGGAGAAGCAAGAAGTGTAAGAGGAATCTATGTCGCGTGGCGGCAGACTCTGGAGCAGCGGTGGAACTCTGGGAATATAAAGCTAAGTAGTCTTGATGTGTTTCGAGCTCTTAGAGATGTCCATGTATATATATATTTGTCATGTATAACTGTGCCACGTGTTTGACCTGACTATGTATGACTTCCCCACAGACTGATTACTTGGACTGACTTGCTATCTGAACTGTTTAACTTATGATATGTGGCCTCCCAATTGGTATCGTGTATGATAAATGTATCATACTGTGAAATGTGATGTTGAGAGCTCTGTTGTTGTGTTATGTGTTGTACCGGTGGTCGCGCCACCTGGAGGCCACTTGTGGGGGAAGTCCAAGTGTGCAAGTCTCCCGGCTGAGGTCTGGGACATAGGAGCTGGCGCCAGTATCGCCCTATAGATGTTGGGCGATATAGGGGAATGGGAGTTTCTATGAAGGTTGAATTATACTGGTGCAGAAATGTCTTTCTGCACTAGTAGATGTTGGCCTTTGTAGAATTGCGTTCCTACTCAAAATTACGGGAATGGGAGTTTCTATGAAGGTTGAATTATACTGGTGCAGAAATGTCTTTCTGCACTAGTAGATGTTGGCCTTTATAGAATTGCGTTCCTACTCAAAATTACTATGATCAGTGATCACCATTTATCTGGCCTTATAGTTGACCTAGGTTGCCCTCTGGGGCTCTGGTCCGGGATGGGGAACGATAAGTCAGTTGGTAAGCCATATATGACTACTACTAATACTGTCGCGACGACTACCTGACAATACTGTTGAGTACTGACACACTGTTGAGTGTGTGACTGACCATGACTATCCAACCCTTATGATATTTTATATGTATTTGTATTATTCTCTAGCTATCACTTATGAGTATGCATGGAAATCAACTTATCATAATCCCACAGGTTGTGCAGTGATTCCTTGGTCTTGTGTCCTGCGTCTCGTCTGGTTATCACAACGTCAGCGGAGAGCGACAGTTGCAGTGCGGTCGGAGCTAGAGTTCTATCAGCGAAGCGAAAGGGAAGTCCGGCGGTCAAGGTAGGAAGTTTGTTATTCCTTTTTGTTTTTCGGCGAGCGGCTACTTCCCTGGATGACGTTTCGATTACGTCATATAGTACATATATTCATGGAGACTATAGATACATGTACATACATAATATGTTTTATATTGCCCCAATGCGCGCTCGCCGACACCAAACAAGTTCACATATGAATATTAAAGTCTGACACGAAAGTACGATAGGTACGAAAAACGCTTCTCGGACGACGACGGTCTATGGCGGGTCATATCATAATACACTGAACGATATCTAAGGTCATTGACATTATACGTAAAATAAAATTGAATCTGTACCGGCAAAACTCCTACTACATATTCAACAACCTAATTAGATCTACCCAATAAGTTGTAGGTAAAAATAAACATCATTATTATTATTTGTTGTTGTTGTGTCTGGATGTTGTATATTTATATGTGTACGTATATCAGCTATCTGACACCCATAGTACAGGCTCTGCCTAGTTTGGGGTCAGATGGCCGTGTGTGAGATGTCCCACATATTTATTTTATTTTTTTATTTTATTTTACCTTTCTATATTCTTAGGATGCACACAGAACAAAACATTTTCATTTTGACTACCCTGTACATAATACATAAGGACCCGAATGCTAAACAATATTTTTCTCTTTACGTTTAGTAAAGAGCCATACTTATTTGGAAAACGAAGATTAGACCTTGCGAATTTGGTGAAACTGCGGCGCGCGCGTCTCGCGACTCGCGACAGTACGTTCGGTCGAGGGGAATTGGGACACAAAGAAATTACAACCTTATTCTGCATGAAATAACGTTCATATTGAAACTTTACCAAGAAAAAATATTAATTAATGAATAATTGCTGACATTATTTGCTTAATTTGTTTCTTATAGTACTAGTTAAATTTATACGGCATAAATTAACAACTTTTGGAGTAGTTATATATTTTGGTTCTCTAAAAACTGCAAATATTCGGAACTGTTGAATTCTGCAAAGAGAATCTGCTTAATTTTCAACTGTTTATTAGCACACACAATAAACTATTCAGAATAAACTGTTAAAATATAGTTATCTATAATCTCTGGTCAGATAAGCCAAAAAATCTGTAACTTACTGAAGATCCTTTATAAATGATAATTCTGAATGATTAATTATATTAATTTTAATTTCTTTAACTGGAATGCAAGCATTATATTATAATAGAGGCACTTTTACAAAGTTAGTAATTATGCTGTTCCACTGAAATCAAAATAAGTAGAAAATTTTATTTTTCATTTTTTTTGTTCATACGCGGGAATTTAATTTGCTTAATTTGGTATATTTTAACTATAACTAACTGTATTTTATGCCATAAAGAAAGAAGTTTACAGTTATCGAATTATTTCCATTTTTAGCTAATTTGACTGGCCTAATAGTAAATTGTCTCTTAAATTGTATGAATTTAATGAAATCATTAATTTTGTTATTCTAAGATAAATATTTAAATAAATAGTCATAAAAAATATTAATTTATTTGTTGTGCAATGGAAATATGAAATATCTATACAGCGTGTAACGGAAAGGGGGTATCAAGCCGTAAGGGAAAAATAATGTTCCTTATGTAGATTCTTTGTGCAAAATTTCAATAAAAAAGAACCACTTTTGAAAATTATTAAACATCTGACCATAATCCTATTTTTATAATTTTAGCATGTAAACAAACGCGGCACAACACTATTGGGGTCACTGACCACTGTTCTCACATTTCACTACACTATCAATTGCTCCGCCCATTACACTATTCTCCTTGCGAGTCCTGCTCGCCTAGTACTAGTACTCGTGGTGCTCGCGCCACCGCCGCGGCGCGGCGGCATCTTCAAAGAAGTCGGCATAGCTCACTCAAACAAAGCGATCCGCGTGGCATCACGTCGTATGTCCGCGCGTCATAATCTGATCTGTAATTAAATTGTCTAATATTAGGAGTCATTTTGCCATGACAGCTAGTTCATTTGTACTTTTAGGTCCTTAGCGGTGATAGTTTATAAGTAGGTAGATGGCTGTTAGGTACAGAAGTCAGCACGTGCGGCTGGACACTCGCACTCAGAAAGCTGCCTCTATTTACTGCCACATAAAAGCGCCCTCAAGGTTAAAGTGTCAAGCCGTACGTGCTAACGTCTGTACCTACTTATTTAGGTTAGTGTGTTATAATAAATTAAATCATATTAAATGCGAAAATTTGAAAATTATCTAGACTTAAGTAAATCATAATAATAAATTTACTTACGTTTCAAAGAAAGGGTTCGAAGTGCCGTCCTTGCTGTTGTATGCACAAACCAGCTCGCCTGTAGGTAGACGCTCTTGTATTGCGCAGCATCTCTGGCGTCACAGAATTGAAAGCATCAATTATGCGCTGCTTCATCTGCTCGCTTGACGAGCACTCGACGGCATACACCTTATTTTTAATGTATCCCCATAAAAAAAAGTCCAACGGGGTGAGGTCTGGGGACCGCGCAGGCCAGGCAACGCGGCCTCCTCTCCCTATCCACTGGGGGAAGCGTGCGTTTAAATGGCTTCGCACGTCACGCGCAAAGTGCGCTGGAGCACCGTCGTGCTGGAACACCAGGTTGTTTTCCATGACGAGGTTCGAGTAATCGATCACTGACATAACTGACAGCTCGTCGTTCAGCTCGTTCCGAAGGAAATCTAAATAATTTGCGCCATTTAGATTGTGCGGCAAAAAATGTGGCCCGACGAGAACATCTCCGATGATACCAGCCCAAACATTGATCTTCCACTGATGCTGGAACGATGATACAGAAGATACATGGGGGTTTGTGTGCGACCAATAATGTTCATTGTGCACATTACTGATCCCCGCTCTTGTGAAGGATGCTTCATCTGTCCATAGAACTGTGGAGGCAAACTCAGGAGAGCTTTCCACCTGAGTTCGGTACCATTCGCAGAACGACACGCGAGGTAAATAGTCAGCAGGAATCAGCTCCTGCGTGCGGCGAAAGTGATATGGGTGCAGGCCATCTATGCGCAACACTCGCCACACTTGCATGTGGTTGGCAGCCCCCAATACCAGAGCAGCGCGACGCGTGCTGGTCCTTGGATTATCCTCAAAGTGCTCCAGTACGGCTTCTTCAAAGTCCGGATCTCGGGTCGTCGTGCGGCCAGTAGTCGTTGTAGACGCGTGAAAAGAGCCGGTTGAATACAAACGGTTCACCATACGCCTAAAGCAGCGCAATGAAGGCAGTTGCCTAGCTTCAGCAGCTGGTCTACCTTCTATGAATCTTTGATGGTAAAGATCCCGTGCGGCACTCAAATTGCCGTCGGTGGCACCCACGCAAAGCATCATCTCATAATATTCTGGATTAGTCAAAGACATCACGAAACGCTACAAAGCTCGATTAACAATTAGCAACTTCTTCACACGAAAGCGGATAAAGAGCGACTGACTGACCAAAAGAAAACAACTTGCCAGAATGCTCTCGTCAATTAAAAATAAATGCAAGATATTGTTAAACAAAAATTTATTTTCCCTTGTATTTCAGATGATTGAACTTTATTTTAATAAGTAAACACATAAGGTATGACAGCATTAAAGCACCTAAACGTTTTTAAAAATTTATTTTAGTAAACTCTGCTCAGTAGTGATTAACTTCAAGTAATAAAAACACATACCCATTTGCTCTAATAGTAAAGTACTGGCAACACATTTTATCACTCTCCCGCGCAGCCACAGGCACAGCAGCGGCCATGCTTTTTTTTCTATCTCTTTCAAATCCTACGATCCTAGTACTGGGGCTAGCGTAACTGTCCCAATTGTAGGCGGCGCAGCGGCCATGCGTTTTTTCTATCTCTTCCAAATCCTACGATCCTAGTACTGGGGCTAGGGTAAATGTCCCAATTGTAGCATGTTCGAAACCTCGAATATTTTTATTTTTAACCCCCGACGCAAAAGAGGGGTGTTATAAGTTTGACGTGTCTGTTTGTCTGTGTGTCTGTCTGTCTGTCTGTCTGTGGCATCATAGCGCCCGAACCACTGAACCGATTTCAGTTTAGTTTTTTTTGGATGAAAGGAGACTTAATCGAGAGTGTTCTTAGCTATGTTTTATAAAAATCGATTGAGCCGTTTAAGAGTTATGGTGGGTTAAAGTGGGGATGGAAGAACCAAAATTCTACAAATGTGCCCAAAATGGTTGTCAAATGAAAGATAAGATATTTTATCAAAAGAGGGGTGTTATAAATAAGTTTAAATTGTGTGTCTGTCTGTGGCAAATGAAAGAGTATAATGTGTCATCGTAGTGTTTTTAATTTAAGTTTTATTAAATTAATCTACAACCTGCAATCGTCGTAAGGGGTATTTCTGTACTACCTGTAATAGGTACTTCACGGTTGGACAATAGGTATTAGGCACTGTCTCTCACAGTCTTCATCGTCATCATTTCAACTGGAAGACGTCCACTGCTGAAAATAGGCCTCCCCCATTAATAGGTTAGGTAGTTCCAATCCACACAGTGCCACAATTTATTGGCCGCACTGGGAATCGAACTCTGAACCTCACGAAAGATTGTGAACTGAAACGCTGTGGTCAGATTTCGGTCGCTATTTTTCAACTAGTTAGGTATTGAAAAAATTAAACATTTATTTTATGTAATTATTCATTGTCATTATTTGGTCCACTTTACCCTAAAAGGGGCGGGACTTTTCACCGCCATATTGGCTGATGACGCTAGATCAATCATTGGTCATCTCATCAATTATTTCATATTTTATTATTAGACAGGATGGGCGGGATCAATATTAGGGTCCGGTCCGATCTCTTTCATATTCATGCGTTCCTGGTAATACTCGACGAGAAAAAATGAAAATTCAGTGTAATAAAAGAGTGTGGCATACACACAATAAATTATTATTATCAACAACCAACGATGGGCGGGGTTAATAATTAGGGTCCAGTTTTAAAATAATTGTTACACCTGCCGGTCCGATCTCTTTCATATTCATGCGTACCTGGTAGTTCTTAACGACAATAGTACAAAATTAAAAATCATGGTATTATTAAAATGGCGCGTGGATTATTTTCTCGCGGCTTCTCACAGCGCTGCGCTGGTGCGCGTGCAAGTCCACCCTTTGGTTGTCATAGCAACCATAGCAAACAACTAAATTAGAAAAAATTACTTCACTGTTTTAATTTCTTACACACGTGTTCTTTAAAAGCTGCTTTATGTATCTTAAGCCGGTGAAATAAGATCCGCTTTACGAATAATTGGGTTGAGAAAAATTAAATTCTGAAAATAAAAAAAACCTAGGTATGGTGGTTTACAATACAATAAGTAATTTTCAACAACTTGGACGATAAACAAAAAATAAAACACTGAACATATCCAGAACCCATCTCGATAAATGTAATATTATACCAGGAGCTATGGAAGGAAAGGAGGTGGCAAATTCTCTTGAAGGAGCGGTTAAAGGTCGATAACCCTCTAACAGCTGATTGCTCACTAGTGTTGTGCTAATTTTAATTTATTAAATGAAGACCTGGAGTTCAATTAATTTTTATTAATTATGGCGTGAACCTAGAAGGTTAAAACTTCGGCATGTGGTTTATAGCCCATCTCAGAGTTGGTGCACTTCGGGTTGATACCCCCTTTCCGTTACACGCTGTATAATAAAATAAAAAAAGTAGAGGTCCAAAATCTGTACATAGAAAAAAATTGCTAAACACCGAGTCAGGAAGATGTGAGAAATATATGATCAGAACATTATTCAGATTTTTTTCCGATTTTTTTAGATTTTTTGTTTGTCTGTTTATCTGTTTGTCTTTTTGTACGGGCTAATCTCCAAAACTGTTAGACCAATTTAAATGAAATTTTCCATGGTGGTATCTTATATCCTTGGTCAACATCTTAGGTAGTTTTTACCGCGGGAAAATATCTTATTCCTACGGGAAACTGCACGGAAAAGTAAAAAAACAACGCAGGCGTAGCCGCGGGTGGACAGCTAATATAACATAAAATGTGAATGCAGATACCTAGATTTAAATTATAGGTAAGATCTAGATACCTACATAAAATCACAAACATGTAAGAATAAAGGATCTAAAATTAAGATTTTTTTACTATAAGTAATTTAATTATAACCTTTACGAATTTGTAAGTTAATACATTTTCTTTCTTTCTGAACTATGAGTTTTTAAGTACCGTTGCTATAAATTTCTTTGGGGGATTATTATAGCCATGAATTGCGAAATATTACTTTCTTAAAAATCTCATTGTTCCAGAAATTTTGAAGTACTTGGCGAATTTAAATTAAAAAGGATACTCGTATCGTTTGGTTTACTTAGAAAATTAAATATTTGTATTTATAAAGTGGGTTAGCAAGAAAACGGTAAGAAAATGCTGGACTGATTTGGAAAATATTTTTTATTGGTACTGATAATGCAAGCAAACCCTTCAGGTAACAACGCCCGTAGCGGCCGGCGGGGGTGCGGCCAAAACCAAAATCAAACCCCTCAAGCGTCGTCTCCTTCACGATGTTTTCAGTATCAACACGCTAGGCCTAGGTCCAAGGCGGGTGCCTAATTAAGGATGACTAACCCAGAAAATGACGTCCCGCGAAGTTGACCTATTTAGCAGATGACTAACCCAGAAAATGACGACCTGCGAAGTTGACGTACTTAGAAGATGACTAGCCTAGAAAATGACGTCCCTCGAAGTTGACCTACCTAGAATATGACTAACCTAGAAAATGACGTACAAAGAATATGACGTGCCTCTAAATTGACTATCTGAGAAATTGACCAAGCTCGCCTAAAGGGTTTTAAAGGGTGTTTGAAATATTTAAATTTTTGGCGGTCTTAATTGTAGATTAAATTACAAATGTTAAATTTTCACGGTCGTTTGTGACCATTTGCTTTAAATCATTGAAATTATAAATATTACAAACGTCATAAATATTGTCATTCGCAAATGATCGAGTCGGGGGTTCTATAGGATTTATGAGAAGGACTACTTGACTTGATTAAATAGTTATGTTTGGGTTAAAATAATACATAGTTTAAAAAACTAAAAAACACGCTTCCTGTCCTCCACCTTGGACGTCCGCCATATTGGATTTAAGTCACGTGACTTTTTTTTTTCGTATTCCTGACAGCAAACCCTGTCATTTGATACCCATATCATGGGGGTGGATTTCAAACAGCCAGTTCGCCATCTTAGGGAGGCCGCCATATTAGATTTGTAATGACGTTTCTTAGCTAGTCATGTATTGTCATCAGAACTCAGAGCGTGTGCAAAATTTCATCCTAATCGAAGACCGGAAAGTGGGTCAAATTAAGATTCCAAGATTTTTTTAGATACAATAATGGGAAGGCCGCCATATTGAATTTGTAATGACGTTTCTTAGCTAGTCATGTATTGTCATCATAACTCAGAGCGTGTGCAAAATTTCATCCTAATCGAAGACCGGGAAGTGGGTCAAATTAAGATTCCAAGATTTTTTTAGATACAATAATGGGGAGGCCGCCATATTGGATTTGTAATGACGTCTCTTAGCTAGTCATGTATTGTCATCATAACTCAGAGCGTGTGCAAAATTTTATCCTAATCGAAGACCGGGAAGTGGGTCAAATTAAGATTCCAAGATTTTTTTAGATACAATAATGGGGAGGCCGCCATATTGGATTTGTAATGACGTTTCTTAGTTAGTCATGTATTGTCATCAGAACTCAGAGCGTGTGCAAAATTTCATCCTAATCGAAGACCGGGAAGTGGGTCAAATTAAGATTCCAAGATTTTCTTACATACATAGTTACTTACAAGTGAAGCTAATATAAAGCGTGTAAAAAAGAAAGAGATTTATCAGAAACTAACAATTTAATTATAAAACTAAATCAAACATAACAACCGAATCACAGGTGTATTATAATCTAGTGGTGCAGACTAGTGGTGGTGGTGCACGTGGTGTGTGTCGTGGTGGACGTGGGCGTGGAACCTGACAACAAAATCACAACATTACTCATTTAAAAAAATATTTTTTGGTGTAGACCTCATGGTTTCCATATAATATTTCAATAATATGTTTTTTCACTTTTACTCCTAGACAGTTTTGGTTGTTTGATAGACAAATAGAATTATGGAAAAATTATACTTTCTTAATTTTTAAAAATATATTTTTTTAGATAGGTACCTATTTTATATTTTTTAATATTTACAGATTAAATTATGAGATGCTGACCTTATAAAACAATCTTTTGTTACTAAACACTTTAAAGTGCTCAGCCAATCTATGTATTACTACGTAATACTATTCACCTTGATATCAGGGTAGGCTCGAGCCCCTCGGTGGGGACGTATATGAGCTGTTAACGAACGAACGAACTATTATGTATCTTGTGGTATCACTTACCCAGTTTTCTTGTCGCTCTCGTACTCAACCTTCCTGACGGAGCCGTGGGGTTCGTGCAGCTCGTAGTAGCCCTTCACGTGGTCGCCGTCGCGCGCCTCGTGCTGCGACTTGATGTCGTGAGTGTGCTCGTCCTTCACCTTGTACTCGAAGTGATATTTGGGGTGTGCCTGTGAATAAACAGAAATATATTAATAATGTAAAAAGTCATCAGTAGACACTCGCACCTCAGGTAATCTATACACCGTGAAATTTAACTGGTTGTTTATCCGCAACATAGTGGTAGTACTCTTTGGGAAAGTAGCAAACAATACTCGAGTGTTTGTATGGTCTGAGGTTTGACTAACCCAGTTTTCAGGTTCAGATTTTATTGCTAAAATTACATAGCAGATGAATTGGTAGTATTAGCTGCCTTACCCGGTAGTCATAGTCCTTGTGTCCGTGTTTGTCCTGGAACTCGATCTTCTCGGCGTGTCCGTCGTGGCGGTGGATGCTCTGCGAGGAGTAGCCGTGGTGGTGGTCGTGGTGCCCCCCTTGCTGGGCGGCTACAACTGCCACCAGGGCGAGCAGGCACACTACCTGGAGATAAAATACTTCTATAACCACTATAACAGTCCATTGGTATTAGCACAGAATAGAAAAAAATTACAGAATGACCACATCCGCCATCTTCCGCAACTCTTGAGAATTATGTCGTGAGCCCACTCTTTCGAACCAAGAAAATCCTAGGAAAGCTAGGGAAGGCCGCTATGTGTGCCTGATTGAGACCAAGAGCGAGCCCATTTTTCTAATATCATAATAACCAAGCTTGGCACTTTTTTACACATGTTTAAAATCACAATTATTGCTGCTTCCATAAGGTCACCTTGGTTATAAGCCTTTAGTTTTCTTGAACGAATAAAAATAATAAAAATGAAAATAATACAATTTAGGTACGAAGTCGCAAATCACTATTTCGTTTCTATTTAATTTTATAAAAAAAATGTTTAACAAAAATGGATTTACGTGAGTTTTCAAGCAAAATTTATAAACATTTTGTTTTTTTATTGAGATTTACCTTAGCGGACATTTTATTTTTGTGGGCTTTACTGAATGTCTTTACTTTAAAGATTTCAGTTATTAACTGATGTCAATCTTTAATTAACATGTTCTTTTATATGGTTATGAGTTCAGGTAATTTCATATTACAGCACCAAAAAACGTCCAACTTTGAGTTAATAAATGCAAACGTGTTCGATTTAATTTCGTAAAAGAATATATTTACTTTCACCAAAGCAACTGGATTTTAAATTTATTATTAAACGAAATAAAGTTATAGGTCCTATTCTTACTTGAAAATGAACTTAAACAAAAGCAAACACATTATAGTATTCATCATAATCATCATCATTTTAGCCGAAAGACGTTTGATGCTGGGCAAAGGCCTCTCTCAAAGACCTCCATGACGATCGCTTTAAATTAAAGATAAACAAAGCTTCATGTTGAATAGTTTCTGTTTATATGTCAATCAATACTCTACTCGTGAATTTATACGTTAAATACATATAACAAAAAAATCTTCCTTCATAGGAAATGACATTAAATTTAATTTTTCATCATTTACTTTTAAATAACATTGTACAAGTTATACATTCGTATAATAATGTTTTTATACCGTACCGTATGTACCGTATTATTTTTCATATTTGATACCACAAATAAAATGTCCTTCAGGACAATCTCGGTGAACGTCAGTTATCAAGCATTACTTACCTACATGTTTTATTTGCGAAACAGAACCGGCTGCTTTAGACTTATTTGGCAGTAGACAATACGAAATCAATGCAGCTTTTGTATTTAAGAACTTGTGATTATAATATCAGTATCACTTTATCGTTGAATTAACTGAAAACAACGTCGTTTTTTATGATAATAAAAATGGTGGCTAAGGTAAATATTTTAAATAAATAAAACAATATCTGCTTTTCGTTTTAATAAATTCTTAACTGTTCTGTATTATATACTTTTTAAAACTTTCACGGTTTTTTTTTCATAACTATTAAGATTAAATATCGGGCACTCATACAAAATAAATACCACGGTAAATATCCCGTTTTAAATCTTAATAGTTACGTAAACGTGTGTAATAAATTCATAATGAGCTCTCATCGAATTTATATTTCACTATAACTGGACTAAAGGTTCTCTATTCTAAGAGATAATAATCGGTTGCAATAAAATCTAAGCGTTAATAGTTCGGGATATGTGAACACTGGACGCTGCTATCCGTTTTTTTTTAGGTTATCTGCCTGTTCGCCCTGGTGGCTGTGGTGTTTGCCCAGCAAGGTGACCACGGGCACGACCACCACCACGCATACTCCTCGCAGAGCATCCACCGCCACGACTCACACCCGCAGAAGGTCGTCTTCAAGGACAAGCACGGACACGAACACGTCGACTACTACGTAAGTTCAACACCAACTATGACCAATCCCACTTACACTTGTCTTCTTCCACAATTCAATACCATATTTTATAACCAGGCTCACCCCCATTACGAGTTCAAGTACCAAGTGAAGGACGAGCACACTCACGACATCAAGTCCCAGCACGAGGCGCGCGACGGCGACCACGTGAAGGGCTACTACGAGCTGCACGAACCCCACGGCTCTGTCAGGAAGGTCCAATACGAGAGTGACCACAAGACTGGGTAATTAAAAAAGCATTTCCTATATCAGATAAGAAGCTTGTCAAGATCCTGTGGCGGCGCGCCACATACTACGTCATTAAAAGAGCGACCAATTAGAAACCGAGGCCTGAAACGCGCTATCAGAGTTTTCGCAAGACATTGAACCAATACAAGTTCCGACGAGGTACAGTTGGACCGCGGTCCCCGGGCTCACCACCATGCCCGGCGGAAGATCTTCCCTTTGCCTCCACATTGGTGACCCCGACGTGATCCACACGCCGCCACAATCTCTTACTACTTTTGGTAAGAAATTGATGAGGAAAGTCTATTAGGTAGCATGTGGATCGACAGAAAAATGTAAACACATTGCACTCGTTATGCGATTACATAGTGAGATTAGGTAGCATAGCACTTTGACCAATGCTAAAATGTAAAAATATGGTAGCGCGTAGATTCAGGTTCACTACGTGATCTTATTTGTGTTTTCCTGGCCGTTTTTTTTTTATTGAAGTGTTATTTCCTTTTATTTCAGTTTCCACGCCACGGTCAAGCATGACACTCACCATGTTTACCACAAGCATCACTAAGATAAATGTTGTTGACACTAGCTACCTCATGTTGTTCTCTTTGTTTGTTTTGTTACTTGTTTTGATTATCTGATAGTGCAATAAATACTTAATAATATACAATTGCGAAGCTTTTATTTCGTCGTCTTCCTGAAAAAGATGGTAATAAATGCAAGTTTTAGAAAATAAGATTTTAAAATTTTACTTTGAAATTAATGGGCAATCAGGTGTTAAAATATCATTTGGTAAATTGTACATATAATATTATACACGTAAATACGGTTTTCCATTAATAAATTGATAGCTTTACAGAATCGAAAGTTTGGTTGTGCTATTTTATTTTTGCTTCTGGTAGTCAAATTTTTTTATATTCAATTTTTAGATTCATTCATGTTTTTGAAACAAAATATAATTTCTACCAACAACGTACATTAACTTAGCTACATTTGTATGCACCCAGGGCAAACCTTCGTATGATGAGCAGTTGTGTTTGCCTTGTGTCTGGATGATGTATGTAAAATCAACTGTTTGACACCCATAGTTAGTTTGGTATAAAAGCGTGTTACATAAGCATTTTTTAGTCCTAATTTGCTTTTAAAATTGTTGTAAGTCATCAACAACTACCCTTTGAGTGCGCAATTTTAACGCGAGTGAGAGAAGTTTCGGCACCACCATCTGATCATGGAGTTATAAGTATGCCAAATTTCTAATTGCTAAAATTGCAGATGACTAATAAACACAGTCCGCATTACTCGTACGTGTGTCCGTCCGTCTGTTACACACAAATGAAATTTTAAACATGTATGCCACATTGAAGCGGTAAACAAGACATTAAAACAAAATAATATCCTTATGGCGCTTTTTTTAATCCAGAAGTGAGGGAATCTAGAGAAATTCTTTTGTAGAATCTAACTAAATTAAAATTAAGTACTGGAAGTAGGCCAAAAACACATTGTGAAAAATGCTTGGCGCCTCTTGCATTTCTTAAAATTACCATAGGGCTTTCATCTTTCATATATTTCTCCTGGGATTAGGCAGGTATTAGATTATTATCCATCACATTTCTTGCGTCAGTTCTAATACTTTCAGAAGTTAATTCTATAATTGCACCTGTCACTTGAAGAACTCATTTTTCAAAATAAAATCATGAATTTCTAACAATCGTCAAAATTTTCAAAAACGCGGGCTGTACTTCACGCATTTTCAAATATTTTTTAATTTGATTTTTTTTATTCAGCTTGTGCGCGGCGCGACTATGGCATTAATCGATGCATTAATATTATTATTTTCTTCTATGACTATGGGTCGACGTACTTCCAGCCCGTCTTTATTCAAACAATATTTGCGTTCGATTTCTTTGGCGCTGAACGTTAGTACTATATCTTTTCTCTGTGGCTGAACACTAAGATGTTCCAAATTCAAAAAGTGCGCGGCAAAGATAATTGCGAAAAAGTTACACTAGCGCTAAAACCAGAAAAATGAAGAGGAAAACTCATTACTGCCCACTAAAAGTTTCTTATAGAAAACACTACTTTTGGGTGCACTCGTCCTTTTCGAATAGATGGGATGAAAAAACTTTTATGAAAAGAGCTAGAAAAATCATCGCGCTTCGTTCTTCGCGCTTTGCTCTTAGTAATATCGTTATTCTGAGCTCGTAGTCATATAACAACATCTAAACGAGAAGATTTTTGTGTCTGGATGATGAAGTTATGTGAAGTTATGTTTTGCTTCTGTGATAGTTCTATGGAAATTTCTGTGGTAATTTCATCAAAGAGGGCGGGGTGGGATCATGATGGAATGGAGGCTGCTCAGTTTAAGACCAGCTCAGCAATATGACATAAAATGAAGTACATAGTACCTATATAAGATATTGACATGGGAGTTTTTGTATAAGGTGGAGAATTTGTTTTTTTGCAACATGGTGTAAAAAAGTGATTTTCGTCCATAGCGAACATAAGATCTTGATTCGAGATTCTGCTCAATTTAAATTACGAGTAATATCAATTTACGCGAGATCAAAATTGATTTATAATGACTACAGTAAAAACAATTTAGGTAGAGATGGAGTACCATAATAATAATAAAATATATAATTGAATTAAAAATAATTTTATTGCACTATAAACACATAACAAAATTAACAACATGCAAACAAAAACAACAATTGTTTTCTTTTACAGTGACTAGGTTGTCAAACAGGATTTCAATGATGCTTGTGGTAGACGTGATGGGTGTCATGTTTGACAGTCGCGTGGAAACTGAAATAGAAAAAGTAAAAAACTAAAAAACAACTGAAACCAGAGAGGTGGGAGCCGCTTCAAAAAGCGCTGACTGAAACATATTTTAGTGCTCAAAATATAAGCGAATACTATGTTTAAATATGCATCTTAGCGTGCTTGGCGCTACAATCGAGAAAAAGAAAGAGGAATATAGGGCGGTGAGGGGGGGAATACAGTTTCTATATTTTGACACAGATATATTTCTCAGTGGCGAGAAGCACTGTGATGAGACATTATCTCAAGTATAACTGGTATTTATCCGATTGAAAGCTTCTTTGCCGGGGTTGCCTGTCTTATTCTTACCCAGTTTTCTTGTCGCTCTCGTACTCAACCTTCCTGACGGAGCCGTGGGGTTCGTGCAGCTCGTAGTAGCCCTTCACGTGGTCGCCGTCGCGCGCCTCGTGCTGCGACTTGATGTCGTGAGTGTGCTCGTCCTTTACCTTGTACTCGAAGTCGTATTTGGCATGGCCCTAGATAGATTAATATAGGGTTAAATTAGTTTATATAGAAAATATTTATTTTCATTACAGACAAAGACTTGCTCTTTTTCCTAGCGGGGTGGAGATAGTTTTATTGTCCACACTAAAACCACCTTTAGCAAAGAGTTGGGGTAAATATTGGGTAAACATCCATTAAAATCTTTTAAAGTAAGTTTACAATATAAATGTACTTAGGTACAAAACGATCTTTAATAAAGAAATACAGATTGGATCGGAAAATATATAGGATAAAAAAAATTTGAAACTCCGACTCTTTTAGAAACCGTAAGTTAAGCATGAGTAGTAGTTATTGCAGTTAAAGAGCTAATCGATCAGGATCTCAGAATAATGATAAAGCGCGCTGATTTTCCGAGTTTGGCGACCAATGGCGATAAGAACTATGACGAGGATTGCCGTCATCTAGCTCTTTGAATAGTATAAACAAAAGTCATAGTTAATTTAATGGTCTCCATACACGTACAAAGAGGCTGTTTTGAGTTCTTACTTCTTGCTACAGAATAACCTCTTGGTTATTCTGTGGCATACGTATTAATGGTAGGTATTTTAAGTCATTTTCCGAACTTACAGTGCGGTAATCGTAGTCAATATGTCCGTGCTTGTCCTTGAACTCGATCTTGTGCGCGGGTCCGTCGTGGCGGTGGATGCTCTGCGAGGAGTACGCGTGGTGGTGGTCGTGCCCGTGGTGACCTTGCTGGGCGGCTACCACAGCCACCAGGGCAACAATGCACAGGACCTAAAAAATATACGTTTTTTTTCCTTACAAAACCGAGATCGGTGGAAGATTAGAGGTGAGGCTTTTACCCAGCAATGGGACAAATCAGGCTAAGGAAAAGAAATACAATTTGGTACAGGGAATTAAAAACTTAAATTATTTTCCTTATACCACAACTACTACTCACTAAATTGTTACATTTTATGTTGTAATGAGTTGAATAAGGACATCATAAAGTTTCAGCAGAAAGATGAATCTAATAGAAGCAATGGCTGTGTCATAGTAGTCTCACTACTACATTATATATTACGTATTTTTACGGGTATTTACGTGAAAATGAATACATAATAATGTGCATCTCTTGTGTCTGAGCACGTCAAACAAACAACAGTCTGACTACTACTTAAAAATTTAAGAATCAAAGCTGGAGTGTCACAAGCATGTCACAAGACACCGTCTGTCTGTCGGATCATCTAGTTTCGATTTACTATATATCCTAAGAATTAAAATTACCTTGGAGATCATAATGTGTAGCTGTTCTTGTTAACTGTTGTTAATGATACAAAACCCAGTAATGAACTGATACTAATCTCAAATTGTTCCAGATCTTTTATACAAGTTTAAGCTTATCGATTTCGTACTATGTGCTGCCAAATATGTTAAAAGTCCATGTGTGTTTATTGAGCAAATTTGTGTAGTACTTTCACCTTATTGACATTGCTCTACTTCAAGTTTCATGTTTATTTCTTTATTATCAGTTCTTAGTGATTTAATAAATCGTGTAAAAAATAACACCTACTGTTAAAAACATTAAATATTTCTTGTCTAGGTAGATACGGAAGATAGATGAAACTAAAGAAAATTAATAAATTGATGGAACTTTTGTTATTGCTTTTGGTAAAGATTGTTTTCGAAACATTAGGACGTAGTATTTAACACTCGTACAAATGTTAATAGTTTGTATCAAACTTTGATTATATACAACTTGTATCAAATTAAGTTTTACCATAATAACGAGGAACCCATTGTACATATAAAAAATATGTTTTCTAAATCATAAGAGCAAGGAAAGTCTACGAGCCATCGTAAGTATAACTTTCTACGAAAAAAAGTTACGAAATAAAAGTTTTTTATTGTATAAAGTTAAAGTCAAATTAAAATTATTTATTTTTAACTTTACGATATTTACTTCACTTAGTTAAGTCAGTTACATATTCTTTTGTGGTGAGTTTAGAAATTTAGCTGTCTTCTGTGGAGAAGAACTCGGTGGAAGAAACTCCACAGGTGTTGCATTGTTTCAAAATATTTCATTAAAAATTATAAATTATTATTTCATAAAATTTTATGAAGTAAGTAATTTGAATAAGTAAATTCTATTATAAACACCCGATATTTTTTTTCGATATTTTAACATAAAGCCTTACTTTATCAGAAAGATTATCAGTGTCTAAATGAGAAAAACTAAACTTAACTTCATATATTTTCCACAATGCTATCCTATTCTAAAGAAAGCTAGTATTGTATACTATACATATTGTAGATTTTCGCAACGCGGCTTCGCCTGTGCTAACCGTTTTCCCCGTGAGAATGAGAGATTTTCCACAGTAAAAGGTAGCTTGTTATTCTGATGTACAAGCTATATTATTTTAAAGTTTCGTTAGAATCCATTCAATATATTTTGCGTGAATCCTCACAATCCTCACAAACTTTCGCGTTTATAATATTAGTAGTATTCTTCAAAAGTTTACTAATGCCCAACACGTTTTTTTTTAATTATAGATCTGTGAAAATTGAATTTGGACAAGTACTAAAATACTTATTCATGATATCTAATTTAGTATTCACATAGTAACAGCGAATTTAAACATTTCCTTTACGAAACCACATGTGCAAGTGCGCAAAACTCGTATGTGATTGCGAATATACGAAATTAATATGCCATAATTGGGGAGAGTATAAAAGAACATTAAATATTGATATCAGTATCAGTTCATTTTTGAACTTCAGATCGTAGGAATAAACATTAAAAACATCTCAATATGATCTCTAAGGTAACCATTATTTTAGTAAAAAATTGAGAAGAATAAAATAATAAAAAAAGCCCTTTATATATAGACTTATATTTTTAAAATTATTTGTACAAATGTGGGATTCTAGTGATGAGCACTTGTATTTGCCTTTTGTCTAGACGTTGTTGTCAGACATCAATAGTACAGAAGCCAGCACATGCGGCTGGACAATCGCACTACGAAATTCACCCCTACAGCTACGGAATACGGGCGCTCTCAAGGTCAACAAGTCCAGCCGCATGCGCTGCCTACTGTACATCTGTCTAGTGGATGAGATGCCCCTCAATAAAAAATGATTTTGTCCAATCATTAATAAAATTGTTTGTTACGTGTTTCTTTATTCAAACATTTGTAAAAACAGAAAATGATACAACTCTATTTTTATTGAATAGGTATTGTGTATTGCCGCCCTATTGGCTGTGGTAGCCGCCCAGCAAGGTCCCCACGGGCACGACCACCACCACGCGTACTCCTCGCAGAGCATCCACCGCCACGACTCACACCCGCAGAAGGTCGTCTTCAAGGACAAGCACGGACACGAACACGTCGACTACTACGTAAGTGGAAAACAGGGAAAGCTTTATATAACGAGTTATTGTAAAATACCACTCATTGGTAGACAACACTATGATCTTTTGTAAATTTTACTTACATGAACTTCACGTGATGCCAAATGTCTAACACATTGGACACTGATTATCGCAACGATCTCTAAAACCTTGTTCTGTTGTAATACTCGTAAGTTACGTATTATCATCGTATCATCGAACTTGTGGAAAAGTGGAAGATTATCTGTTTCGATATCGTTTGCAAATAAATTCAATCACAACAGGCTTTAAAACGAATCACTACTACTTTTAAACACTAGACGTTTCATTGTTTTCGTATAAGCAAATAAAAGCCCTGTTAGTGACTATGAACCTTAACTTGCATAGGCCGATAATAAGAATTTTCCTGTATTTTATTTCAATAGAGCGCTTAAATTTTAACCTTTTGTTTTATCACCAGGCTCACCCCCATTACGAGTTCAAGTACCAAGTGAAGGACGAGCACACTCACGACATCAAGTCGCAGCACGAGGCGCGCGACGGCGACCACGTGAAGGGCTACTACGAGCTGCACGAACCCCACGGCTCCGTCAGACACGTCAAATACGAAAGTGACCACAAGACTGGGTAATTTTTATTGTATTATTTTAGTACTAAATAAAGAACAACTATTTAAAGATAGCACGTTGAAGTAGAGTTTAACGATAGAATATTTGAGTAAAAATGTTTGTTCGACATGAAGATCGTTCATTCTGAAGTTCATATCTGATGTTTTCATGTATTTTACATTTTAAACTATTAATACTATCTATCTTTAATTACGTTTTGATTTTGTTATTTATTTGTTTTTCAGTTTCCTGGCTTCAGTCAAGCACAGCACCCACCACGTCCACAAACACCACCACTAAACTCTTCGTTGATTAGAACTTAGCCACTTATTCTGTGATACGCTTTATCGTTTTGTTTGTTGTGATTGTACGTATGATATTATTGAAGAATGTTGTAAATAAATATGATTGAATCTTAATATTATTTTATTTATTATAAATAACTTCGAAAATATATTATGTCGTCTAAAAAAGCATGTCTTTAGGCATTTTATATTACAAATTATTATCACATTATTAGTTTTTTAAACAGGGGTTACTAATTGATGAAGAAAAGTCATCAAATACATTATTCTAAAAAAACAAATTCAAGTAAAATAATTTTCGACAGAAAAGTGAGTAACTTAAAGTAAAATAATAACTAAAATGATCGCTAAGGTAACTTTATTTACTCTTTTAACTTGAAAATTATCGATTTGCTGAAAATAATGCAATTATCAACCTATTAAGTCTATATTCACTTCATGTAATTTGTTCTTCTATTATTTATTTATTTATATTTACTAGGCCCATAGACGAGCACACTCACGACATCAAGTCGCAGCACGAGGCGCGCGACGGCGACCACGTGAAGGGCTACTACGAGCTGCACGAACCCCACGGCTCAGTCAGGAAGGTTGAGTACGAGAGCGACAAGAAAAATGGGTTTTATGACATTTATAGTACGTAAAGAGCTTTTACTTAAAACATTGACTTTGAAACAATTGAAACATGATTCGCTGAAATCGAGCATTTACTTGCCTATAAAAATCTTCTGACTCCGTTTCTGAGCTGTTGTTATAATTCCTATGCTTTACAGGCGGCTTTGATTACCCAGACGAATGTTGCTATTCATACGTTATGAATCGGCTACATGAAGGGCTGCTTGTAATGCCACATACAGGAAGAGCTGTTTGGTTTAATTATTGTAAACCAGAAATATCACAGCACATACTCTTTTCAATATTAGAAGTAAAAAGAATGATGGTTGAAACCACTTAACCGTGTACGCCATTGGCTACATAGAGACTGTACTAGCATTGTATAGTGTATAATTGGTTACGTATTACAATCTCTAAAGTTCATATATCTAACGTCGTAATGCCTACGGACGAAAGGCCTAAATTTCAAAACACCTATGGTCAGAAGGCCTAATTTTAAAACATCTAATAGTCGTTATAGCTAACTTTTGTTATACCTAAATTTATAATGTCTAAGTTTAAGTAATCTAATGGACGAAAAGCTTAATATTATAATATCTAATAGTCGTTAACTATAAGTAGGCGACCGGGTATTTTAAATAAAACAATAGGTATGTAATGTGTTTTAATCATAATGTTTATGTCAAAGGTGCAATTTACCTAAATTAAACATTTCAATTTTTTTTTTTAATTTATACTTTTAATTGAAAAATTATTAAGAAATAAATAAGAAAAAATGCCCCCTTTTTTGTTTTAATATTATATTAATATGGAATTCAATAAAAAAAAATTGGCGACCTTTTTTAATTATTTTTATTAATATTTTTATTTGCCCCACTTTTTCATTGTTTTATTAATATTTTTTATTTATTGTGATAAAAAATAAATTAAACGCCCCCTTTTATATTATTATTTAATATTAATTTAAATATGGATTTTTTATTAAAATGAAATAAATTGCCCCCTTTTTTTAATTTGTTTATTAATATTTTTAATTGAAAAATAATTAGAAAATAAATAAAAATAAAATAAAATGCCACCCTTTTTTATTTTTAATATAATATTAAATGTGGAAAAAATATTTCAAAAAAATGGCGCCCCTTCTTCATTTTTATTATTTTATTACAAAAACATAAGAAGGGGTGCTTTACTATATATTTTTTTAAATATTATCAATTAATGAAGTAAAATTAATATAAAGGGGGGCATCATAGTTTATTTATTTTTATATTATTTAATTTTTCACAAAAAAAAGAGTACCAATATTTTAAAAACAAGAATGTTCGGTGATTCACCAGAAAGCTGAATTCTAAGTGAAATGTAATAAGAATTGACCATTTCACGTTAAATACGAATCGGCTCGCCGTTCTCTTAGAATTCAATTTATAAATCCTTTCGCAGTTCACTTTTCTTAAATGGCGCTTTTGGGCCCCCAGAATTATCAGCTGTCAGTTATTAAGTCGATAAAATATATTTTTTTTCTTTTTTAGTGTTTGTGTATTGGTAATTTTAGTTATTAACAACCACTTTGCTTTAAAATTAACTCTTTCAAAGTCTTTCGTTTATGAGGTTATTTAACTTTAGGCGTTGGAAACGTAGGTCTTATAAAGTTTAGACCAAACAATGCTTAGTTGTTTTAAAATTAGATCTTCTGTCCAAAGGTGTTTTACACTTTAGGCCTTTCGTCCAATAGGTGTTTTAAATTTTAGGCCTTTCGTCCGTAGGCATTACAAAGTTAGATATATGAACTTTAGAGATTGTAATACGTAACCGTATAATTGTATTTTTTTGTGTTTTTGATCCTGTCTTAATGGGCCCTTTTATTTTTACAGATTCCACGCAACAGTAACTGTGAAGCACAGCACCCATCATGTTCACCACCACAAGCACTAAACACCTGTTAGATATAGTTCATAATATACCTACTCTGTGTTATGTTAGTCATGATTAAGTTTTATTAGTAAGCAATAAAAATACCTTTTAAACAATATTGTTTTAACGTTCAATTACACACAACCTTTTTCTTGCTACAAGTTTTCTGTCTAATATCACAGAATTTAGCCACGGCCATTTTTCTAATTTGTCCTAATATAACGCTAATAACGTTAATATTACGCTAGTACTATTTCCATATCGTGTTAAACGTGTTTTTTAATGATACCAGATCCAGAAAAGAGAAATATAACGTATAGAAATACATAGGAAAGAAAGTAAGAAAAAAAAAACATATTACTTATATTATGAGGGTAAAAAATGCCATCTTGCGAGTATTTATGCCAACTAAGTTTAGGGCAGGTACTAATTAGTTGAATTTAATACATAATAATGAGAATAAAATAACTTTATCTTATTGTAAATCTTAGATATAAACTCTTCAAGTTTTATAAGTACACTTAGAGCGATTTGGATGTTTTTAGTGACTAGTGCATTTGCTACTAAAAAGCACAATTTATTTGGTGAAGTCGTGTCTAATGGTTTACTGTAATAATAATATTATTCAAATTTTCATATAAACTTCAGTTACGTGACCGGCCACTTTGTATGACAAGTTGAATTTAAATTTTTAGATTTCAACC
The DNA here is from genome assembly GCA_948473455.1 of Teleiodes luculella. Lineage (NCBI taxonomy): Eukaryota > Metazoa > Arthropoda > Insecta > Lepidoptera > Gelechiidae > Teleiodes > Teleiodes luculella. The sequence continues at coordinate 5,750,969 of OX419588.1, read as the reverse complement.
TATGTTCCTTAAGGAAAGTTGTTGAGTTTTATGAGTACTACCACTATGTTGCGGATAAACAACTAGTTAAAAATTAAATTTCACGATGTAGAAGCTGAAACATCCAGAAATAAAATATTTGTAACTTAGCCTGCAACTAACTTTAAAATACTAAAAAAACTAAAATTTTGGTGGTTGTTGTGGGGCTACCCGAGGCTAAGTGGCGCCGCCCTCTGTTAAAAATTAATTACTCGCGAAGTATATTTTTTTTCTAAAATCCGGACGGTCATTTTGAAGTTGGCGTGCTATAGGATATATAGGGGCCATAAACTGTATTTATTATAGTCCGCTGTAGTTACAGATAGAAAAGTTGCTAAAAACGGCCACTTTTGGCAAATTTTCTATCTGTAACTACAGCGGACTATAATAAATACAGTTTATGGCCCCTATATATCCTATAGCACGCCAACTTCAAAATGACCGTCCGGATTTTAGAAAAAAAATATACTTCGCGAGTAATTAATTTTTAACAGAGGGCGGCGCCACTTAGCCTCGGGTAGCCCCTTAAGTAACGATCTTTAGCCATTACTCCGCTGGTAGTCTTACTTTTTAAGGATACTTAGTATGTTAGTTCATAATTATTTTGCCTGTTTGCTAAGGTTGCCTGGAAGAGATTGTTACCTTAGCAATAAGGCCGCCTGTTGACTTCTATAGTATCATGAATTTAATGTACCTAATTTTCTGTATTGTCCTTGGGTGTCAATAAAGCATATTTGTATTGTATTGTATTTTTTACTAATAGTATTATATCCATTGAAGCATTGCATTATTCAACGAAGGATTTGAACCTCTATTACCTGGTAGTAATATCAATCTGTAATTATTCTCAAAACAAACAAATAATTTACGACATATTTTTTTATTTAGGTACTATTTACAAAACGTATCAAACAAAACATCACGCGAACAAACATAACAATTGAGGTAGAGACTAAGTAACGCTTAGGCTTAGTGGTGCTTGTGGTAGACGTGGTGAGTGCTGTGCTTAACCTGGGCCTGGAAACTGTAACAAAGAAACAAACAAACATTATTATATTATTCTATTAATTTAATAATGTAAAAAATTCCGGTATAAAAATAAATTATAAAATTGATGTATAAAATATTGTAGCAATTTAATAATGTAAAAAATTCTGGTATAAAATTAAGTTAAAAATGGATGTATAAAGGGTGTGTATATTTTTTAAGGTATGAAATAAGGACAATTATATTGTTCACAAAGTTTATGAGAGAAATAAATATATTCGTTCACACAAAAAAGAGGTGTTATACGTTTGGTGTGTGTTTGTGGTATCGTATCTCCCAAACGGAAAAACCAATTTTAAACTACGAGTATTTAGTTTATCTGAAAAGTGACTTCATCTAAGGTGATTAAGCTATATTTCAAGCAATCATGTTTAGCCATTTGAAAATCATTAGCTCATTTCTAGATGATGAAAGGATGCCCAGCTCCATATCAAATTACAGCAGAAGTATCGTGCTTGGGATCAAATCAACTGACTTGACTAACTGTGGTGTAGACTTTCAAATGTTCTATTGTTATTCTGGCATGACAAAAGTTCCTTACCCAGTCTTTTTGTCGCTGTGGTAGTCGACGTGTCTGATGCCGTGGGGTTCGTGCAGCTCGTAGTAGCCCTTCACCTCGTCTCCTTTGCGCGCCTCGTGCTGCGACTTGATGTCGCCGGTGTGCTTATCTTCCACTTTGTACTCGAACTCGTAGTGGGGCTCCGCCTACAAAATGGAATTATTTAGAGAATACTTACTAGCGTCTTTATGCGACTTTTGAGCGTCAATGTTGTGCGTCACGCATACAATCATAGGCAGCAAGGCGAGGGAAACAAAAGACGGATGCGGATGATTGTATGCGCGACGCCAGACGTCGACGCTTAAAGGACGGTGGAGAGAATGTTTCAATAAGCCGATACGAGCGATCATGCGATTCGGTCCGATGAGGCCCTTACAAATCTATTTATTTTTATTTAAGTTGCAAAAATTTTAAATAAAAAAATCACGGTTGATAGATCTATTGAGTATAAGGGAAATTAGCAAAGTTCAGAAAAGTTGTAACCTCCGATATTTTAAAATAATTAGAGTGCATGAAGTGTGTGATAGGTATACATAAATTTCTTAATTCTGATTGTTTAGATTATAGAACTTATTGAATACGTACTAAATACATTAAAATATTGTATGTGAAAGATGTTTATTTCAAGACAATTTTTTTGTTTCTTTTTAGAGGGCAATATCTCAGTAGTTGGGTTGGAGTTTTTGAACTTATTTTTTATATATCGATGGATTTTTCATAGGATAGTAAAATTGTGTGTCAACGAAATGTACAATTTTTTTTATTAACTCTGTGATCGCGGTCTGTTGTTACTTACGTAGTAGTCGACGATCTTGTGTCCGTGCTTGTCCTTGTACTCTACAGGGTGCGCGGGTCCGTCGTGGCGGTGGATGCTCTGCGAGGAGTACGCATGGTGGTGGTCGTGTCCGTGGTGACCTTGCTGGGCGGCTACCACAGCCACCAGGGCAAACAGGCAGATAACCTGGACAAAGGAGACATTTATTTGTAACTAGGCTGTGTGTGACGCTGCAACAGAGTTCTGGAATGGAGACCTTGGGATAAAAATATACTATGAAGAAGGCCATAAATGAATTGTAAGACGTATTTTAAAGAGTTGGTGGGTGGTAACTGTATCCTTATTGTCCAACAAAGGACAAAATGGTTGTAGTAAAATTAGGCGTACACCAAATAAATTGTTGAGAAAAACTGAGAAAGCGAATAATTTTATTCTAAAAATATATAAAATATGTTACGCAATTTTAAAATTTATCATATGTTTGACACAGATATTTTATTTGAACAGTTTTTGGTCATTGTCTACTCTAGGTAAAGAAATAATCATATTTACGCATCTAATTAAAAAAATAGATATGTGGAAATTTTTTTACTTAAATAAATAAAGATATATGCAATTAAACGCTTGTTGATAAAATTAATTTGCTTTATAAAGTTTGTTTCTATAGTTTAAACCAAAAAAAGATTAATAGACTAGACTAGAGATTAGTAGACTTTCGTTCCATTGTGATGATGATTACAATTGTAAAATAACAATAGATATTTATAGCTATTATACAAAGAAAATTAATCCCCTATAGCGATATATAATTTAAAATAGTATCAGACGAAATCTTTTAAAATTATCTTTTATATTTTTTTTCATTACTGGAGTTAATATAACATACCTTGGACACCATTTTTGTTGATTGTTGTTTAAATGATACTGTATCCAGTAATGAACTGATACTGTTTCCAATAATTCAAGTTCTTTTATACTTTACTAGCTTGCACTGATTACGAATTATCAGCTGACAAACATAAACCGAATGTAAATGTTTCGTAAAAAGCTTACATTCACTTAGTTGACATTGCTTAATTTTTCATACCCATTGATTGCTTTATTATTTAATTACTTGATTAAGTTATTAGACTTAATATTAGCCACTTAGTATGATTATAACATATTATGTGAAATTAAAACCATGAAAACGGAAGGATTTTCCTATTAAGTGCCGTAATGAAACCAATTATTTAATAATACCCCATTAGCTATTGAGTTTCGTTATTGTACTAGTAAATCTTTTTTATCGCCTGTAATAACAGGATGTATATAATGATGATGATACGTTTTCAAATTCTTAATACACTTTACATCATCTTTAATAAACTATGTATGATAAATAGCCAAGTACTGAAATCAGGCGTAAAGTGCTTATATTTTATTAGTTCTGTCCGTTCTAGTGCCAGGTAAACAAAATCTAAGACTAAATCCATTTATGAAAACGGACATCACAATAACTTACTTTAAAACTTTTCAATCAAAAACCTTTACTTTCATTACGATTATTTTTGAAGTTATATTAATTTATTTGATTATTTTCTCTGTGTTTTGTTTTCTCATTTTATACTAGAATACTTCTGTATTTTAATTATCCGTAAGTTACTTTTTCATCGATTTATTCAATGTTTTTATTGGTTCACAAAAGTCTTATAATACTGTTTAATATGTTTTTACTTTATATTAACTTTAATCTCGGTTGTGCTTATTTATGTCTTTATGATAATCTTAGTTAAATATGTAAAAAAACATATAAGGCAAGACTGTTTCAACATTTAAACAAGGCCTAGCTACAATTAATATATCTAATGGTGCCTATTGGGTCATTTTCATATAAATTTTCTAAGTTGTAGGTTGGGTCATACTAAATATTTATAATTTTACTAGTGTATGACCGATGCGTCGTCGTCCGCATTTTCATCACATTTTTCAGGATTAAAGTATCCTATATTTCAATCCAGGATGATCCATTCCGTCTTGCCGTTGTTTTGTGTATCTGAACATTAAATATTTATAATTTTAATGGCTTCTGACTTCTGACTTCTTCTCTACGTCTTAACTTTTGACATAATAGAACATAATCATTATTTTCTAAATGGTGCCCAAGCCATATTATTAAATCTAGGTGTAAGGTCAATAAAAAGGCATTTTTCATAAAACAAATAAGGACGATTTATTATTTGATTATAAAAATATTAATCTATATAGAAATTTAAAGCATCTAAATCTTATTGACATCACAGAACAGAGAACATTAATGTTTTATCGTTAATTTAATGGTGATGATGATGATTATGATGATGGGGAATGATGTGATGGGTGCTGTACTTCACATCAGCGTGGAAACTGCAAAAAAATAAATAAAAAAATACATAATACTATAATCATAGTTTTTATCAATAGCCTAGCTCAAAATTTAGATCAACTACACCAACCCTTCTGTATACGTTCTGTAAGATACTTATTTAAAAATTTCACTATATGAAATTGTATTTTTTGTCTGTATGTAGGTCTATACAAAAAACTGTTAAATATATAAGTCAATTAGTTAAAAATGTTACTTTACTTTTTTAACACAGTCACGGTACTTACAAGAAATACCATCTTAAATCCTATAGAAGAAGGAAATGTAAACTCTCAGATCTTATGAAGAATAGCTGAAGTGGAAAATTCTTGGATAGTGGCCACGCGTATATGGGTGGGCCATTTGTGGAGACTTTTGGGGGAGAACTATGTCCATTAGTAACCTTCACTGAAACGATGCAACTAAAATGAAATTATCGGATCGACTTACCCAGTCTTGTGGTCGCTTTCATAGTGGACCTGTCTTTCATGGCCGTCGGGTTGGTGTAGGGCAGGCATGTCAAACTCAATGTCGTAGGTGGGCCAAATGCATACAGATCGTGGGACCAGTGGGCCGCAAAACTCAAACATTAAGAAATAAAACAAAATGCGATTGAAGTACGAAAAGAAATGAGTATTTTTAATAATAAAATTACGAAATAGGGTCACTTGTGCTTTCCTTAAAAGCCTTACAAGTCGGAAAATGCGACAAATTATCAACTTCCAACTGTTTTTCCCACAGCATCAACTTGCATTTAAAAGCTTTCACTTGATTATACATATCTGTTATCATTTTATTCGTGTTGGCGGGCCGCAACTGGAGGCTGTTTTTCAAATGGGATCGGGCCGCAGGCTAATGCTTAGAGGGCCGCATGCGGCCCGCGGGCCGCATGTTTGACATGCTTGGTGTAGGGAGTAGCTTCCCTTCACGTGGTCGCCATCACGAACCTCGTGCTGAGACTTGATGTCGCCGGTGTGGTGGTCTTCTACCTTGTACTCAAACTCGTACTTCGGGTGAGCCTATGAAGCAGTATTATTTTACTTGTGATTCATGTTTTTAGGAGTATTAAGTTCGTTTAGAATTTTACAGTTTCAATTCAAGTGACGGATTGCAAATATTTTATATGCATGTTAACAGTTTGATTGATTAAAAAAACAGTAAGTAGGTACAGTACAATTTCTTATATCGGTCCACTAATGGATTTAGACCTCTATCTTTGAATTGGGAATCGCAGTTATTGTTGCTGTTATGTGCCTTTAAAAACTTCGTAGACAAACAGCGGAACAGTCAAAATGATACATACATATATAAATATAAAACATCCAGATACAAGGCAAACACAAGTGCTCATCACACGAATGTTTGCCCTGGGCGTGATTCGAATCCGCGACCTTGTGCTTCGTAGGCAGACGTACTGCCAACTAGGTTTCGAGGCAGTACAGTAGACTGTCCAATGGGTTAATATCGTGTGGGCTCCTAGCAAAGAATTAAGAAAATCTGCGCATTTTGGTATTGAGTTTAATGTACCCCATAAACCTTGGTGTCAGAACAATGAGCTGTTTAATGCACATGGAGTGAATACGTGTCTCTTAGCTGTAAAAAAATTAAATTTGTACTTACATGGTAGTCAACAACTTGATGTCCGTGATGACCATACCCTTGGTCGTGGTGCCCATGATGACTATGGTGCCCATGATGACCGTCGTGGTGCCCGTGTTTATAGTAGACCACCTCATGCTGCGGGCCGTCGTGGCGGTGGATGACCTGCGAGGAGTATGCGTGGTGGTGCCCGTGACCATACTGAGCAGTCACTACGGCCAGGAAACCGACGAAACATAGCACCTAGCGAATGGTAAATTGGCAGTAAAAATGGTTGAAATATTGCCTAGGAAATGTAGGCAAAGATATAACAAATATTTGGATTTGACATGAATATTATTAACCAATTTAGGTCTTGAGACAAATAATAATATCTGGGTCCGATTTATTATGTTTATTTCATTTAACTCAAATGCACTACACATAGCTGGCCTAATGCCATTTTCGACCGGTCAACCACGAGGCAAATAGAGAAAAGCTAAGTGGGCGCTATGATCCTATTGGAAAACTTGTCCAATTGAAACTGTAATTGATTACATATTTAAATACAGATGTCATAAGCTCTGGTGAGTTGCAATATTTGCTACCCATGATTGAGGTGGACTTGGGATGCTTTTTACAACGTTTTTTTATCAATATGGAAAAAAACTTATGTAACTGTAATATAAAGTGCGTTTTTTTTTCTATTTAATAAACAATATTTTTGAATAAAAAATATATCTATTAAAACGCTAAAAACTTAAAAAAGTAAAGATCATTGACACTGAAAAATATTTTAGTAGAACACAAAGATAATCCTTTTTTTATTTATAACCGAAATATAAACCAAAAATAAAAGAAATACCTTTGAGATCATTGTAGTTTGGTTTGTGTATAAGTAAAACAAAGCTGAATGGAGAACTAATACGTATTGTATGTAATCTACGTCTTACATACGGTAACTAGACTAAATCAAGGCAATATTGATTTCTCTGTTAATTGACGGTTACAAAAATTAGGTTTTACTCACGCTAGGTTTCACAAAATATTTCATTAGCGTTGCTCAATTTTAAGAACATATTGTTCAAAAATTGTATGTACTTGTTCCCGCTATCATCATCATCAAAAGCGCACCTAAGGCACTTGGCCGTTGGTCCCGGTGCAAGTAGATAAACAATCTTGTGGTATGCTACATACAAAAAATATTTGCGACATTTGCGGCACGCGGCCTATTTTACGCCTATATTTTAGCCTATTTTACAACGAGGTAACATTGTGGCTAGATATTTTCAAAGCATCTTAAAATAACTTGATTTTCGATTATAGACTAGGAACGAAATTCAGGTACAAGAAGTAATTTTTCGAACTGCTAATATAATGATTGATTCCTAGTCTATTATGTGGCATGCGACACTTTTTCATGTCGTTGCCTCGGCGTAAATGAGGCTTCATGTACGAGCCAAGTCAAATGCCTGGGTGGCTTAATAATTATGAAACCAGGGTCTATGAGGTGGGTCTAAAAGAGGAAAGAACAAAAGATGGGAACCTGTGGAGTTTCTTCGGCGGGTTCTTCTTGGTTAACCTCGAAACAAGGATTTTCTCAATCCTGTGAGTTCGTGCCAGCTTACACTGTTGTTTTTGATGAAATAATTACTACATTACTTTTATGAAATTAATTAATTATTAAATATTTATAATGTCGACAAAAGATAACTAAACTTAGCCGTATCTCATGTACAGTTGCTGCTGTACAAAAGTACCAAAAAAATCTACACCCGTTGAAACACTTCTGATTTCGGTCTACACTTTGAAATTAAATACTACGAGTATTTAGTATTTACTACAAAAAACTTATGTGTCTATTTCTAGGATCCACCAGGATATTTTTTTTCTCATAAATAAAAAAATATTCAATCGCAATACCTCTTTTATATAATGTAAAACAACAAACCTTAGGTTGCCTGGTAGAGATTGCTACCTTAGCAATAAGGCCGCCTGTTGACTCAACTTTGTTTATGTACTTATTATAAACCTTATCTGTCTTCCACTACTACTAGGTCTTAGACGTTTAAAATTTTGTTTAGCTATAGCCTTAGAGGAATATAGACGTATTAAATTTAAAGCATATGCCGAGCATTCTCATGTTACTAGATCAGTTAGTGCACAAAAATACATTGTACCTAGAGTAAATAACTATTATGGTCAGAGAACAAGATATTATTTAGTACCTAAAATTTATAACAGTTTAACAATAGATGAAAATAGTATGTCAAAGTATACATTCAAAATAAAAATAAGGGAAGCATTGTTATCTGCACTTGAAAGTGAAAATGATTAGTTTTATTGATAAAAGTTATTGTCTGTATTGTTCTTGTTTTTGTAATTGTAGGCATTGGCAATTAAAAATGAGAGCTGTCTCCGCCAACAAACTGTCCTGCAGTTTGGCGGGCATTCTAATGTAATGTTATGTTACTTAAAAACAATAAATGCTATTTATTATTATTATTATTATTTACAATATTTTTTTTACATAAAAGGATTGTAACTTGTATTTCATTTTTACCGAGCTATCATTATTCATACGTCTCACTGTTTTCTTCTTCAGGGAGCATTTCTCAACCAGTTCTGGAGACATCTTGTGAGCAGGCATGTTCCTTGATTTTTTTTTTATTACATAGTAATGGGGTTTGCCGGCTTGCGAGGACCTAGTGCTGATGCTGTTTTCCTCGGCAAGTCTAAATTCTCAACCAATTGTCGTAAAACTTTGTGAGTAGTTATTGTTTTTTTTTCTTGACTGACTACAATGGTTTAAATGCTTTGAGTAGGGAAGGGCATCCCTTCGTTAGAAATCTCGCAATTATCTCTGAATTTGCTGATGCTATTTCGGTGCTTTTAAGTTTTCATGATGACGTCGTCTTCATAGAGTTTAATTATGGATGAATTTTATTTAAAAGTATAAACTTGTGCATAAAACGTATAAACCCATTACAGAATATAATACATACTCTCCGGTTTTGTAAATTGTCGATGATTATTATACACCTATTTGTGGTTATTATCGTATTACGACTAGTTACTTATTACGTATTGTAATTTAATTTTGTTAATAACCAAAATCTACTGTTTGTTACTAAAAAGACATTTAAATAATTATCTTGCAGGATAGCAGAACATTGCAACGAAGAAGCATACGCTCATATTTTATATGTTGCAAAATTGTCTTTGTATAACTTCAATAGATCTTTACAACAGCTATTAGTATACTAGTTTTGATCGTAATCTCTTGACTTGCACTTTATTATTGCTTTTTAAATAGAACAAACAAATATTATTTTGAAAATGAAAATACTGAACAGCAATGTGTGTTTGTGATAGGTTTTCATTAAAGACCCGCGAACTTGCAATCTGTCTATAAAAAAAAATTATTTATCACCTTGAAAACAAAAGATACTTAAACTTATAACATAAAAGTCTTTCCTGAACACCTTGATCTCAATTTATTTATAAATTCCGCTTTATGATCACCTGTTGCTAAATTTACGTAACATTCTGTGAAGGTTTGTTACCAATGGGCATTGTCCATTTTTTGGAAGTAGTTCTGTTTAAAAAACCATTTGGAGGAATAAGCTCGGTGATTAATTTTCTGTAGTCAAAATAAAAAAATATGCAGTAATTAATTTTATATTTCAATAAATATGTTTGCCCTTCATTTGACCAACGACGTCATCACCGTCACTATGGTGAATTATCGGTAAACTACCATACTATCATTAAAAAAAAAACTGTCACTCGGTTGTCTTTGCTGTCAGTCATGTCAAAACTCAAATCAAAACAAAACTGTGGAAAACAGAAATTGAATTATTGGAATCAAAATTGATAAATATTCATTCGATTAACAATTAATTCCAATTTAATTCATGTACAAATTAGTGAAGACGTGAGTAGTGTTGCCGACATCGCCACCGTTACATACTATATTTATACTGTGACATCGCGTACCTATTTAAAAATATACCGATAAATTGGTGAAGATCCCTTATGTAAGTAGTCGTTTTTACTTTCTTACATGACATGTATTTAGAGCTCTCTTACGTTAGGAATCAAAGTTTCTCGCTGAATGTGATATGTGGCGAACGACATATTCAAATTTGCCGCGCAACACGCCCGAACTGCGCTTGACGGACGACGGTTTTTGAATCGGTCACCTTCGCCGCCAAAAGATCTGTCGTTTCGCCGCAACGAATTTTGTGATGTAAAAAATTGTGTAAGGAAGGTTGTTCTCTCAATTTTCTTTATGAACTATTGTGCTGTGGATAAAGATTAAACACGAATTGTGGGACGTTTTCTGCAAGACTCGTAAATATGTAACACTGTGAGAGAAATGATTAGTAGTTTTAAATTAGCACGCGTCAAGAAGTCCAGAAAAGTTGCTAATTTGCTGATTTGCTACGTCACATTCAGCGAGAAACTTTGATTCCAACTTGTAACCTATGCTGCGGAATATCATCCATCATCATCATCATCATCATGTAAGTTATTTGTAAATAGATTGATTGACCAATTTTAATTTACGGATTTTGGTTAGAGTTTGTACTGGTTGTTACTGTAAAGACTGCTGCAAACTGAAACTATGCACATTACTATCAGTTATGTATAACTTTGTTTATGTTTTATATACCTACAGATTGCTAGTCAACCACAACAGAAATAGGTAAATAGATTACTACCTACTTAGAGAAGGCAAATCTGCCAAAAAAAAACTTGATGATAGGTACTTACTCCTAACACATACATTAAACTGTGTTATTTTTGTTTTGATTATTTTCTAGATTGTTATAACAATCACAAGAATGCACAGAACTAAACTGTTTACTTACTACAAACAGAGAATTCTTGATAATACCTACTTGTAGCACTTTTTGGTATATATTGGACTGTCATCATCATCTTAAAAATTAAGTCTTAAAACTGAATTTATCATGACCTTGGTACTGGATCATTTATGTCATTAAATGCAGTACATAGTACTACAGTTAATTACCTACTTACAGTGTTAAAAACCCTATTTCTATTTTTCAGATTGTCTATCAACCTCAAGGAGAATGTTCAGATCTAAATAGATTACTACAAAAGGAAAGCAAATTGTCCAAAAAATTAAAACCTAATGTAATAAATAATGACACTCATACAGCACCCTCAAAGACCTTGTCAATAAAAAAGGTACCTTTTGTTGGCCTACACTATGAATAACCAGCCACATTAACCGGCACTACTGCATGTGAGTTTCTTTACATTTACTTAATTATGAAAATAGAACACATTGTGGAAATCATTTTGTAGTTCGTTCTTTTGAATATACCTTTGATATACCTACTTGTGTGTTGATAAATAAATATATAGATACTTATATAAAAAGATACAACATTCACATACTCGTATATGTTTGTTCGGGGTGGACTTTGAACCCGCTATCCTATGCTTCGAAGGAAGGGTACTGCAAACTAGGATACAATGTCGTCATTTAGAGCTGTAATACTTAACTAAACATTCTATAACTTTGGAAGTGAATAATTTTTTTACATGGTTTACTATTTTTGCTAAATTTGTTGATGTAATTTTAATTTTATTGTTTTTATTATTCTAGGTTCCTGGTACATAGTAAATATTAGAACTCAATGTATAATACGGATGGATAAATGTACCAGCTTTGGAGGATCATCTTCCTAATGTCAAAATCCAATCATCTAAAGATTTTTTCTACAGAAACCACTTTTGTGACACCTTCACTTTTTGGTTTTACTTCAAAAATATGAAACTACTATTTACAAACCTGAAAATTATATAGGAAGTAGAGAAATAATACTGGCATTGATTAAGCAAATAATAAAGAGTTCTTTAAAAATTATATGGTATTTTATTTAATAACTTTTTTGTTACATTATGTATGAGTTCAGTAATATTATTAAGAAAAAAACATTGGGCCATTATTTAATTAATTTTACATCAAATAAATAACTACTCATCCATCATTGATATATATGTATATGTTTTTAAACATCAGATATATACTTATATTATTTTATGTAGGTGTACTACAAATAAACTAAATAATTTTAACATAACTAGTATTGAAGATAATTTAAAAATATACATCAGGTTTTTCCTTAATGGAAAAGAAATAAATTACTTTAGAAACAAAAATGTACAAAAATACATCTGCAAAGCAAATTATGTCTTTCAAGCTACAATCCTCCCCTATGAAACTAAATAAATTCAATATAGCTAAACAATACTATAGAAATAGCGGTTATTCCCGATGTCCCCCACGCAATAATATGAATTAAATAGTTGTCCCCCATTTTCTTTTTTAAATTAGGGGCAACAGGAAAAAAATCTCATTGTCCCCCACGAAATTATATTGAATAAAATAACCGAATTAAAGCGCGACCAAAGAACTACGAAGCCTCCCCATATTACGGAATTTCAATTGAACTAATTTTATAAGGGAAATTGTTGCCATAGTGGTAAAAATATACACGTGGCGCCCCCAGCTTCTTATTTCTTTGGTCAGGCTTTAACGAAAATTGTTTATTTTCTTATTAAAGAACAGACTAAAAGGTATAATCAACAACTTGTTGATTATACAAATAGACCATTTTTTCAATATAATTTCGTGGGGGACACCGAGAATTTATTTCCAATGGTCTCCTAAATTTTAAAAAAAGGAAAGGGGGACAGCGGGAAGAAATTCGCCTTGTCCCTCCAGGGGAGAACTATTTATTTCAATATTATTTCGTGGGGGACAACGGGATATTTTTTTCCGCTGTCCCCCGTTTTATAATATATTTTTAATGTGGGGGGACAACGGGGAAAAAATATCCTGCTGTCCCCCGCGGCGGATAACTCCATGGGGGACATCAGGATTAACCGGGAAATAGTAGTAAATAGTATCATTGTTAGAAGATTAGTATTTAGTACCATTATGATTTCTAAAGATATAGCTCTATAGTTTGAGGAGTATTCTAGTTTGAAGAACATAGCTACTCATATAGCAAAACAATAATCTGGGTAGCATTATAACATATTAAGTTAACTTTTTTTTTAACATGTTCAGCTAATTTAATAACACATTATAGCAACAATTTATGAAGACTACAGTTGATGTTGTAATGGCTCTGAAGTCTTCTTTTGAACCAGAAGAAGCAGCAAGTGTTTACATCCATCTGCAGTGGCAGCGCAGTCTTTCTAACTAAGTAGACTCCATAAGAATAATAATGTCATCTTTTCCATTTATTTTACAACTAATAGTTATCCAGATAGTACTATTATTTTCTTCTGTGGTACCACTTTAGTTTTAATCAAGCAGTTTAAACCAACATTGCCAATTTTTGTTGCTCTGTTTTTCAATGCAACCAACAGCAGTTGAGTGGTAGCTGTCCCGAGATGACCTGAAATAGTACAAATAGCATTTAACATACATATTTTTACTTTTGACAACTAATAATAATAATAATATTTTTTTTAAAACAGACAACTGAGTCCTATAGGTGGTTAGTCACACACTTAAAAACTATGTTAGTACTTAAAAACTAAAACAGATTTGGTGCGCTTCATCATTATTTCCACAAAAGGACTACTGTTCTGATCAGCAATCTAAGCATTAATCAACTGAGCTAGCGCAAATCGGCTCCTTTTTTGCTTGCCTATAGTTATCTATATGACATTACGGAGGTTCCCAGTTCGAATCCTGGCTGGAAACTCATCGAACAAATGTCTCTTTGTGAGATTTTCCCAATTTGATTAAGACATTGCAGGCTGAATCAAATGCTTGTCTTTTTGAAACATAATTTCGTGCATCGGAAGGCATGTGATGCTGTTGGTCCTAGCTATTTTCTATGGATGTAGTCGCTACACATGGCCTTAAGATCTTCAAATAAACATATGTATGAATTCGATAATCAAGAACACATTGGTAGGTTGGTATGTGGCGAGGCTCGAACCCCTATCTTGCGGATGGAAGACAATAGCCCTACCCACTTGGCTAACGACGACGCTCTAAGTATCGTATTGTAATAGTGTCTATAGATAGGTAATAACAACCACATCAATCCATACCATACTGATTTACAAATGCTAAAATGAGTAGTTTATTCTCTTTGTTTTAAGTACTTTTACGTCGCAAAGCAGCGTCGGCGTGTTTTTTTAGATTGAGATGGTTTGATAGCTAGAAAGTCACAAAGACTACTTCTTACCGTGGGAAAATACCTAATAATAATATTCTTTATTAGTTTTTGCAAAACAAACACGTACAGCACGTACTATTCAAAAAATAAATGAAGAAAACACGCCAAACGCATATCAACAAAACTGTAAACAAACGAAAGTTTACATGGCCCGTAGAGGGCCCATTGCCTTACAAAATGTAGTGTTAGAAGATTGTACCTACTTAAACTTTGTTTTAATAAAGAACAAAAAGAAAAGAAGCAATATTGATCCAAATACATATATTACGTGTACTTACTATAGAATTTTCGTTCTTCCTAGTTCAACCATACTTAGGTACATTCCGTATAGGTACTTTTACATTTACAGGAAGGGTGCGCGAATCGTTTTTATTATTATCCTTAAACTTAGATATAATTATACGGCATTTATTATAAATTTTAATCAAATATGTATTAATTCCGCCACAAAGATATTTTTGTTTTGAGATTCATCTGTCAGGGATCATCTGTCAAAATGAATGAAATGACTGACCTTTTTTTTTTATTTGCACTCATATATCAATCGACAAAGATCTGCCGAATATAGCACCGGTGATGACGTATTTGACCATTTTGACCAAAATCTTTAAAAAATTATATAAATTAATTAAAGCCGTATTATTCAGAAATCTTGAAATTAGTTTCTTAAAATGCTAAAATCTATCCAAAAAATCAATAAAAAAGGTAGGTGAAAATTTCAAGACAATGCCCATTCCCGCAAGGGCTTGGCAAAAAACCAAAACATTTAAAATGTTGGCGACATGCATATCTGCGGGCTTCGTGTTTCATATTTTTTATAGTCCATTAAATGTTTTCATCAACTGTCTCGTTGTAATGAGTCAAAAAAATAATAATATATCACATAAATAATTTATTTGGTACAAAAGTACAGAAAACAACATACAAAACAAATCACAATGAGGATCACAGAAAGATGTAAAAGGTATTAAGGTACATTATCGTATAACGATTCTCAATAATGATGGTGATGGGGCACGATGTGGTGGGTGCCAAACTTCACATCAGCGTGGAAACTGCGAACAAAGAAACAAAGGAATGAGAACTCGGAAATAACTTGATGAAGATCACCACAAAAAATATTATTCAATCTGCGACGGTATCTCTATCGAGTTATTCCTATCGGATCCCAACATCAAATCCCACATCGAATTTAATTTCCTAACGGATCCCCCATACATTTTGTTATTCCTAACCGATCCCCATTTACCTATACCTAAAACGTTAGATTGAAGGTACAGTCAGACAAATAATTAGTTATACTATCCAATGAAATCAATTACTTAGAAATGAAGTGAAGCATTGTTAAAAAATGTGAATATAGGGCAAACAGGTTAGGGAAATTAAAAAAAAATATTATCGATCCCTTCTCCTGTGCAATAAGCATTTGTTCTATTTTTGGAAAAGCGTAAAATCGCATCCCCTTGCTCTGATTGGTTGTTTATAACAATGGACGTTAGACACCGCACTGCATGGTCTGTGTCAATTAGGCAGGTCAGAAATTCTTAGAATACCTATTGTTTACGGTTAGATAGCGCCTCTAGCAAACCTTTTCGGCCAACGGCCAATACGCTTCATAGTTTATAGAGAAAGTTAAAGGGTACATTAAATATTTATTTGTTTAATAATTATAAAACTTTTCAGACTGACTGTACAAATTTACTGTCTAAAATTTGCTAGGGATCGGTTAGGAACAACAAATTTATTAAAAATTACGATTCTTGTCTGCTCCCACTTTTCTGGGATCGGTTAGGAATAGAAAATAAATAAAAAAATAAACTGATCCCTGATGGGATTTCTTTTTGGGATTCGTTAGGAATAACTATCTCTATCGCTATGTTTAGTGGTTGAAGAGTATTGTGTAAGCATTATCAGTCGATCCTCGAGTTGAGAAAGGAGTGGCTTGCAGTCGCAAGCCAGGTTCTTTCTCTTTTAGGTCTACTACATAATTTCTTTAGTAATAAGCAGACCTGTTATGTAATAAATAATGTCACAGTCTTTTTGTGTACTGCATGGACTTAATTAGTACTATAGTATAAAATGGATACTGTTATTCAAGGCGTAAGTGACACTTCTAAAAAAACTGAAAGATGATGATGCCAGGATCTAATATTTTTTTTCACAAAGAAAAAATAAACTTCTCCATACTCACAGTTGGATTAAAATGAAAATTTTGAATGATAGTGCCAAATTGTTTGTCGGTTCTGAGTAAGGGTGGTTACGTACTACATCCGATTCCGTTCCAAATCCAAAAAAACGTCCGTACAAAAATTGGTTCCGTCTCACACCGTTTATATGGAAGTTCTCAGATTTGGAACGGAATCGGATGTGGTGCGTAATCGCTCTAAAGATTCAATGGAAATTGTGCTCAAAATTAACTGGGCATGTATTTTCAATTTCTATAAGCAGTTACAGATTCGATAGCAATTATAGCATACCCAGAGTGTTTGTCGCCGTGATACTCGACGTGTCTGACGGAGCCGTCGGGTTGGTGCAGCGCGTAGTAGCCCTTCACGTGGTCGCCGTCGCGCGACTCGTGCTGCGACTTGATGTCGCCGGTGTGGTGGTCCTCCACCTTGTACCCGAAGTCGTATTTGGGGTAAGCCTGTGCGAGAAAGAGATGAATGTAGGTACTGGAGAAAGAAACGTACATTATTGCTGTTGTTGGTAGAAAAGTGTTCATACAGGGTTTGGTAAGAAATTTTAGAGCTACCAGAGTCCGTCCAATGTTGTCTGAATGCTAGACTCTTTTCTTGGTAGGAGGATATTGCTATAATCCTTGCTATAATCCTCGCGCTGGTGTGCTTGGGATCTCGTTGCTGTTTAGATAAATGCTTTTGCTACTTAATTCCTGGTAAAGTAAAGCTACATGGTGCCTTAATGTGCCTTCTTGAAAAGCTGACTTGGTCCTATTAATTAATTTTTAAACTACACGAATAATAAAAATTGTAAGGGAAATTTTAGGACAAGTAGCTTACATAAGTACCTCAAGCCACACTCTTTATTTACATGCCACAAGTGCGTACAAACGTGCCGATCTACGATCGGTTTGCACAGCTAGGGGCGTCGTTGCCTCTAAACTAACGCTGGTTAAACCATCTGGCAAGATGTTAAAGGCCTTATGATAAGCTTACATAATAGTCAACGGCGTGTCCGTGTCCGTGCCCGTGGCCGTGTCCGTGGACGGCGACTTCATGCGCGGGTCCGTCGTGGCGGTGGATGAACTGCGAGGAGTAGCCGTGCCCGTGCCCGCCGTGACCGTACTGGGCTGCGGCTACCGCCAACACCACAGCGAAACATAGCACCTATAATACAATCTATAAGATTGATATTCCTTTGGAAATCCACTTCGACGTTGCACTTTTTATTGTGAAAGGTACAAAAACAAGGTAACCATCTAACGCATCTTCATAAGGCGTAATAAGCCTAGCAGTATTCTTTCAGTGGAAAGCAATACTATGTCTTGAGTTACACAGTTCCTAGGAGATTTTCTGGATAAGATAGCACTTCTTTAAAGAAAAGAAAAGAAAATATAAATAATAAATAAATCCCTTTTTTATCACAAGTAACTTTACAAACACGGAAAGGGAGATCCATCTCCGGAGAAATGCACTGTTTACATGTATTTGAATTATTTAC
This sequence comes from Teleiodes luculella, assembly GCA_948473455.1. Classification (NCBI taxonomy): domain Eukaryota; kingdom Metazoa; phylum Arthropoda; class Insecta; order Lepidoptera; family Gelechiidae; genus Teleiodes; species Teleiodes luculella. Next base: position 5,732,688 of record OX419588.1, on the reverse strand, counting down.
CTTAGAGAACATTTTGTAAGGTAAAATTTGTTGTGCTGATATCACAAAGCTCAATAGACAACTGATAAAATATGCCTAAGACTCATGTCTTTTATACGATAACAATATTTGATCAAGGTGATATTGATTTCACTTTGTGGTAGCAAAAATCATTTGGTTCAAGTATACAGGGTCCGCATTTGTTACGTAAAATGTTTAATAGATATATTGAACAGCTAGGCAAATCAAGGTTATGGCAATATGCACCCTACCCTTATCATAATTACTGTTTGTAATTACAAATTGCGTCAATTGTTGACAAACTTTTAAAGTTGTACAGTGTGTACGATACGGCTTAGAAAATTCTGCCTGCCTTGGGTCGCAGGTTCGCTTCCCGCCCATGGCAAACATTCGTTTGATGAGCACTTGCGGTTACTTTGTGTCTGGTTGTAAAATTTATGGATGTTTCAATAGCAGTTGCCAGAAGAAAAAAAACGAAATAATATGCTCAGTCAATGACGGTTTTGTTTAGCCACTTTCACAAAGTACCCAACTGTTCTCAAGAATAAAAAATATACTAGGTACCACTAAAATTGTGGAGAAATCCAAATTTTATTTTGGTTTCCGGGAAAAGTTGCTATGAAAAAGTTGATCACATGCATTTTTTTCAGTTATTGAGCTGATTAATTTGATGTTCGAATGCGCATAACAGATTTATCTGAAACTTAATGATTTTACTACAACTATTTACTACGTTGCTTATAGAATACTCGTAGAATCAAGTCTTTTCGTTTTTCTCATACATTTAACTTCCTAAATTATCATTTTCATTTTTTATACTAAACCACGGCATAGTTTGGTTAATAAGTAACAATAAGGTACATTCAGTTCTAATATTTATTTCCGGCAGGCTTCCATAATTGTAAGTATATGTAAACATTCTAATGTTGTTTAAGTCATTAATTCACACATAAATAATAGATACAAAAACAACACTAATATCAGTATATATTTATACTTATATCTATTACAGTTTTCTAATAACATTGCAGAGACCAGTAGAGTCGCATTCATTCATCTCCTCAGAAGCGAATAATCGGAGGCTCAGGACACATCCCTATTACCTAAGCAAGATATATAATACTAGGTTTCCGCCGCGCTCCGCCCGCGTTAACAGTTTTTCCGTGAGAAGGAGGCATTTTCCCGCGGTAAAAGGTAGCCTATGTTACTTAGGGTTAATGTGGCTTACCTAATATGAAAAAATTTTTGAAATCGGCACAGTATTTTTTGAGTTTACTCATTACAAAACATACACACACACGCACAAAAACAAATCTTTCCTCTTTATAATGTTAGTTTGATGTATTATGTAGCAGAATTAGCAGTATTTATTATAGTGGTGTCTGTTTCTAAATGTTTATCATTATACTAGAATTAATTATAATCTTTAATTAAAGTTTTTCTGTACATGTATAGTATTGTAATATGATTGTAATATACAATTTTAAGTAGTTACTGTCACAAAAAATTCAAATAAGTACATAGTTAAAGTTTTTATCATTCTTTTTCCCCTGTCTGACCTAGTTGGTGTCATTTCAACTACAGTGGTAATATACCGCGACACCAATTTCAGAATCAAGGTCTTGGGTAGTGTATGGATTGTGATGTTATGTATTTGTTCTTCGATGGTCTCAAATACCCGTTTTATCTATTTTATACTTTTTCATCAATAAACTGGTTTTTGTAGATACCTACTTTTTTTTCTTAGGTTTTTTTATGAACAGTTATGAATGTTACGTTTTTGATTTTATATAACTTTTTAGCCAGCCTTACAACAAACGCAATTCTTCCTTTACCTGAAGATAAAATTAATCCGATGATCCGAAATATTAAACTCTATACGATTAAAATTGATGATCGAATTATTTGTTTGCTTTGAAATCAATATATCTTAAATTCAGTATTTTTAAAGGTAAGTATATTCTTGACTAAAACATTTTTGACTGCATGAATGCTGTCATAAGTCTATAGATCCTTCTGAGTAGAATAGAATATTACGTGACATTAAATAAGGAAGTTCAAATATCTTAAGCAAAATTGTAGCTTCAAATTATTTACAGCACAATAAAAAATTGAGGCATTTCGTAATAATTTATTGAATCTAGGTTAAAAAAGCTACTTATATAAATGTATTTTAAATACAGTAAAATTAAAAAGGTTTTTTGTGGAAGATTTAAACTCAAAATGTTTTATTATTCCTCGCACTAAGTATTTAGCATGTCGCGTAAATCATAGATTTATTTGAATAGGCTGCTGCTATATTTTTTAAAGCTTTCATGGTTGTTTTTATAAGTATCCCGTTTTAAATCATAATTTTTTTTAGGCTCGTTATTTTTACAAAGAGAGTTCATTCACTTATTCGATAACAGTTTCAGGAAATCTATAGTTAAAAGAATTAAAGTCTAAGTACCCATAACTTTTAATCTCTTTCTTATTCATCATTCCTTTTCCTCTTTACCTTATATTCTAATCTATTCTTTTAATGTTCAAAGGTTGTATAAATCACTGTAGCGCAAACACTAACGCAAGTGCAAACGCACGGGCAACTTAAATTGGGAATGGGAATATGATGGTTTATGATTTTGAACATTTATGTGTCTGTAGTACCAAATAAACGTTTTCTATTCTATTCTATTCTATGCTTGTAGGTGAGGGACGTAAATTACACCCTACGAAAAATAATGATGAAATTTTCCGGATTAAGTAATAAAATACTCTGTAAAATTGATTTGAAATATTTTATTTCGTTTTAAAAAAGTACAAAATGTTTCATAGAAACAAATTTTTAACGAAAAAAAGAAGAACAGTCAAGATTATAAATAAATAAAGTCGGTAACAAAACTTCTTCTTTCAGTTCAGCGAACTTAATAATGGTGGTGATGGGGCACGATGTGATGAGTGCTGTGCTTCACGTCGGCATGGAAACTGAAACAAAGATAAAACACGATTTAATTATTGATTTTATGGTTTATTGAACTAAAACTAAATTCTTATTAATTTTCCTTGTAGTGCCTGGGTTACAAATCCAAAAGCAACTGTCTCAGTCAGTGGCCAATCATACGAGGATAGTTTATCCAAGAAATGTTCAGATTTCATCTCTGTAGTGGGAAGTAACCGATTTATAGTGTCGGGTTTATGACAACATACCACATATACTAGATACCTTAGTTCAGCAGCTGCTGTAGTAGTGTCTATTAGTATTTATTATTCATCTTCAATTTAATAGCTTCGCTCTTAAAGTATAAATAGAAATATTTCTGGGAGGGATAGAGTACGCCTAATCGAGTATGAACCGTAAGAATGGATATGAACAGCCCGAATATCTTCAGCGCGTTCGTTTAGTATCAAATGGTTATCGGAGAAAATAAGTAATTCAATAGAAGAACATTTTAAAATATGCAGTGATAAGTTGCAAACATGACTCGAGGAAGAAATCCAAAAAGAAAAATGTTATTAATTTCACCGCCCATACAACATCTGTTTACGCTTGACATAAAGGCAGCGGAGCGATGCGCGTGCTCTATGTATATTTATTCTCTAAGATTGCTCTCTTGTCGGTGGAGTAACTGTCACTGCATAATATAGTTTATATCGCTAAGAGATGGTTCCTTTACCCGGAATGGTGGTCGCCGTGGTAGTCGACGTGTCTGACGGAGCCGTCGGGTTGGTGCAGCGCGTAGTAGCCCTTCACGTGGTCGCCGTCGCGCGACTCGTGCTGCGACTTGATGTCGCCGGTGTGGTGGTCCTCCACCTTGTACCCGAAGTCGTATTTGGGGTGAGCCTGTAGAAAAATACATTGTTATACTGATCTGTGAAGAGGATCCATGACCTGCCTCAACTAACGGGTTCGGCGAGTGTTGTGGAGTATAACGTAAGCAAACCCGATAGGTAAAATAAAACCATCATAATTTATTTGAGCAACAGGGAAAACCCGTAACCTGGAAGGGGATAATGGGCCGATGGGGAATAAATAACTTAAACTGTACTAACTTAATCTGAAAAATGCAATGGTAAACATTTGAACAGAAATAAACTATACAGATAGGCGGTCTAATTTCTAGGTATCTAGAAATTTCTTTCAGGATTTTTTTTCATGCGGGGCACTCCTACATCGTGCAACTGATAATAACGTTGCCAAATCTCCTTATTTTGTTCTTTTATGTTTATTGATATGACAATATTGTATTTCTTCATCTGTATTTCTATGACTATTAAGTGCAATGATACGGTCGAGTCAGCTTACATAGTAGTCAACGGCGTGTCCGTGTCCGTGCCCGTGGCCGTGTCCGTGGACGGCGACTTCATGCGCGGGTCCGTCGTGGCGGTGGATGAACTGCGAGGAGTAACCGTGCCCGTGCCCGCCGTGACCGTACTGGGCGGCGGCTACCGCCAACACCACAGCCAAACATAGCACCTGGATAATGGAATGCTCTCAGTAAAAAAAATATCAAGTCGTATACGTTGTCTTGTCATTTTCTTCACATGAGGTGAACGAGCTCTTATGAACGTTGAATACACATTTGTGATAATTCGGTACTAGAAAATATTTAGGTAAAGGCGGGGTGGAAACTCGCGACTCTCAAAGGGAAAACATCAATAAACATTAAGTAATGTACATTAAAAAAAATTAATAGCAAAATTATAAGCTTTAATTAAATGATTTTTTAGATTTGGTTTATTTTATACCTTGGAGATCATTTTTCAGGTTAAAAGGTTATTGTTAGACGAATGCAACAAAGCTCAATAGACAACTGATAAAGTATGTCTACAACCCATGTTTTTTATACTTACGATAAAAATATTTGATCAAGGTGATATTGATTTCACTCTAATTGTTGGCACGGGTAACAAAAATAATTTAGCTCAAGTATGCGGTGCCTGTAATGGTTTCGTAAAACATTAACTCGATATACTCGCCTAACACTGCAAGGTTGCGGTGAGCACCCCACTCTCCATTAATTATGAAAACAATAGTCTAATAGTAAATTTTAAATTAAGATTTTACTACAGTCTGACAAAAACGAGAAGAAATCAAAAAGTAGCTACACTGTAGTGTCGTCTCATCTTCATGATTAATTAGTCGGAAAGGGACGACACCACAGTATTGCTACTTTTTAATTTCTTACATGTTTGGCAATGTTCTTTTTCCCCGAATAATGCACCTACGATTCTTAAATACGTTATGTTTGGTATGGATCTGATTGCGTATTCGTATAATATTATTTTTTGATACGTAATGATGTCATGCCTTTGAACGCTTCCATCCAGAAATTGGTTTATCGTCAACTGTGCATATAATGCTAATCCTCAAATTCTTCGAGACAATTACTCCATGGAACATTTGGTTGTGCAAGGAAAAGTAGAGGGCAAAAGGTCTCGTAGGCGCTCTTCGACTTGATGGACTGACCTCATCGAAGCTCTGTAACACACTCCAGCATAGATGCAGCTCTCACTCGGTCAAACATCGAGCTACAAGGCGTAGAATCTCGAAAATAGCGATCACGCAGGATCTACTCGTGACCGCGGACACTCCGCTAGGAGTGTACGACTGATAAGAGGATTTCCCTTAGTACATTACCACAATCGGTAAGTATTTTTTTCGTTATGAAAAAATATTTATCGCCCAACAAAGCTCTTGAAAAATCAATATAGTAGAAGGGGTAGGTATAGTGCAGTACAAAATATTCTGTAACGTCTTCTCAATACTTACTACGTATTATAACATAATTTTAAAAAAAAATAACCCCCGACACAAAACTGTTACTTGATCTTTTCAACAACTAGAAAAGAGCGTAAAACTCATAAACTGTGACACAGCCTGATTTATTTCCAGTTATCATTGTTTTAATTTTGGTTTTCAGATAATCTTAAATGGCTAAAGATATTTTCTTGGATCATAGTTAAGAACACTCTTGATTAACATAGGCTATACACTAATTTTAATTTTTTAATGAAGGATCCTAATAATGTAACCCAAAGCAAGGTGTAAAAAACCTATAATATTCCTTATAATTGAAGAAGATTCTAGTTTCGAATCCTACCGAACTTAATACAAAGATAGAACAGACCTTGGGAAAAAATAGGCCTTTTACCGCTGAAAAACTCCTCATTCCCCGTGAAAACCTGTTAACTCAGGCGGGGTCACGGCGGAAAGCTAGTTATTTAAAAAAATATAAATATTATGTGATGTAACTTAAAAAAGCCAAAATAAACCATGAGTCAAAGTTCACGTTAGTTTGGTTTTTTTAGGTTTTATTAATTTAATTTTAATTCTTTTGCATATGTCGAAATTGCGGCATAACTTGCGGAATAAACGGCTGTATCTTTTGATTGCGTTGGCTTAGAAGTTTGTTTTTTCACAGCTCCAAGGGACAGTATTTAATATTTTCAGCTTGATACTTCTACATGTTCCTAAAAAGGGTATAAGGTAAGGGACTATGGACTAAAGATTATTAGGTATATTATATTGAAAGGTAAACATAAAAAGTTAATATAACTAAATATGACTAAATCGTGCTTATAATTTTTTGTCCTACTAATGTTATAAACGCGAAAGTTTATGAGGATGTATGGATGGATTTATGGATGTTTGTTACTGTTTCACGCAAAAAGTACTCAATGGATTTTAATAAAACTTTACAATACTATAGCTTATACATCAGAATAACACATACCTTACATCTACTGAAAAACTATTAACTATGCTAGCTAGTAATCTTATAACATCCAAACTAATTTGATAAGCCTTTTATTGCATTAACAACAGGATTTAAAAAACTCGTCCACTGCTAGAGTAAAGCCTAGTACTTAATCGAGAACAAAAAATTGACAAGCATTATGAATTATTCTCCTTGTACAGTTAAATCTTTTTTAAAATAAAACTACTTCTATCTTGGATCTGTTATACTATAATATTTCTCATGTCTCTATCTCTCGGAAGCGGTCGATTATTCATGTAACTTATGATGATTAAAGATATGATCGTGAAAGAACATCATTGATTGCGTAAGACGGGAATCTTCGCCATGTTTTTTTTATTATTTTTTATTTTATTTTTTTATTTATACACAATAAATGTGATATTGTGTTTACAGTTTTCAAATCCATACTCTATGTATGTGCATACGTTCGACATGCTATTAGTCTTTGGCTATAGTGAATAAAAATATCACAAGGCAAAATACACGTAGCTGTAAAAGAGAACATAATTCATTAACATTATCATCTATACCGTCATTCTGGGTAAGCTCCTCAGGCGAGGGACGTAATACACGTGCTGACTAAATTATTTTATTGCTGCTCTTGACTATTAATTAATACATTAGTAGAGCATAATCTGTACATAGCGTAGTGGATATATTCCTTTGTTTGTTGGGCTATCTCCACAGTTCTTGGATACTGGCTCTATTTAAAAAAAAAAGTTTTTAATTATTATATTTTTAACACTGTTCTTCCATTTTTTGTTTGAAGGCCTATGATTAGATTACTTATCAATTATTAATTGTTAATCTTGATATAATCTTTTAACTTCCTTGGTATTATTTTTAGCTTTCTACTTCCAAAAACTTATAACACCTCTCTTTTTGCGTTGGGGGTTAAAAATAGGATGAAACAACTATTTGTAAAATATTGTAAGCTAATTTTGTGCGGCGGCGGCGTTTAAATGTTTGTCCATTCAGTAGCAGATTAAGCTGGAAACACACCTTGCGATTCTGTCTCTTATTCAACGGATTATTATTAACGATGTAAATTTCAGTCTGCTCATGACTGTACTTCGTAACGAGTATTCTAATACGTTTTAATGGACTTATTTATCTCTGAAATAAACATATTGTCGTCGTCGTTGTCGTTAATGGTTCAAACAAATTTTATTTTATATATTTTATTTTTCGATTTAGATATTTACAAATAAGTCACCGTTTACATTTTTACGAGTGATAAAAAGGATGTTTATTTTTATTTTTTAAGGGTTATTATTATATAAATTATCTATTAATTTATTTCAGAATTGTATCACAAATTAGATAAAAAAAAAGGTTCGGAAATAAATGTGCGACAGACAGACGGACAAACACACTTGTGATTCTGCAAAGCATTTTCCTTTTGTGGTACAAAGTTCTGAAAAGAGTCATATATCTATTGAAATAACTTTAAGAAACAAACGACAGGATTTTTTAAATGTCTTTAATTCGTACAAAAATATTAAATTGCTTTACAGAAACTAGAACTAAATTTTAACGAAATTCAGTCTAATATTGATGATGGTGGTGGGGCACGATGTGGTGGGTGCTGTGTTTCACATCAGCGTGGAAACTGAAAAACAAGAACATTCATATATGTAAGTAAGTTTTAAAACAACTAAACCTTTTAAAATCGTTTAAAAAGGTGCCGTTTCTTAATGCTAGTATGATTGCTCTATGTGATAGACACATTCAATTTTAATACGTCATGTAAGATGTAAATAAACTATCATTCCCTGTTTTTGGCCTTTGTTGCAGCGATGAGCGCAGTGAGCAACGCATTGGTTAGTGTAAATCTGAGGTAGAAAAGTGAGGTATTTAGTAATCAAATAGCTGGTAGTTACTATGCCCAGGAGGTCAACCGGGAAAAACGTCACCGATGTTCGATCCGTTCACGCAATTCGTCCGATCATCGATGGCATTACCTACCGCGAAACGTTTCGGAAAAGCGACGGCCGTTCTTCGAATCCATTGACACCGACGGATTGATATCGTGAATGATTTGAACGAACGAATTAAATAAATTAGTGATGCCCTTCTACAATTATGTTTTACAAATATCGGTTTTTCATAAAATTTACAATTTAATAAGAAATATGTGAGATAAATAACAAATAACTTGAATTCATGTAATTACATCACCTTTTCTTTATTTTGAACAAACCAAAACATCTTTTTATAGTTATTTTTTGAATAATTATTTCTTAGTGGCAGTATGTTGAAATATACTTTGTCTAAATGAAAAAAAAAGCAGCTGTTCTGTCAGAGCACTTTGTTTTTATTTACGAAATCGAATTGAATTATTTATTAAAAAATTATAGTTTAATAAAACGGTTAGCTATGTTATTTGAAAGTAAGTATGTATAAATCTTTAATAATAATTTAGTCACTATCTATTTCATAATATGTAAACAGTAAAAGAGGTTTATTTATTTGTCGTAGAATATCTCTGCTAGCTACTACTGAATAAGAAATCTTGATGGATTTCATGCAGGAGCATGAAGACTTGGCCTGTGGTCGCCTTCTACGGAATATGGAAGGGAAGGCCTGGGCAAGCAATTGTAGTCTGACCACTTGAGATCACCTTATTAAACGGGATGGGTGGTTGGTTGTGAATACAAAATAAGCAGTGACAAAAGGTAACATTTTTATTTTTAGATTTATTTTAAAGTTCAAAATATAATTGAATACTTAAGTATTTATCTATCCGTAGGTTGAAAATGTGGTACTGGGGTACCATAGGACAACAACACACACACACACAGGTTGAAAATGAAAATTGAAACATAATGAATATAATATAATACCTACTTATTTATCCATAGATTACAAGAGAAGGATTCAAGAGGACATAAGAAAAAACCTATCAAAAGGAAAGGGGAAAAAAGCAGAGATTGTGAGACTTAGAAGAAAAAAAGACAGACGCAGTTGCTGCAGCTGTTTTGGAGTTACATTTAAAGTGCAGTACTTCTTCTCCACAGAACACAGCAAAAAACTGATAATGGAGATTTCATTTGAGTTATTGTGTATATATCCAGAGGATAAAAGTAAATCCTTGAACTTTTTAGTAATTTGTAATTTGTAGGTACATTAATATGATAATAAATGTATGTTCTTCAAATTGTTTTTATTAATGCCTTTTCTTTCCCACAATCTCGCCTAAATGTTGCGCGGATGAAATCGCTCAAAGCGATAAGTAGGTACTTCATTTGCATTGTTGCAACAGGAAAAGCCTGTTTTAATTATGCTTTTAATTAAATTATTCCCTTTCGGACAGCTCTCTAGGCTCTAATTCAGCCTTTATGTATATAATAGAGCTTTTTTAATAAATAGATATCTACTCATTTTATTATAATTTAAGCTCCGAACCATTTGCGAACTGAAAACGAAACACAAACGATAGCTCAGTTGGTGTCGTATAATTTGAGGTTATATTCCGATCAAAATAATGTCAAACTACGATGCTTAAACTGCCATTCGAGGTTTCGCGGTAGCGTCTTGCGAATCACGGGCTGTCAAACCACGAACTTCGTTTCGAAAATTCGAAGATCGATCGAAAGTGGTTCAGAGTAAGCAAAATCCGAAACGAAGCCAATTCGACTGTCGTTGCTTCGTATATCGAATTACAGAGTAACAGCCCAGAAAATAAATATTGCCATTCAAAGGGAACATCGCAAGCCTTGTAGGAAATATGCCTTGTTAGAAAACGTTTTTTATTTGTAGCTGTTTAAGTTAGAAATAAATATAATTTTATTTGAGACGATGGATGGATGAACTTTTTCTAATGCTTGTTTTTTCCAATGAAGATATGTCATTGAGGTGGGAAAGTCGCGTTTCGCTTTGGATATGTGAATCTTTTCCGTAGCCTACCCTAGACTATGGATTTGGTGGGTTCAAAGTGCGCTGGGAATACTGACCCAGAGTGTTTGTCGCCGTGGTAGTCGACGTGTCTGACGGAGCCGTCGGGTTGGTGCAGCGCGTAGTAGCCCTTCACGTGGTCGCCGTCGCGCGACTCGTGCTGCGACTTGATGTCGCCGGTGTGGTGGTCCTCCACCTTGTACCCGAAGTCGTATTTGGGGTAAGCCTATAAGACAACAAAGTTTGTGAAAGAAAACGTGTAAATAAACTTGCTAGACCAAAAGTTTGTTTTTGTTTAAACTTTAGCTCAATACGAAAGGTTAAACGAACATTTTCACAAAATTTTGAGACTGAAACACGTATCCTCCGATTTCCAAAGATGTTTTCATTTAGGTACTTCTCTTCTATCTTTACAGCTCAGTATTCAGTCACGCAGATGTACTGAAATCCATCGAATTATCCTGCGAACTTTATCAGAATTGGGTACCAAGTGAAGTAAAGTAGAGTGGATGGACATTTGTGATCTTGAACTTACATAGTAGTCAACGGCGTGTCCGTGTCCGTGTCCGTGCCCGTGGCCGTGTCCGTGGACGGCGACTTCATGCGCGGGTCCGTCGTGGCGGTGGATAAACTGCGAGGAGTAGCCGTGCCCGTGCCCTCCGTGACCGTACTGCGCTGCGGCTACCGCCAACACCACAGCCAAACATAGCACCTGGAAAAAGAAAATATTTTAAGGGACTCCATGGGTAAAGATTGGCAAATAGCAGTTAATTGCATTTAATTCACATGTACTGGATGCGGGCAGTTCCGAACCGATCGTTGTGGAGGTCTTTTGGAGGCCTTTGTCTAGCAGTGGACGTCTTTCGCCTGAAAGGATTGACGAATTCACATGTCCTCTACAGTTTTGTCATACATTCAAGTGTATGCTAATCTCGACTATGACTGAACACTGTTCTTATTTCCGATATAAGGTACATATTAGGCTGCGCGTATTAAGCTCACTTTGCACTCGACCGAGCAATCGTCGGGCTATAATACAAAATTTGATCAAAGTGCAATCATTAGCAATAATATTATATACGTTTAAAATTGGGAATAAGTTAAACTACACTGTAACTGCCATTTTATAGAAGAGTTAAGTGTAATTCCACATAGGTCCTTATTTCTTGAAATGCAAAATCCGATAGCACATGCACTTTAACCACATTTTTATCTACACCACACTATTTTATACAATCGTATAGTTATTTATAATACCTTGGAGATCATTTTGAATATTTTGTTTCTTACTGAACAAAATGTCACAAAGCACAATAGGCAACTGATAAAATTTGCCTATGATCTACGTCTTTTATACTAAACAAAATTTATCAAGGCAATATTGATTTCACTCTTATTTGCTACTAACAAAAATCACTTACCTCAAGTATACAGTGCAACGGTTTCGCAAGTAATTTGTTCGATACCTATTAACGCACATTGGCTGTGTGACATTGCCACTGATTTTGTTATCAGTAAATTAGGCAAGGTTATTGACAACGATATCTGATTCAGAAAAAACTTACCAGCGCAAGTGTTTAGTACTATGGATCTGTTAGTAAACATTATGTACTTACTTGTATTATGATCCCGATTGATCTTTTTAATGATTACCGATTTGTAACAAGTTTTATAAGAACAGTATTATTATGATTATCTATCACGATAGTGTACTCAATTATGTTTTATAATAAATCCAATGTTTGGTTTTTTACATGCTATAAATGTAAAATGATTTGGCTTGGTTACAAAGGTTGAGGCTGTGTTTGATTTTACTACGTAGATTTTGTGGAATTATGCAGAAGTTCTACAGAACACACCTCGAATACTTTTTATGCACCAACTTAGCGGCAGCGGGAGGTGGGAGGCGGGGAAAAGAAAAACAAAACACAAACGACATACAATTCAAATGACATGAGTGCGGTTCGCGTTGTCGTTTTCATGTACGCTAGTAGTTCAATGGGCGTTGCCAGTTTTTTTTTATTTATCATAGGTTTCTTAAAAAAACAGTTAATGACGTCATTTCAGAAGTTAGCTTAGCTCAAACCAAGACCGGCTTTCGCCTTAAACGAATGTACAAGTCTAAGCAAGAAAAAAGAGATCAATAATCTAAAAGAGATGATGCGGTAAAGTTTGAACATACTTGTAACTGATATTTTCGCGCAATGTGTACGCTATTGTGGAGAAGAACCCACCGAAGAAACTCCACGGCGTCTTTTCTCTTTCTTTTTCCTCTTTTTTTAATGAATTTTATTACAATATTATTATGATACTAGTCATAATATAACAAAGAGTGCAAACGAAATATACAATTACAGGACGACAACCAGTTTCTAACACAACTGGCAATCGACTAGAGTCTGCTGTATGTGTGTCTAAAGGCACATGTTTTTTATATATTTGTTTTATTTTGTGTCGATAAGCATTTATTCATTTCTGTGCAAGCAGACTTTATAAAATAATTGATTTTGTATTATAGGAGCAATATAAAGAAGCGTATAAGAAATATTTATATGGCAATGCAAATATACTAAAACTTCTACGAGAAACTTTTTATAAGGTAGCACTTTGCGTCAGTAACGTAAAAAATATTTGGACGCATTACTCATGTAGGTTACAGACCCTTTCCTTTCACGCCCCAGCCTGCCAGCTGCTATAGGTATTAAGTCCACTTAATTGAGAAACAATGTTTTTACGTAATTCGTTAAGTTACAGTTCAAATCAGAGACATTGCTCCAGATTATATGTCACATGTGTGAGTTGTTTGCATAAGGCTGCTGGCCAAAAATGCAAAAACCAGTTGTAGGACCAATTTTTCGACGTATATAATCCATAGTACTTCATATGACATATCATATTAAGATCAGACACTGAATAGTTAACAAGAAAAATGATTTTAAAGGTATATTAAATATATTTTTGTTATTTTTTTGGTACTAACCCAGTTTTCATAAAACTTGTGTGATACGGTCTCACATATTTTTTAGAAATAAAAAAATGTTTTGACACGTATTAATATTTTCGTTTTTATTTTTCAGATTCTAGCTTTTACTGCTATATTAGCAGCAGCATATGGAGGTGGACACACACACTTTTCACACTCTACTGTTATCAAACATGAAGTGCCAAAGAAGACCGAATACCACCATAATGAACAAGGTGGTCAAAACAGTCACTACGAATCACACGGCCAAGCAGTGTCTTCACAAAATGTAATCCATAAGGGTCATGGTAATAGTGAATCTGCTTACCATTACGGCAATACTGGTTCATCACTTCACGAAGATTCTCATCATCACCAAGAAGGATCTCTTTCTGAAGGAAACAATCATGGCCATGCTTTCTCGTCTCAAAGCATTGTTCTTCATGCTGGTGATCATGGTTATGAACATAAGGAATCCCAATCTCAGTCTAACCAGGAATCCCACGATGGTTATCATTACGAGAAACCATCTCATGGACTTTCCTATTCACACAAAGAAGATAAGTCATCTGAAAACAGTGGTCACTATGCCGCGTCTAACAACCATGGCCAAGAACAATCACATGGTCATGCTTATTCTTCCCAAAGCATTATTCACCATAAGACTGACCATGTTCTTCATGTTTCCAGTAATGAAGGTCAGTCTTCATTATCATCATCCCATGGTGCATCCGCACAAGACAGTGGTTCCTACGCTTCAACTTACGACCACAACAGTCAAGGATCTTCTTACGACAGTGGATTAGGACTTGGGCATTATTCTTCAGGCACTCAACAAGATGGTTCTAGCCAAAGTGAGTCTGATTATAACTCAAATGGTCATCAAACTTCTTATGACAGCGGTCTTGGACTAGGCCATTACGCCTCTTCGCATGAAGGTTCCCACCACCATGAAGATTCTCACCACCATGGATCATCTGATGAACAGTCACATTCTGGAAAATCACACGGACATTCTATTTCAATCCTTCATGAGAACAGCAATGGCAAGAAATATGAAGGCCAACACTTTTCACAATCTTCTCACACGCTGGAGGCGGGTGGGAACGAAAATCAACATCATCACGAAAGCGATTATCATTTTGGCACTTCGTCTGGACAACAGTCCCAATCTCACGACCATGGCTATGAAAGTTCCTCAAGTTTGTCTTCTTTAGGCTCTCTTGGACACATCCAATCTTCTCAAACCAACAACCAACAAAGTGGCAATGATGAGTACTACCACCACCAAACTTCTGGTCAACAATCTGAAAAGTCTCATGGGCATTCCATATCGATCCACCACGAAGGCGGACATGGCCATAGCTACGGAGGCTCTTCTAGTCAGTCCTCTGATGGATCTCTTGGATACTCTGTATCTTCTCAAATCCAAAATCATGACAACGATCATTATCATGAAGCTTCATCTGGATCCCTTGGGCTTGGAGAATCTTCTCAAAGTGAAAACCAACATAACGAAAATGAGAATCATTACCATCATGAAGCTTCATCTGGTCAATCTCAGTCTGGAAAGTCTCATGGACATTCTATCTCAATTCACCATGAAAGCGGACATGGACATGGAAGCTCCTCTGGCCAATCTTCCTCTGGATCTTACGGACATGCCGAGTCTTCCCAATCGTTGAATCAGGGCCATGGTCATGAAAATTATTACCATCATGGGTCTTCCTCCAGCCAACAAGCCCAATCTGGCAAATCTCATGGACACTCTGTTTCAATTCACCACAAAAATGAACATGGGTATGGTCTTGGTGGCTCGTCTAGTCAATCTTTATCTGGATCTTACGGACATGCTGAATCGTCTCAGAATATTGATCAAAACCACGGTCACGAAGATTACTACCATCATGAAGCTTCTTCTGGTCAACAAGCTCAATCCGGAAAGTCTCATGGACATTCAGTTTCCATTCACCACGGAAGCGGACATGGTTATGGTCAAGGCGGCTCTTCTAGTCAATCTTCATCTGGATCTTACGGACATGCTGAATCGTCTCAGAATATTGATCAAAACCACGGTCACGAAGATTACTACCATCATGAAGCTTCTTCTGGTCAACAAGCTCAATCCGGAAAGTCTCATGGACATTCAGTTTCCATTCACCACGGAAGCGGACATGGTTATGGTCAAGACGGCTCTTCTAGTCAATCTTCATCTGGATCTTATGGACATGCTGAGTCATCTCAATCATCGAACCATGGTCAGGGCCATGAAGATAACTACCATGGAAGTATCCAAGGTGCGTCTTCTCAAAATGTAAATCAGCATTATGGTCATGAAGATGACTACCACCATGAAGCATCATCTGGTCAACAGACACAGTCAGGAAAATCACACGGACATTCCGTTTCTATTCATCATGAAACTGGACACAGCCATGGTCTTGGAGGCTCATCTGGCCAAAGTTCATCTGGTTCATACGGGCATGCTGAGTCTTCCCTTGGTGAGAACCAACAACATGGTCATGAAGAATATTACCATCATGATTCTTCATCTGGTTTAGGATCTGGAGAGACTCTGTCACTGCACCATGAAAGTGGAAACAGTCTAGGAGAAGGCAGTTACCATCATGAATCTTCAAACGGTGGAGGTTCTTCTTCACATGGCCTTTCTTCTATAAATTTGATTCAAACTCTTGGAGGACATGGACACGGTCATTATGAAGTGCACGAAAGCGGTTCTCAAGGATCTTCTGGTAGCCAACAATCCGGTCATTCATCTTCATTGGGCGAACAATCTTCAAGCAGTGGTGAAGATCATCACCATGTGGAGTACTACGTAAGTTATTAATCTTTTAGCCTAATACAAAGGCTTAATATAATTATTTTTATTGTAGTTTTCAATTTATGTTAATAATGATTAATATTTTACAGAAACTTGAAAATTTAAACTAAAGTGGATACTAACGTTTTCTTTTCATTTGTTGCCTACTATTGTTATTAAGAACTATGATGCGTATGACAGTTTATTTAGGTACATAGTTCGTTAGAATCTAAAAATCTAAAGTACATCAGTATGAAGCAGAGCTCAAATTGCGCATCCTGAATGGGATGTAACGATTCTATGTACAGAAACTTTATAACTTATATCTATTTTCATAAAAACGTCATCTATTTTAGGTGTACCCGAAATACGAGTTTCATTATGAGGTGAAGGACAAGCACACAGGAGATATTAAGTCCCAGCATGAGCTGCGTGATGGTTATGCTGTGAAGGGCGAATATTCCCTGCATGAGCCTGACGGTTCCGTCAGACATGTGGAATATCACTCCGACAAACATTCTGGGTAAGAATATTTCGCTCTTTCTTATCTTTTTCTCCTTAGAGTATAAATAGAAAAATTTCTAGTTTTTCCCTATTTTTGAAAATTTGAATTAGTTGTCTAATCTGCATACCACAATTTAGTAGTGACCAACATAGCATATTTTTTATTCATATCCATAGGAATGTTATTTCGCCATTCATTACTTTGTTTCAAATAGAGTAAGACCAAATTTGAAATATCCAGTACAAAAGAAAGACGTACTAATGTAAAGTACGAGTCCGAAATTCTTTGTCTGACGTCTAGTTTTTCCATAGAATATTTTTTTTTATAAAAATTTGTATCAATTTTATTGCATGTTTTTCTATTGAACTGCATACATGACATTTTGTCTCAATCTATCTGAAATGAAATAAAGGCCTCTGAATAATTTATTCGCTCTGGTATATTATCTTTATATCTTGACGGGTATTCATTCAGTCTGATATATCCTGATCAAATGCAACCAGTACTTGATATTATATTAAAAATAAGTAAGTACCTACATAAATTATACCACAAAATTAAAGCATGCCTACATTATTTACAGTTTCAACGCCGAAGTGAAAAGGTCCGGAAAATCCCTTCACGAGTACAAGACTTACCACCACTGAAATAGACTAGTCATTCCTAAAGTGTTATGTTTCTTCAATGTTGACTAAATTATACGTGTTCATTATTTATTTATTATTACTTTAATGTTGTAAATAAAGGTTGAGTGTTTCTTGTACTGGTTTTTGTTTTATTTCACATTGTAATTTTTGCTTAACTGAAAACATCGAAAAACCAATATTGCCAAGATAAAATAATAATAATTTGTTATTAACTTCTTCCGAAATGAAATAAACATTGTCGAGTAGTATTCAGGCAAAATGAAAATTATTTACCTATTATTTGTGCGCCGTTTAAAAGGCGAGCTAAGAAAGAAAATAAGTGAAGTAGGTATCATCCTTCTTCTACTTTTATACTGTTATCATCATTGTATTGCAAGTGATTGCAACGCCGAGCATAAGTTTGTAGAATAGTGAAAGTAGGTATAACATAACACGTCATTGTGTTAGAACTAAATGCAAAAATCGCACTCTTATCTAGTCTTATCCAATATCGTGTATTGTATTTGTAATAGTGTTACATTTTATTTTACCCTCGGGCGATGACGTACCTACTTTGGTTAGCTCTTTTAAAAGCCATAAAATATCGTTTACTATTCACTATTTAAAAATCTATTCACAATTCTAGTGTACAATTGCTTAAGTAGGCCTTTTAAAATAAATTATGCAAATCTATGGCCACTTAAATTGCCTTTCTCTGCAATATAAGTGGCCATAGATCTCTGTGACCGTATCGTATTTATTTGTAATATACATAACACTGTCACAAAAAAAAGCAGTTGCGAAGTTCAGATGTGTTATTCGTCTGACTAGTTGATAAAGATCTGAAATAAGCATGTAATAGATAGTAGACAGTAATTGACGTGTGATAAAATAATATTTAGCTACACTAAAACCATACCTAATAAGATTTTTTATCTTATCTTAACTAGCCTTGTGTGTCCCATCCCACTGCTAGGCAAAGGCCTCTCTTTCCTGTTCCTCTTCCTGCCATGTTTCGCTGAAGGCGTCTACGAGTAGCTTTTCTTTCCATCTTCAGTTGCCGTCAGTTGGTGGCATCCACTGCGTAGTGGTTTTTGCCCACAATACATCTGGCATGCATGACAATAAGATTTAAGTGACTGTTTTATTGTAATAATCACATAAATTTTGTTAAAAAGAATATTCTAAATGGAAGAACTTAGAAAAACATCTTCCGCAATTTATTAATAAATAGTGCGTAAAATATGATGAAAAGTTTCTCAGTTTCTCACATACTTAATTAGACCTAGATACATCTTTACATGTATTAGCAGATGACATAATAAGGTTAATGCGTCACGTATTCATCACATATGGCAGTTTAAAAAATATAAACGGAGAGATTTTTTAAGTATGTAATTCGTAATTTACGAAATAAAATTGAAGATTCATTTTTCATAAACATTTCTAAAAGTATAGATTTTTAAATTAACATTGTGTTCCAAAGAAATTGAAACCGAATCATGTCTGTTAACCAAAATAAGTGGAACGAAAAATGAGCTCATGGTGAGACGAGAGTGAAATGCGTATCTTGATTGAGATCACTGAACTTACAGTAAAAACTTTATTAGCATTGACTTTATCACAGATACCTAAAATAAACTAGAACGCAATATAAGGTCAAAGACTTTCAGACACGACTTAGATAAAACTAAGCAATTTTACAATGAAAGTGTACTAATTTTAGTGTAATAATTTAGCATTTTTGTTTTTACTATTTGCAAGGTTAAAATAATTTTAAAATTTTGTAATAAGATTTCTCTTAGGGTGGCTCAAAACCCCAACATGCCAATTTTATTAATTATGATAGACTACGTTTAAAATTTCAGACATGTTCTAAACATCGATTTCGTGAAAGTTTCTTGCTATCGATAATTGAAAAGGACTTCGTAAAAATAAATGGAACTGGTTTAATTTATTCTTCTTGGAGTTCTGATTATGTTCGATAGATATACGAGGTAAAGTTTGATTGACAGCTTACAATAATGGCTGTTGGTATGGTAATAATTTAATCTGTAACTGATGTAACGGCAAATATCACATTGATTTTTGTGGAGGTAAATTCTTGGTTCGAAAAATGGTCCGTTTTATTTGCCTGCTAAAATTATAAAATTGTTTACGTTTACAGCCTAAATATGATTTCAAATGCATTAGCAATTAAATCTGGAACGGAACTTGTCTGTTAATATTAGTATTGGAATGTAGTTTTGATAATTGTCGATTTCTTAAAAGAATACACGGATTGTAAAAAATAAACTGCAAAGAATCCATATTTTTTTATGTACTCGTATCATAATTTATAAGCTATACAATATGTCAAATCAGTGGATGATAATTAATAAGGTGTGGTAAATTAAACAATTGTAAAGATGCTACTCGGTACATTTTAAATTATAACAATAGTGATTGACCCATCGTTTGCGGAAGTTGCTCAAATTAACTGGTACTTTCTTAAACTAAACAATAGTGTTTAATCAACATCTATTATTTGAAAACATGTTGATTTGATGAAGTAGTTCAGTTAGACGGAACCCCAACCTTCAAATTGGTTACGTAAATTACGTCATACAAAGACAGCGCGTGGAGTGTTGCGAACATGATTCAATTCTCTCGCGTAACGTCTCCAGTATATATTGAGCTAATAACCTATGCCGATATACCAGTTCCACCGCGGAAGTCAAAGGAGAAAGATCTAAAGACGAAATGTTTGCTAAAGTACGCATCTTATACATTTAATATTTAAACAGTGAATATCAAACAAGTTTTCAGTAGAAAGTACTATAAGTGTTAAGGATTTTAGTTTTATTTACAATTCGAAAGTCTTAAAGTGATTCTGTGTTTTTATCATAGTCCAAGTGTATTTTCAAGTGCTTTTCTTGGGATGATGTGCCAAATAACTTATTTGATAAATCAAATTTTCAGGTCGTAATACTCACGCTTGCTCTGGCAGGAGCCTACTGCCAGGAACACCATCACCCTCGATACGTTCTCAAAACTGTGGTCCAACATCATCAACCCCAGGAGTATCATCATCCCGAACATATTCAGCACCAGGAACCCGCTCCTATTCATGAGCCTCAATACTCTGCGGAAGTTCAGTCAAATGGCCATGACCAAGGACATTCCCTTCAAAGCATAGCCCACTATGCGCAGGGAAGTGCAGAGGCTCAGAAATCCGAGGAGGAATATACTCCTGTATATCATTACGTAAAAGCCCAACACGAAGGTCAAGCTCAGGGTCATCATTATGCTCCCGTGGAGCACAATGCCCAATCTCAACATTATGCTCCTGAACACAAGGTTCAGACTCATCACTTTGTACCTATCCAGCACGCAGAACAACACTATAAGCAGGAGCCTGTAAGCTTCCATCATGGTGTTCAACTTCATAAGATTTCTGCTCATCATTCCGCTGGTGCTCAAGAGTCTCAAGAATCTCACGGCTATGATTCTCACCATGACAAACCCGTTGACTATTACGTAAGTAAATCTTATTATTACGAGTACGGACGTCCGGCTCCCGATTTATAGCTACTTTCTATATTCATTTATTCGATACACATGCATCTGTTTAATCACGAGTGAGATCATCAGTTTCAACGGAATAGAAATGTTACGTAAATGTGTGTAAATAGTATCTAAGTAGACGATTAATATTTCAGGCCTATCCGAAGTACCAGTATGAATACAAAGTGGAGGACCCTCACACCGGTGACAACAAGTACCAACACGAGGTTCGCGATGGTGATAGCGTGAAGGGAATGTACAGTCTGTTGGAAGCTGACGGATCTATTAGGACTGTGGAGTATACATCAGACAAACATAATGGGTAAGCTTTTTTAACGTCACTTACTTCTGTTACTGGTACAACAATCCACATTTTACGATAAATATCTTATAATTTTTTTTTAATCTTCTGTTTCAAACGGATGGTGTTGCATACGTCATCATTTGTCAAGCAGGTTGGGTGTCATAGTGGATAGGAGTTAAAATTTAGTCACCTCTGAAAACTACTAAAGGAAAAAAATATGGCATATAAATATGTTAACCACATTGCGTAAAGTTTTTCTATCTTACTTTACAATACAGTTAAATACAAATATTCTTTATTGACACCAAGAAACACAGACAAATTATACATACAAAGAAAACACACACACTTGTTTTACACTTTTTACTTTCGGCTATCTATTTTGAATATACCATATCGTCATCATTAGCCCTGTGGCTGATGCTGTCATCTTGAGCATTTGACTGTTGTAGTGACAGTAATAATAGGTTTGTGCACCGTTAGAGTGTGCTCTATAAACTAAAATCTAAATGGTGTGCCATTTTCTATAGCTATAAAATATAAAAACATCTGGGCACTTTTTTCCACAAAGATCACACATAAAACACGTGACCGAACACGATTCCTGTACTAAGGTATACCAATAAAATTGATATTATGTGTTTTATTTCTTGCAGTTTCAACGCTGTAGTCAAGCACTCCGCACCCAATCAGCATGTAGAGATCCGCAGCCATCACAAGAACTAAAACTATGTTACCTGAGACTGATAGTCTTTATTGAATAATATGTAAATTGTTATTAGATGTGTACTTTATAATAAATGTATTATTTATGCTTGATTATATTCAGTAATTTTATTGTTATCTATGAATATTAGATTTATAATCCTACTAGCTTTCCGCTTCGCGGCTCCGCCCCCGCTAACAGATTTTTCTGTGAGAATGAGGCATTTTCCCGCGGTCAAAAGTAGCCTATGTGTTATTCTGATGTATAAGCCATATTATTGTAAAGCTACATTAAAATCTACTCAGTAGTTTTTGCGTGAAAGACTAACAAACATACATATACATACTTACAAACTTTCGCGTTTATAATACTTACATATTAGTAAAAAAGAAGCCGCAGTAAAGATTTAGGTATCATTACTGGCCCCATGTGATAGGCACAATTGTTTTATAGGCAGTACATTCAATTTTTTTGTTTATTCAGCTATATTACAAGAATACCTTTGGGACACCCAGGTGGACTAACGGGGTGAACCACGGGTTTGGACTGGATTAGGTCAATCGTTTGGGTTAGTTAGGGAAGGTCAATTTTAGCTTAAAATACTTTTGCTAAAACAAACAAAAACAAAACGAATTAGATTCAAAATAGGAACATATATTCAACAGATTAAATAAATTAGCATAACAGAAACATTAACAGTCGGATCGTCTAGTGGTGGTGGTTGTTCGCAGGTTCGATGTGCCTTGAGTGTTCTGAGTAGTGCACGTCCGCATTGAATCTGAAATTTTGGGCATTAATGAAATACTTGACATGATGACCGTAATGACTGCACTCTGTGAAATATTATGATACGGCTTACATTGAAGTTTTATGAGCTGGAAACACATTACAGTTTGTTAAGCAATTTCGGCAGTTAGCTACTAGTTGCTGAAGTTTGTGGACTAGAAAATTTCGTTTCTCAGACAATTGAAATCTTATGTATGACCCATGTAACCAGGACTAACTCATAGTCTTCATTTCAACAAAAGTATTAGTTATATACTCTCTTTTTTCTTAAATATTCTGTGCATTAAATATGTATGATATAATTAAATTAAATAAATATGTTGTTGTTCGGTAAATAAATTTAAAAATTGTTAAAAATGGTTTCTATAAAAAAATTTACAGTCGCACGCAAAAAAATTCAAAAATGTACAGTAAAAGTGAAGAGTTCTAATTTG
Organism: Teleiodes luculella; assembly: GCA_948473455.1. Lineage (NCBI taxonomy): Eukaryota > Metazoa > Arthropoda > Insecta > Lepidoptera > Gelechiidae > Teleiodes > Teleiodes luculella. The sequence goes on along the minus strand of OX419588.1, from coordinate 5,709,361 downwards.
TTTGGTTAGGACAAGACAGGACTAAAATAATTAGTCCGAAGAACTATCAATTAGGTATTATTTTGATGACTTACCCTGAGTGTTTGTCAGCATGGTACTTGACAGTCCTCACAGCGCCGTCGGGCTGGTGCAGGGAATACTCGCCCTTCACGACATGCCCGTCACGGACCTCGTGCTGGGACTTGATGTCTCCTGTGTGCTTGTCTTCCACGTGGTACGCGAACTCGTACTTAGCTGGCGCCTAAATTCAAAAGTTAACAAATCAGTTTGTAATTTTAGACTTCATTTCTTTAAATCGTCACAGCGTCCTGCTTAAAAATAATGATAGGGTTATCATTATTTTTAAGCAGGACGCAAATGCGTAACAAATCAAACTAAAATCTAAATTTCTACAAAGCTGAAGAATTATTTTTAACTGTAAATTATGAGATTTATCAAACTTGTTTTCTTTTTATATTCAAGCCGAAACGATTACTTTGTGGAGATCTTTGTCTTGCAGTAAACGTGTTTCAACTAAAGAATGTGTTAAAATACTTTACATAATATTCTTCGTGATGATCATTCTGTTCACGGTGTTCCTCTTCCTTGTGTTCATCAGACGTAGCGTGCAAAAGAGGAGCGGAGTGGTGAACGATGGGAGTCACGTGATGAACAACAGGGGTCACGTGGTGAACAACAGGGGTCACGTGATGAACCACAGGAGTCACGTGATGAACAATTGGGGTCACATGATGAACAACTGGAGTCACGTGATGAACAGGTATTAAAGGAATAGCGTGGTGGACAACCGCATCTTGAACCTTTTCCACCACTGGAATGATACGATGCTGGTTCGTAGGAGTGAAAAGTTTAACGGGAGTTAGTTTCGGCTGTTTGTATTCTTCATAGTGGTAGTCTTCGTGTTGAGGATGGTCAATTTCGTGCCGAACAATTGATTGGGATGAAAAGGCGTGTTCTTTGTCGTAACCATGCTCCTGTGCGCAGGCGACTACAGCTACCGCTGCTAAGATAGCGATCTAAAAGAAAGAAAAGATATGTTTAATATAATAGTAAAAATAATATATACTCGTGTTATTGTATTTTGTATTGTACTTTAATTATAAATAATCAACTGCTAATGGTTTAAGTATTCGTTATTTTCCTGCTAGGTAACTCACTTTAGTATACATGATTATTGCTCTGAACCTTTAGCCATTGAATGAATATGTTCTGAAATGCGGTGACCCTTTTTATACTTACTATAAATACAGCCAATAGCGGTATGCAAATTAAAAAATCAGGTTTTGCATTCAAAAGCTTCGTCATCATTGGAGTTATTATTAATCACGCGCATACCTATAAACGTGTATTTGGATACAAAGTCAAGGTGACATAAGGTAAATGTATTAATATTAAAATTAAACAAAATTTTAACTAGGCCTAGTCTTAGCATTGTTTTCTTTTTTCAGACAAGTTGAAAAGTATACTTTTTGTGATGCATTTTTTCCTGTAAAGCACAGTAAGGTACAAGTATGTCCAAAATATACTCACTTAGCAGTATTTTTTTTTAAAAGATGAAAATTCATCGATAAATTTAATTTTTCTAATTAAGAAAAGTAACTGTAATCTTAAAACGAAGTTTAAATCAATAATTAAAGAGGAAAGATATGTTTGTTTGCATCGAAACTACCGATCTTGGTGAAACTTGGCACAAAAATAGAATAGACCTTGCAGAAAAAATAGGCTACGATTTACCACGGGAATATTTGTCATTTCCACGGCAAAAATTGTTAAAGCGGGCGGATTCAGCACAAAGACCGAACAGAACATAGGCTAACTTTTACCGCGAGAAATTTCTTCATTCCCACGGGAAAAACTATTAACGCAGGCAAAGCAGCGGCGGGAATTAAATATATAATTTAAATTGTAGAACACGTTAAGTAATATAGATGTTGTGTTAAAAGTATGCCGCGTTATTTTTCCTTTCGGATAAGTATTATTTTTCCACCAAAGTGGTTGAGGTAGCGAATAGTAGGTACCAACATGATTTTAAAGAATTTGTTTTTTTAACATAAGAGCCTAAAATAGTTTTATGGAAGTGTGACTATTAAGTTGATTCAGTGTTATAAATCAAATGTTCCTAATACTCGTCTTAACATTATTACAGTACCTAAAGACAAATCGATTTCTGCAATCAAACGCGTGTCATTCAGAAGTGAGGTAACGAATGTCATTGATGTAATTAGTATGTAGGTGATGGAAATATTATCATGACAATTATTAAAACTCGTTCGTACCCTAGAATACGAAACTTTGTGACATTGACAGGACATTTAACTAAAGTATATAAACCACGGTTAACTTTTCACCTCTATCATTCGATTGGAAAGTTTATACCGAAACATAAATAAAATGTTTTCTAAAGTATGTATGAAATAAAAAAAATGCACTTCTTATTTGAAAAACACTTAATTTGTCGTTTTATTTGTCTTTATTTGTATGTAAAAATAATAAAAAACTTTCTTGTTCTTTTCAGATCACATTCCTAGCAGCTGTCCTAGCATTGGCTAGCGCTCAGCATCACAACCATGATGACCACGGTCACGCCTACTCTTCCCAGTCAGTAGTGCACCATCAAGTGGAACATCCTCATCATGAAGAGAAACACGAAGAATATCATCACGCCCCCATAGTACATGTTCAACCTCTTGTCCACCACGTAGCTCCTTTGGTTCACCATGTTACTCCAGTGGTTCACCACGTGGCACCTGTAGTTCATCACGTGACACCCGTGGTTCATCACGTAACTCCTGTAGTTCATCACGTGACTCCTGTGGTCCACCATTCAGCACCTCTTCTGCATGTCGCTGCAATTGAACACAAAGAAGAGGAGCACCACGATTCCCACGAACAACATGAGGAACATTACGTGAGTATCCTATAACTCTGTTAGATTACCTTCTCTTAAGTGAATACTGAAGAAAAACATGTCAAAGAATGAGCAGCAGCGTTTACCTATGTAATAAAATGTGTGTGATCCTCAAGCTGCTCGCTAATCGTGAGTATATTCGCAATAAACGTACCTCAAAAGAAGAGGTCTGTGTCCAGCAATAGACTGGTACCAATAAGAGTATATTATACTCCTTTACTGCTACTTTACATAAAATAATTGAGAACAAGAATCCAAGTCTAAATTTTAAAATTTTTTTGCAGGCGCCGGCTAAGTACGAGTTCGCGTACCACGTGGAAGACAAGCACACAGGAGACATCAAGTCCCAGCACGAGGTCCGTGACGGGCACGTCGTGAAGGGCGAGTATTCCCTGCACCAGCCCGACGGTGCTGTGAGGACTGTCAAGTACCATGCTGACAAACACTCAGGGTAAGTCTCCCATGGCGCTGCAAAAAATATTTCTACCTTTATAAAGTCTCCCCAATCCGTCATTGATTTTTAAACGGAAATTAAAGATGAATGCTATAATAATATATTACGACGAAGCCATAAAGTGGACTTTCGCGTTTTTTTTTGTTTTAATTGCCAAGTTTCCTTTAACCTTTGGTAGTATTTTTTGTACCTAATGATCTCGCACTCGTACTACAATGCATGTGGTATGAGAAACTGAAAAAAATATCTAATTTTGATACACTGTCAACCATCTAATTAAATATTTTTTTTCACCCTAAAGAATTTAAAGGTGCTCTATGTGTGACGAATATGGAAATTCAGCAGTATTACCACCCCGCTGCCCATTTTATAATTTGTAGTACTTAGTTATTACTGAAGTTTTATTAATTTTGCTAATTTTACTTGTTTCAGCTTCAACGCCGATGTTCACTACTCACAACACTCCAAACATATTGAACCCGAGCACCACCACCATCATTAAGACCTAAGCTATTGCATCTGTTACTAATTTATACTGTTGAATGAATAAAATATATAGATAATCTTAATTCATATCCAAGTTTTATTTAAAAAATGTAAATGTGTACCTACATGAACGCTTTATTTCGGCTTGAAGCAAATTTTTAGTCAATCGACAAACATCCATGTATATAATCATCAATATTGTAAAGTCCTCTTTCCTTTGTTTTCCTACGAAAAACTTACCGAAACGTAAAAAATATATTTAAAAAGTAGTCAGAAAATGAGCTGGAAAATTAACCAAATATAAATGTATTTTCCTGTTTCAATGTAACATATTTTACAGTGTACGCACATGTAGCATTAATCTCTAGACTGTACTCTAATTAATTGCTGATGTACTCTATCTATCCTTTGCAATGCAAATTGGATAATTGACACATAATCACAATAGAAAATAATGGTACTAAAACAGTCCAGTTAAAATTAAAAGTAACATATAAATAGCATATCACCATCCATACAAAGCTGCAAAAAGTTACATACATAAATTTTGCAGAAATTTTGTTGCAGAAATTGTTCGATATCCCTTAGCATTATTGTGATATTAGTTCAAAAGCCACTCTAAACTTCTATATATGTTAAGTTATTAGTTTTAAAAACTACTAACATATAAGTAGTTTTTAATCCCAAGTGACCCTTTTTCTTTTATAATACTGATAGCGCTACATATAAATCCTTTTTTTTACGTTTTTCATACTAATATTATAAAGAGGAAAAAATTGTATTTCTGTGTGTGTGTTTGTAATGAATAAACTAAAAAAAAAACTACTGAACCGATTTCAAAAATTCTTTCACCATTAGAAAGCTACATTCACCCTGAGTAACATAAGCTTCCTTTTATTGTGGAAAAATGCCTCATGCCTACGGGAAAAACTGCTAACTCGGATGGAGCAACGGCGGAAAGCTAGTTTGAAAATATATTTAAAAGTGTAAATCATTTGATTAAATGTATTTATCAAAGAAAACTTATCGGGAGATACACAATGATAAATAATAACTTATAATAACAAACAGCTATTAATCAAAATATTATTTGCTCATTTTATCGCCAAAGCTTCAAGTATTAAAGTCGAGTCGAGTAAGTACGGGGTTGAGTTAAAGACATTGCTTATTGCTCATACTAGTCCGATCAATAAACTAATGTAGAGTGCGTGAGCGGGAGCCTAAGCGATTTCTTCAGAAACTTATTCAGGGTGCTTAGCTTAGGGATAAAACATACTAAAATTCCTGAAGTCTGGGAGGTGAGACGGGGGGAAGGGGAAGGTCGAAGGTCTAATTTTTAAATTTTTCGCTAATATTACAAAAACGGTGCATTGTAGCAAAATATGATCTAAGAAGAAATGAAAGCTTATAAAATTCTGTACAATTTTTATTCTAAATACATTTTCCATATTTATAACCGTTTTTGAACTACACGCTCCTGAAATGTAGAAAGTATTGTTTAGTTATTTATTTTTAACCCATTTTTTATCAAGTAAGCCTTTTTATTGTTCATTTTTAACTCAGTGAGAGGATCAGTACACGAATAAAAATAGTTTGTATTATATCACAAAGTATTTATTTACATTAGTCAACAATATAACAGGTACAACAAAACATTTAATCGCTTAGTGATGGTAGTGGAGCTGAGGTTGGGGTAATTCATGTTTGGCGTGGCCGGAGTAGTGCACTTCAGCGTTGAATCTGTAACAATAATATTATATTAGTATCAAACAACGCATCAATTTTCTTTTTTCATATTCTATAAGTGATGCGTTTCTGGGATGAAAAACTCGCTATATATTTGCGTTGAACAAACAATGTAGAGATTCATCAGAACGGGGAAATGCTACGCATCAGTACTCTGCCAGAATAATAGGGAGCTTACATTCAAAACCTGTTAATTTGAAATTAGGAAAAAAATATTCAACAGAAAAAAAAAATTACCAAAAAACAAATTAGATCTTGTTGCTAGAACGCTCCATTCAATGATGCCTACTGCGTGACGTCATCGTTGTGTGACTTTTGTGAAATTATAATATCCAATGAGTAGTATTATTCGAAAACAGTCCTTATAATTTGTAACCAAACTATACCGTTAAGTGACTCTCTTTTCATAAATTATGAGATAAAAATCTCGACTGACATTATGATCCGCCAAGTTATTACAGCTTAAAAATGTTTTTTGATACCGAAATTTCCTTATTCAAGCAAAACGAAACATTACTTGTGTGAGAGTTTTAAAGATAAAAGATTTCTTATTTTTTATTACAAACAAATAAACGGGTTGTAAAGTTTTCACTGTTACAGTGAAAGCAGCAACTGGCGACATGACCTGTCATTGTTTATATCCTTACAAAGTGAAACCGCAGAAAATAATTTAATCGGCGTGCACATTTTTAAACAAAGTGTAGGCTTCGTAGCCTAGTTGATAGTACGTGGTAGTAGGTCTGCTTTCGAAGCACAGAGTCGCGGGTTCGAATCCCGCCCAGAGCAAACATACATGTAATAAACACTAGTGTTTGCCTTGTATCTCGATGTTGTTTTTTGATATGTATCTATATCATCTATCTGACACCACAACAGTACAGGCTCTGCCTAGTTCGGGGTCGTATAGCCGTGTATGAGACGTACCCACATATAAGATAGACTACCGACCAAAGCTCAGATTTCCTTCATCTAACCCTAAACCTACTTGGAACTCATGACCAACCCAAAGCTGCGGTTTCCTAGGATAGGTGTGCCGTCATATAGCGGCCGTAATAGAACAGTGAAGAAATACCCACTGTAGCCGCGGAACCCACGTGATTCAAACCCGGAACCTCCGTAACCTCAGGCGAGCTTTTGACCACTCGACCACGGAGGCTGTTTAGTTTTCGGAGCTTCAGACCAAAACTATGCAATTTACATAGGATTCATACCTTGGAATCGTGGCTCAACTTTCAACTCATTGTCTGGCCTTTTGCATTCTTGGTCATGTGCATTAAAAGGAATATTAGCCACGTGAAAAAACAAAAGAGTCTCACCCGGAGTGTTTGTCGGCGGTGTACTTGACGGTGCGCACGCGGCCGTCGGGCTGATGCAGCGAGTACTCTCCCTTCACGAGGTCTCCGTCGCGCGACTCCTGCGCAGACTTGATGTCGCCGGTGTGCTTGTCCTCCACGTGGTAAGCGTACTCGTATTTTGGGTGCGCCTGCAAAAAGAACCATTTATAAGTCTACTTACTTAACAATTTACAATTACCTTGTAAGGGTGTTATAGAAACCAAATTCAGCCTCCGAGGTTTGGGGTAGACACTTGTTGATCAGATGTCACAGAGTATAACTTTCCCCAGTTTAGTTAGAGTATTGTGGGCTAAATCACCTGATTGTCCGAAAACAAAGAATCCTTCGGAAGGCAAGTAAAGCCGTTGTTTCTGGCTATTGCCAACTCTCACAAATCTAAGCAGGACCAGATTTAAAAGGTGATAATGCCGGGGACGGCGGCTACTGGAATGCCTAGCGGAATAAAGCAACATTTTCCTCGCAGGAGTGGACTGTAGAAAAGGATTTAACGTACATAATAGTGTTCCTCATGGTGTTCCTGGTGGTGGCTGGGGCCGGCGTGGTGCGCGGGCGCGGCGTGGAGGGCGACGGGGGCGGCGTGCTGCTCGTGATGCGCCGGCGCGTGGTGGCTGGTCGCCTGGTGCAGCACGAACGACTGCGACGAGTACGCGTGCCCGTGCCCGTGCTCGTGCCCGTGCTGCGCGCAAGCCACCGCCAGCACTGCTGCTAGACACGCGATCTGAGGAACAACAGGTAGCTTAGAATTTTCGACACTTCAGCAGGGAGTTTCTTCTGGCGACATCTTCTCTGCATAAGACAGCCGAATTTTTGGACTCGAGAGATAAATAAAAACTTTGAAATTTTTACAGAGAGTAATACGGGTGTTTTGACCGCTCTAATATGGAGCGTCGAATTAGTAAAAAGAACTCGTGATTTTATATAAAAAGTGATTCACACGATGACACAGAAACTTTTCATTAAGAAATATAACTATGTATCTGAAATGAAGACGTGTACACAAGTATTTTAGAAGTCAGCTTAATGCTGTTAATAATTAGGGCACAATTCGGTTACTATATCTACCATACTTTTTAATAGAAAATCTTGACGAGATTTTTAATAAAAATATTTTTCTGGCGATCAACTTACTTTGGAGAACATTGTTGGATGTTTAACTAATTTTCTATAGTCAAATGATACTAATCCAATATTAGAAGGAGCTTTTATAGTAACACTTACAAAATCAAATACTTACTCAAATACAATCGCCGGTGGCAAACTGGTTTTGGATTTTGTCAATGAAATTGTAAACATGACATTCATGTCTCCATATTGATCTACATTTCGTAAAACTGGTCTCGGTGTACAGGTGGTACGCAAAAATTTGTTAATTTTGTTAATGGAATTTTAAATAATTTGATCAAGTGCGATACCGACAGTCAAGTAATAAGGCCATGATCGGAATATTTAATACTTTCTCTTATTTACAAATCCTTACTTATATTACTAACGGTACTTTAACGTATATTTCCATATAACGTATCTTTTTCCAGAGTATGTACCTACTGTACGCATTGGTAGAGTTTAACTTGCCAACGACAATTAATCAGTACATTCGTTCCTTCTCTAATTCAAGTATATCCATCAATGTTTCTTTTAAAGTAAAATAATCACAAGAAGTAAAAGCTTTTATCCTTATATTTCCTGATTTCAACCAACATGTGAAATTGACGTACGATAAATTAAATGTATTTCAAAGGGCTACTTAATAATGTACTTGGAATTTTCACAATATGAAAAAGTAATGTGGTTGTCTAAAAAAGTCTGCATTTAACATCAATGACTAATGATAAAGATAAAGGTAAAATTATATTCAACCTATCAGTTCTACGAGTAGCAGTAGTGGAAAGAAACTTAAACAAACCATTATTATATTATCTAGAGCATCGAAGGTACCTAATAAAAGTGAAATAAAAAAAACTTTTGAAAAGTTAGGTAAGTGAATCATAAAATAAACATGCTTAAGACTATGTATTCATACAGACAGAGCCTCTTGTATTCACCTAAATAGATATCGCGTTTTCGATCATTTATTGTCTTGATCTTAAATTCAAATATCGCTAATTCGCTCGCTAGGTAATAAGATAGCTTATTCTTTAATTGGAACTTGAAATAATCTTGCATAGTACTTTTTATATACTTTAGTGATATGAAAACTTTAGTTATGAAAAATATGTTAATTAGCATCCAAATTAAGAAATGAAGGTCAAGTTTACTATCTCATTGACTAAGCAGATTAGACCGGTTCTAGTGGGCTCCGTGTGTAGTACAAGAGTGTTTAGATTTTGTAATTGTAACTATAAAAGCTCTTTGTAATTTTGTAACAGTATCATTTGATTATAGACAATCAGCTGAATAATTCAAAATGTTCTGCAAAGTAAGTTTGCATTTTATAAATAAATTAAAATTAATAACAACAAAAAATATTATAATGATAAAACTAATTTATCTGTGATTATTGCGTTTTTTCTATAAAATAGTTTGCTGATTACAAATTCCCCATTTTTTAAGTAACAAGTAGACCACTATTTAGAATCTCAGATGATGCTTATTGTTCAACAAATGTACTTACTAAAAAATAAGAGATAGACCGACCAAGTGGACCGACGACGATCTGATGTAGGACGCGGAAAGCCGCTTGATGCGGGCAGCGTAGAACCGATCGTAGTGGACATTATTTTAGGGAGGCTTTTGTCCAGCAATGGATGGCTTTTGGCTGAGATGTGAAGAGAGATAAACTTCTAAACTCCATATAACATTTTTAAAATTTGATTAGAATGTAGGTATATTATAATAATTTTAATATTTTTGAAAGGAAACCGGATATCCGAATTAAGAGTTTCCAATCTGTCTTCCTTAAGGAAATCTATTCAGCCTTCTGACGTGTAAATCGCAGCATTTTTTTTTGGGAATAACAAATCTAAGTGGTATGTCTTTCTACAGTGTCGTAAATTCTAAGCTACCCGTTGTTCCTCAGATCGCGTGTGTAGCAGCAGTGCTGGCGGTGGCTTGCGCGCAGCACGGGCACGAGCACGGGCACGGGCACGCGTACTCGTCGCAGTCGTTCGTGCTGCACCAGGCGCCCAGCCACCACGCGCCGGCGCATCACGAGCAGCACGCCGCCCCCCTCGCCCTCCACGCCGCGCCTGCGCACCACGCCGCCCCCAGCCACCACCAGGAACACCATGAGGAACACTATTATGTACGTTTAATACTACTACTGCTTTAACAGTCAAATGCTTCGAGGGAATTGTTACTACAACCCTCACGCTTGGCATCTGCGTTGTTATTGATTACGCCTATTCCTTTAATTGCCTCGTACGACTTCCATGCAGCTCCAAAATCGATAACTTTGAATTTGAGTTACAAATACAAACTTAATACCTAAATTGCTTTCTCAATATCTGGCGTCCTAGGCTAGATCCTATGGATAAATCAAATCCTGCTTCATATAAAAATACACGGCGCCAATGCTCATTAGAAGAAACAAAATGAAGAATGTTATGTACGTTGAAAAACCTATCACATCTTGTATGTAGAGCTTTCTATGACACCCCAACATGGCAGCTTTGTTACATGTAAACGAAGATTTATGATGTTTTTTGTTGCAGGCGCACCCCAAATACGAGTACGCTTACCACGTGGAGGACAAGCACACCGGTGACATCAAGTCTGCGCAGGAGACGCGCGACGGAGACCTCGTGAAGGGAGAGTACTCGCTGCACCAGCCCGATGGCCGCGTGCGCACCGTCAAGTACACCGCCGACAAACACTCCGGGTGAGACTCTTTTGTTTTTTCACGTTGCTTTTACCTTTTAACCGCCAAGCATATTTTCTAAGAACTTACTCCCACCGCCGCCAGCCATAAAAACAAAATCTATATCAATCAGTCAAAACACAAGTCTTATTTATGAGACGGTGGCGTTGTGAGCTCGATTTGGTAAGTCTTATATTTCAGACCATGGCGGTTAAAAGGTTAAGGGGTTTAGCCGCTACAGGTGTGAGTTGTGAGCAAGAAGTAGTGGTAAACTAAAGCTGCGATTTCCTTGGTCAGCGGTATCGTCAAGTAGCGTCCGTATAAGGTTGTAAACGTTGTCATAGTAAAATCTAAATGACGTGGTCACCTAGGTTCTTCTTATTTTCGTGCGAGTTGTAAACCGAACTAATTGACCGTGATGTCAAAATTATTAAGCCGCTGTAAGAGTGGACCCAGGTTTTATCCTGCACAGTCCTGCTCTTACCTTCATACTCAGCATGTCGGAAATTTCCTAATTATAAAAAAAAAAATTAGAATAATAATTGAAGTTGTTATACCTAGTCAATTTTATCCCATCTTTTTCCCTGGGCCTCACGTTTACCTACATAGGTCAGTCCAGCTACCGAGCATCTGACTGTGCGCATTTTACGAAATATTCCTTTTTTTTTAAATAGAGACTTACCTTGTTTGACTATGCGTTAAAACTGTGGTTATCATATTTTATAGGTACCGTTGATTGACTTAATAATTATTATTTTTTCTATTTCAGATTCAACGCAGAAGTCCACTACTCCGGCCATGCCCATGAAAGCCAACCTCAGCTGCATTACCATCACTAATAAGTAATAAGTTATTTACCAATCTCATTCCTGTTATTGTTGTCTAATGTAAATAAATAATTGTAATACATACAACAAATATTTTATTTCCTCTCATTTCCTATAAGGTCATAAAAACACTTATCCTAATTTCTCACCGAAAACTTGCTAATTAATTTTTATTAAAAAAATCCTGGGTTCTTTGCTCATACTTCTTTTTTGTTTTTACTCATATTTTTACATATCTCTTTCAAAGACAAGCTCCATGGCCTGGTGATTATGATAATTCATTTCTTTGACACAGAACAAAAGTAAGAGTAGGTCACATAACTACATACAATACTTCTGTGGTATAAGGCTCGGGTTTTCGAGTCCCTCTTTTACCGACTTTTCAGCTAACTCTCCTTTATGCATCGAAGTGCTTTAGCTGCAGTCCTGTGTAGAACTATGGCAAAAGTATGAAAAACATAAATAACCAAATACTTAGGTTTTTGCATTTTACGTATATGGCGATTTGCTGATTTGGCCGCTTGCGCATTAACAAAGGTTTTGGCTAAAATATGCGTTTCTGGCACGCATACAATTTAAAAGAAATACCAAAAAATATACTAGACTTTGCGGGAAATTGTCGTTTGGTTCCGGATTATATTGGGTAACTAAAATATGAAAATAAAATACTTTGTTTCTGTGATTTTTTTTTATTAGTTCTTTTTACTCAATTAAGTAATTGAGTGATTTTAACATTTTTAAATCAAGACCTACTTTAATTCATGCACTGTGTAATAAGAATTCCTTATAAATTCACTACAAAAGATGTATAATTGTATTTATTTTAATGCAAACTGAGATCTCCGCTGGAGTTTTTGTAAATATAGAATTATTTATATTTATCATCATTTCGTGGAGCCGGATAGTCTCGCATCACATTAGTTGGCAATTTCATAAAATCTTCTTCTTTAGGCGGTCTTGATAAAGGAATAATTACTTCCAATATGGTTGGTCTGAAAAAAATAAGTTTTAAAAAAAAAAGACATCATCCAATAGCACAGAATACTAACTAGAACTTAGAGTCATAAAATATGATTGACCGAGCGATAGCAAAATATGAGCGACTCCGTTTCGTTCGTTCGTTAATAGCTCTTTTTTGTCCCCAGAGAATAAATATACATAGAGCACGCGCATCACTCCGCTGCCTTTATGTGAAGCGTAAGCAAATTTTGGCAGATTTTGTATGGGCGGTGAAATCAATAAAAAAATTCTTTTTTGATTTGTTCCTCGGGTCATGTTTGCAACTTATCACTGCACATTTCAAAATGTTCTCCTATTAAATTTCTTATTTTCACCGGGAAAAATAATCAGCTCCGATAACCATTTGATACTAAACCAACGCGCTGAAGATATTCGGACTGTTCATATCCGTGCTTACGGTTCATACTCGATTAGGCGTACTCTATCCCTACCAGATTTTTTTCTATTTATACTTTAAGGTCCCCACCAAAGGCTCGAGCCTACCCTGAAATCAGAGCGAGTAGGCCTTGGTCTACCACGCTGACCCAGTGCGGGTTAGTCAACTTTACACATAACAATTGAATTACTTCGCAGGGGTATGATGCACGTTTCGTCACGACGTTTTCCTTCAAAGTAAGAGCGTCGAATAAACGTACTACATAATTTTATTCGAAAATAGAAAACACATTGGTACCTGACGAGGTTTGAACCCGCAAATTTTTGACGCCACTTAGCCACCGACGATGCCCTTTCTATTCTATGTTTCAGGCAAGCTAAAGTATTTCTATAAGATGCGACGCCTATGGATTTACTACAGCGAGCTTTTTTCCACAAAAGACTGGAAATGTTACTATATGCCTATAAATCTGATTTTAATGGAATATTTAGAATGTCCAAAATACATTTTATTTTTCAGAATCTATATTCTAATATACGTATAATAAAACCGTAGAGGTCAAAAAACTGTACATAGAAAAAAAACAAAGACTAAGGCTGCTTGTCCACCAGAGCTGTGCGAGGTAGCTAAGCGGTGTGCGAGGAAAAAATCCACCAATAGAATCACTAGGCTAGGAAAATGAAATGATTCTATAATTATGGATGGGGATGTGAGAAGTGATATTATAGAAGATATCCAGTTTTTTTTTCTATTTGTCTGTTTGTATGGACTAGTTTTCGAAATTGTTGAACCGATTTAAATGAAATTTTGTATGGTGGTACCTACCTTATATCTCCGGTCAATATCTTAGATATTTTAACCACGGGAAAATATCTCATCCCTACAGGAAACTGCACGGAAAAGTAAAAAAACAACGCGGGCGGGAGCTAGTTTGGAATAATATCGATTTTACAAACTTACCTAATGTTTTCTGTGCCGTATTTGACGGAGACATCAGGTTTATGTATAGGGTACTTTTCATTAAGTTCCCAGGGGATTTGACACGACATACAATATTTTTCTTTTACTGGAGGCTCATTTATTCTTTTCCGGGGTTCCATCACAGTTATCTTGGTAGGGCTGTGAAAAATGATTTATTTATAAAGATTCCTTATTATACTCGTAGGTACACAAAAAATGTAAAGAAGCAGTACACTAATTAAGAGGTGCTGCACAAAGAGATATCTTCAGCCAACCCGTACCAAATACTGCATGAACACGGCTGTAAAGGTACTTATTTATGATATTAACTTTTATTTTAGAGGAAAAATTGAACAGCTTTTGTTCGATTTTCTGTGTTATGCTAAGGACGCTACTTTCTCAATATAGCGACTCTCGTTAGCGCATATCTTACAATACAATTCAAATATTCTTTATTGACACCAAGCAGAAATACAAACATATACAGAAAATAGAACAAAACAGAAGAATCAAAAGGCGGCCTTATTGCTAAGTAACGGTAGCAATATCAACCAGGCAACCTGGAAATAGCGTAGACAGGTAAAAGTTATGCGGATTGGCAGTTTATCTTCACGTATCTTTTCTTGTTAAAGACATGATTTAAGTAATTATTTTCAGCCACTTTTGTATAAAGGTCTCCCCCAAAAATCTTCACGTCGATCACTCCTGCGCTGCCCGCATCAGCGGCTTCACGCGACCCTCACCAAATCGTCGGTCTACCCTGTGGAAATAGGAGGCGTATCCATGCTACGCCATTTTTTAAATATTTTACAGCTAAAAATGGTATTTCTAAACCAAAGCCTGCATACTGTTTGTTCTTGTGTTGAGTGTATTCTTACCATCCGATTCAATTTTACAGTTAGTATGATTAGGACATTGCATAAACTAATACTTACCCCTCAGCCACCGAATCATAACAAGAAGTCGGTCTCGGATTCATGACTCTTGAGAAAGCAGCCGGGTATGGGTTTCCATACAAGTTTTGGAATCGAAGGGGATCCACGTTATTTCTTACGGATTTATACTGAGGCTTCCGCTTCCTAGAATTAAAAAAATAAATCAGAACATCTCACTTACGGGTATATCCCAATAGCATGACTACTGTGACATACTATATATCACACGTAGCTGTCAAAATATCATGAAAAACCCGCCATATTAAAATATCCTCCATAGGTTCAAATTAAAATTATAAGCACGTCATGCTAGGGAGGCTCAACCTAACTAGGTAAACCACATTTCAAATGAAAGAAATTACGATTACCAACTAATTTGCCGTCAAAATAAACGCAAGTTCAAAGCAACAGGACAAAGGCTACCGCAAAAATAACGTTGTGTTACAAATTTGTTTTGCTGTTATACAATATTCACAATCTATGGAAAATAGAGTTGTTTGTTGTTTGTTTGTCCGCAAATTAATTTGTAATCGCATTTTTACATTTCATTCGTAGTACTTTATGGGTATCAGACAACTGATACATACGGCAATCATAATTGCTCATCACATGAATGTTTGCTCTAGGCAGGTTAGGTAGTGAAATGAATAGTATCTTATTTTTTAAATATAATCAAAACATTTTTACGTATTGTTTAGGTCATGCTAAAATAACAGACTATTTAGCAATCTTATTTTTTATTATTATAGTCGGTACTACCTATTTATAGTAAAAATTAAGAATTCAGTGTTATTTACCGTGGTTCATCTTTATAGTTTCTTGTATATTGTCTTTTAATTGGCTTAAAATTGTAACTATAAAGATTTTGAACTTTTCTGTAGTGAAAGGAATTCATCATACAAAATAGTTTGTTTTACTACACAGACATGTTAAATAGATCCCTGAAAGAAAATAAAACTTATTAGATAGGCAGAGACCAGTTTCTTTAACTTGACATAGTTCTTTCGCTTCATCTACGTTTATTAATCTCATCCATCATACATGCCCGTCGGTTTAGAGTACACGTGACCTGACTTTTTTCCAGAACATCCACGATTTGATCCTAGAATGTTTGATTATGGATTATACAATCATCATCATCCTTATCTCAGCCGACAGACGTCCACTGCTGGACAAAGGCCTCCCCCAAGGATCTCCACAATGATCGGTGCTCCGCTGCCCGCATCCAGCGGCTTCCCGCGACCCTCTCGGTCGGATCGTTGTCGTATTATACAATCATTTCAACTAATTCGGCCATTATATACAGTCAGGAACACGATAAGCCAAACACTTTTGACTTTGTACCGTTCTTATGCCCGTTAAATAAGGAAGATAATTGCAGTGCGCGTGTTCAGCTTATGCACTTTACGTAACATACTCAGGTAGATTTATTTAGTAATATTATATGTCAACGTGCAATGTGCGCGTAGAACCGACGGCCGTTGGGGCAGAAAGGTTCTTGAATGGCGACCGCGCGCCGGAAGACGTAGTGTGGGCAGGCCCCCCACGAGGTGGACCGACGATCTGGTGAGGGTCGCGGGAAGCCGCTGGATGCGGGCAGCGCAGTACCGATCATTGTGGAGATCCTTGGGGGAGGCCTTTGTCCAGCAGTGGACGTTTTTCGGCTGAGATGATGATGATGATATTATGTCAACATCTACCAAGTATTGCATCCTATTTATTCATTTAATGTCTGCAATTTCAGACTTTCCTAAGCCTTCTCCTTCTATCCACAGCCATTTAAACAAAGCTTCTACTTACAATTTTTTCTAATCCATTTTATATTTTTTTCAAATCTTTTTCGTCTTTTCTCACTACTTTCTATTGAAATATGCCATAGTCATGTCATACATAAAAAAGTTTCAAAGTCAAACCATGGTTGTAGTTTTAATAAAAGGTTTTGACTGTAATAAGGAAAAACTCGTGGGGTCTAAACGTGGTTAGCAAATTCTAAATTCTTTAAACAGAGGTTATATTCATAAAAATAGACTTGTTTGAGGAAATATTATATTTTTTATTTTACAATATCATCATTCATCAGTCACAAAAACTTTGTACTTTACAACACACCTAGGCATAAATCTAACGTTTCATAAAAGTGTACATAATAAGTATAAAACATGCAAAAAATTAAAGAAAAGTCTTATAAACTACGAAAGAAAAATATAATACAAAAGTTACTTTGAAAAAAAAGTAACTAACTAATTTGGGCCTGAGTCCCACGATACACTTTATGAAACGCTGTGCCCGCAAGCTTGTTTTGCCGCAGCATTTCGTTGTCCGTCCGTCTTATGCTAGGTTCAATAAATAGGGTGGTGGTCTGTGGGTCGGTGGTTTGTTCTATCCGAGGATGTGTCCGTGTCCGTAGGCGGGGGCGGCAAGGGCTACCGGCGCGGGCGCAGCAGGGTGTGCCCCGTGGCCGCTCCTGCTCACTACCGCATTAAATCTGAAGAGCCAGAAATTATGATATTGATTAGGTAAAGCCCCTCACGCACCAGGCAGCATGACTGCGACAACCAGTTAAACATATGACGTTGTATTTGTATGGGAGAACGCACGCGCACTACGCAGCCAAAAACCCCTGGCTTCGGCAGCCAGAGCGATTGTAGGCGAATTTTGGCTGCCGTTAGAAGTAGCCTAGTACTCGTGAAATCTTAATTACAAAAGAATAGTACTCGTATGAGAAAATTCCAAAACCAAACGTCAAGAGAAGAGAGCGCGCCAGGCATGGGTTGGGACAAAGCATCCGAAATCGATTGGTCTTCCTTTCTTCTGGCTTACAGTATGGATTTGTATTTAAAAACGTCTTGATTAGCAAGGATTTTATAATTCGAAATATAATGAAATCCTCTATTCGTTAGAAAATTAAGAGGGATGAGCTGTCAATGTCGTCAAGTACTCTATTATTTTATAAGAGCTACGATTACTAGTGCTGGAAAATAATGACTGTGAACACAATTAGCCTGTAGGAACATAAGTTACTACCTTCTGTTTACGATAGGTAAAACTGTAAAGAGTAGGAAAATCAGCGAGCTTCGCTTTTGCGGTTTATTAAAATTAATATTAAATCTGTGACTTGTGCCTCCGAAACATATAATATAGCTCTCTTGAATTCTAACTCTATGTTACATGTTAATATAATTTGCAATGACTCTGCATTAAAATAAAGAGATATGCGAGACCTCAGAGGGTGGGAAAAGCGCGCTTTGCTCCTGTACCTTTCTCATTTTGTTGCATACATATGCATTTCTTCTATCTTTGCTATTGAAAAACAGATTGCATTATGAAATAGCTAGGAAAATTGTCTTCACCAACTCTGCTAGCTAAAGTCAGTCATTTCTAATATGCTACGTCACGTCACATATCATAAAAGCACTGGGCAGGTCTACTTATACTGGTAAGAGCACAGAATAAATAATAGTACTAGGTACAGAAGGCGCACTCTCTGATAGCATAATTCTAGCTACTACGCCACTAACGTTCAAATTACATTGAACGCGTCGAACGTGACTCTGGCTATAATAGCCTACCCTTAGAGTATAAATAGAAAAAATTCTGGGAGGGATAGAGTACGCCTAATCGAGTATAACCGTAAGCACGGATATGAACAGTCCGAATACTTCAGCGCGTTCGTTTAGTATCAAATGGTTATCGGAGCTGATTATTTTTCCCGGTGAAAATAAAAAAAATAATAGGAGAACATTTTGAAATTTGCAGTGATAAGATGCAAACATGACTCTCTTAGAGAATAAATGTCCCAGAAAATTTTCTATTTATACTCTAAGGGCCTACCGTTTGTCGTTGCGCTCGTATTAAAACAAAATGCACCTTAAAACCGCGCCGCGAGAGTCCGTATTACCACAGACTAAATAATAGCGTCTTCACAAGCTTGCGCGTTTTTCCTACTAAATGGCCGCGACATCGGGACCGCCCGGCGTAGGCACATTCTGGAGCTATGGCGCGGAGTGCGCCGGGCCTGGTAAGAGTAACATCAGCTCACCCATTGTGGTCATCGGCAGAATAGTTGACAGTGCGCACGGTGCCGTCGGGCTCGACCAGGGAATATTGACCCTTAACGACGTCGCCATCGCGGGCCTCCCATTGACTCTTCTGGTCTCCGGTGTGGCCGTCTGCGACTCCGTAGTTGAACTGGTAGCGGGGATGGGCCTGGAAGTCATTATTATAAACTTCTTATAAAAACGATTTTGATGCAATTTCTTTGATCCTGAATTTGAAATATTTTGATCCCTACATCTCTCTAACCCTGAAAGAAATAAAATTGTTTGCCATCTTTATGTGTTGTGTTCTCTAACCTGGATTTTGAATGATTTAGCTTAATTATTTAATTACTTTGCTATCCAAATCAAATATGCGTAAGTATGTAGCTCAGATGACTTAAGCCGCGATTAGACTACACAATTTGTAGGACACTTTTTAGTTAGGTTCCTTAGTGAGGACAATTGCAGTAAGGCTCCGATAATTAGGACTCTAACTGCAATTACACTTGTCCTTACTAAGGAACCTAACTAAAAAAGTGTCCTACAAATTGTGTAGTCTAATCGCGGCTTAAAACCTTAGTTCACCTCATTTTTATTCAAATTGGAAAATAAAAAAGTAAATAAAATTTTATTACATTAAGAAATAACATTCACTTGCTGGAATGTAAAAACCCTATCAACGCCGCGTATCTTCATGTGAAGTTCACTAATATTGATGCAAGGTTCATTCTCACCACTCACCACTAGCTGTAAATAACAACCTCCGTGGTCGAGTGGTCAAAAGTTCGTCTCACGTTACAGAGGTACCGGGTTCGAATCCCGGTGGGGATCCGTCGAACAAATATCACTTTGTGAGACTTTCCCCAGTTTGGTTCGGATATTGCAGGCTGAATCACCTGATTGTCCGAAAAGAAAGACGATTCCGTGCTTCGGAAAGCACGTAAAACCGTTGTTCCCTATATAGTTGGCTACTATCTACGGATGTAGTCGTTATAGGAGCCATGTCGGAAGCCTAAGGCGGCTCAACAATTCCGACACCAGGGTTTGTGAGGTAGGTTAACTTCGAAACCCACTCGATAAGAAATAAAGACTAGCTGTAAATAAAATAAAGGTGTACTCACATAGACCTCAACAGGGGCGGCGGCGTGTGCGACTCCGTAGGGCGCGATCGGTGCGCGAAGAACAGGCGCTGCGTGCGCCACTACGGCTCCGTGACCTGTAAACCGCCTTTGCGTGAGTTGGTAGCAAAATAAAAATTGTAATTTATTTATGAAAAAATTTGACTAAGGCCATAAAATCTAGATTATTCATATTGACAGATTCAAGTTCGTTGTAACAAAAACACAATCTGTCTTAATTGATTTCAATATACGTAATGTCTTACTTGAAAGCCTATTCACCCTGATTTCAGAATAGCCTCGAGCCCCTCGGTGGGGACATATTATATGAGATGTAAACGATCTAAGATCTTGACAGAACCATGTCCACTGTTACAAAAACACAAGGTTATCTCATTTACTATTCATATTGTTAGGTATTTATTTAATTTATAAAGCTTTCTTAATCGCTATAAATTCAGAAAAACATTGATGGCTTTCAATCTGCCAGTTAAATTGGATGCTTTCCAAAGCTATTTAATTTACCAATAATTGCAGACGCTATGTTGCTTTTAAAATGATACTTGATCGTAAAATAAAAGACTAGCGAGGTAAGCCAGTCCATACAAAAGACATCAACGCTATCAATAGTCAATTTAAATTGGCACACAGATTTTACTAGTATGTGAGACTTTTTTGGTAAACTTTGGTAGGTTGGATTGATATTAAAATAAAATAGCCAATTGTAATTAATGACATACAATAGTAGTAAATTATTTGTAACTAACTGTCCGCCGGCGGCTACGGCTATGGCTTTTTTACTTTTCCGTGCAGTTTCTGAGATATTTTCTGGAGATAAAAACTATCTACAATGTTGACCAGGAATATAAGGTACCAATATGCACAATTTAATTTAAATCGGATTAACAGTTACGTAGATTAGCCCGTACAAACAGACAATCAGATAAACAGAGAAAAAAATTAAAAAGAAACTGGATAATGTTCTACGAGTATACCACTTCTTACATCCCCCTGACTCGGTTTTTTGCATTTTTTTTCTATGTACCTCGACCTGAATTTTGACCTCTACAGTTTTATTATAAAATTGACATTGGATCCAATACACATACTTTATTGACATAGTTAACTACTTCAAGGTAAGTCATTTTAGTTAAATGAATGCGTGTGTCATGCATGATACATATGTAGTGGTTAATGACAGTATTTGCATGTTCATAATTACACGCCAATTTACAGGAACAATAATTGAATGACATTAAAGCGAAACAATTAAACTAGCAAATGGAAGCATTAGATTACTTTGTAAATAAAAATGGAAGTGGAAATGGAGGAAATGGTTCATGTGAAAAGAAAATAAGTTAAAAGTCTTTTCCTAGTAGTGCCAAGTGCAAGGTAAGTTGAACAAGTGAACGAGGATCCTGTTTCATTCAATTACCATAAAAAATATGCAAAGTTTAAAAATTTCAGCTTAGCGTGGTCATGACTGTATTAACAAATAAAAGAGGTGCTATTAAAAGCGAAAAAAATAAAATATTGAGTTCGAGTAGGGCTGGCTCTGTTGGAAAAGACTAGAGCTGTTATCATACTATTATTATACAGAAGAAAGATTGTGTGTGCGTCTGTGTATGTTTGTAATGAATAAACTCAAAAACTACTGAACCGATTTCAAAAATTCTTTCACCATTAGAAAGCTACATTCATCTTGAGTAACATAGGCTACCTTTTACCGCGGGAAAATGCCTCATTCCCGCGGGAAAAACATGTTAACGTGGGCGGAGCAGCGGCGGAAAGCTAGTTGAATATAAAATTGTAATTAACAGTATTCTTAACCCTGGCACCAATCCTTGAAAATTCTAGACAGAAAAAGAATACGTAGGTATTATTAAATAATAGATTTCTTTTTCTCAAAACGAAAAGTTTTAAGATCTATAATAATTATCTATTTAACTTGACCTCGTTATCACTTTTTAAATAGTTTGGATTGTGTGTCCAGTTTATACATGAACTCCATAAGGCACCATATACCATAATACTAGAGCAGATCAGAAATATGGATAAATGGTATACGTGTCAAAACTTACCTAATCCGATGCCTCCATAAGGCCCAGCGAGGCCCCCATAAGCCCCAGCGAGGCCCCCATAAGCCCCAGCGAGGCCCCCATAAGGCCCAGCGATGGCTCCGTATGCTGGAGCCGCTATGGCGTGACCAAGACCTGGGGCTCCCAAGACGATGCTCTGTGAGGAAATGCCCGCGTGAATCGGGACTGCTTGAACACAAGCGACGCTGAGTAGCGCCAGTGAGATGACCACCTGGAAAATTGGGAACGGCTCAAATTAGTATAAGTTGAAAATATATTAAAAATTCCGATATATACCAAAAACTAATACCACTGACATAAGTTTGAATTTATAACAATAACAAATATCAGTGGCATTAGTTTTAGGGATTGAATCGGAATAAATCAAGCTTAGAAATTCTTTTAACATTGCAATACAATGAAAATGTACTTTATTTAAAACCAGGATATTTTTTAAAATAAATAGATATAACAAATACACAATACCTTAGAGTATAAATAGAAAAAATTCTGGGAGGGATAGAGTACGCCTAATGGAGTAAGAACCGTAAGCACGGATATGAACAGTCCGAATATCTTCAGCGCGTTCGTTTAGTATCAAATGGTTATCGGAGCTGATTATTTTTCCCGGTGAAAATAAGAAATTTAATGGGAGAATATTTTGAAATATGCAGTGATAAGTTGCAAACATGACTCGAGGAACAAATCAAAAAAGAAAAATGTTATTGATTTCACCGCCCATACAAAATCTGCCAAAATTTGCTTACGCTTGACATAAAGGCAGCGGAGCGATGCGCGTGCTCTATGTATATTTATTCTCTAAGCACAATACATTGACAAACAGTTTGATTACTATAGGTATGTGCTATGAAATTTTTGTTAGAAAACAAATTTATTTTGCTACTTTTTTTCACTGTAGAATTTGTCCTAAATTAGGGTAACAGGCCTTTTTTACAATAAATTAACAAGCTGTAACAGTTTACAATGAGCATTAATCGTTAAGCTATTTAAGTTGCAAAGGACTTAGAAAAAAGAACCTTGAACTTTTAATAAAATTTGAGTTCAAATTTGAACCATTTCACTAAACACGAAACGGAATACTTAGTTCACTTAACCACAAACATTACCTTAGCAAACATTTTCCTAATTCTGTCTAAGTCTAGGTTCACAGTCGACTCTAGGGCTTGTGTGCCAAATTGTACGATAACCGGAGCTTTTATAGAGGCGGTACTGTGCTATATGTTCTATAAGGTACCAGGTGCATGTCCTATAAGTACTTACCTGGTTATATCCCGCGGTGTGACTCGCGCAGGAAACCTACATAAGCACCTAAATGTATGTAGTGGGTGGTGCTGAGAGTGATCTAGATAGCGAGACATAAGGAGGATATTCCTCGACAAACTGATAACAATATTTTTTTCTCAATGTTGGCTTAAGTTTATAGAAGTCCATTGACCTTTGAATTTTTACTTCGGGCATTACAGTTTTTTTCTGTCCTATTTCTCGTATGTCACACTTTTAACATGTAATATTTTAGATTTATAGTGATTCTTATAATAAAATAATGCAATAAGTATCATTCAACAACAACTAAACCTATGTACGGCATAATCTTTTATAAAATAATTGTCACTAATAAATAACTAATAAACCTATTTATAACTAGTAACATTAATTACAATACATTTTAACTAAATAAATTAATCAGTTGCAATTTAAATATATCTACGGCTTTATCACAGTATTAAAATTAAAAACCCCATCCACAAGACATCATCTAGCATATACCTTTACTACCCTACCTTGCAATATCAACTCCATTAAATACAGCCGACCACACATGAACCTGCTAGATACAGGCATGTCTTAACGCCGTGGAATAAATTAACCATGCCTTAGTCGTTACTCGCTCTCAAATTACTAGAACACTAATTTATATTTTATAGTAAAGACAATAACTTGGTGAACTGTTCTGCTTTATAACAGTAATTGTGTCAAGGATAGATCGTGTGATAATAAATTAGGGTTGAATAAATATGCCTTTCAATGCCTAAAGGTATCCTATTCAAAGCTCAACCAAGAATTCTTAAAACGATATTTATATTTATACAAAGTAACATATTGCTATTTGAATATTATAATTTTAATCTTTCTTAATCTTTATATTTTATGAGAAAGTAACTTAACACAGTTTTTATTATCAAACCTTTCACTTATTATTTACTTCCTTAATTATCATCATTTTAGCTTATAGGCAAAGACGTCTCCCAAAGATTTTCACATCAATGATCCTGCGCTGCCCACATTCAGCTACCCTCGCCAGATTGTCGCCGTCGGTTTACCTTGTGTATAGATTGTCTTCTTAACTTATAAGAAATACAATAATGGAAGTAGAATCTCTTGATATTTTCCAAAGTAAAACCCATATTACAGAGTAATTACCATTACTGGAGCAATAATAATATACCTTCGCGGACCAAGATAAGAAATACCATACATTGAACTACTATAGTCCTAGCGTACATAGAAAAGACACATGGGAACCGCACTCTTGTCATTTGGATTGGAGTTCGCGAGCTCCAACTTCTATGTCGTTTGTCTTTTGTTTGTCTTCTGCGCATACCGCCCGCCTCTCGCTGCCGCCATGTTGGCGCATAGAATGTATTCGAGGTGTCTCCTCTAGTACTTGTACGTAATTCCTCAATGGCACCATAATCGCCCACGCACCTACAATAACTAGATAACAAAAACAAGTAAGGATACGTGCTTTTGATTCAAGATACGACAACTGAGCTTAATACTTAATTGCTTAAAAGTAAATACAATACATACTTCTAAAATTGTATTTATTATATTATTGTCTTACCATTAAAAACTGAAAAGTTTATCTAAAAAGTCTGTATGAAATAACTAGAAAGTTTTTGATTACACTTTCTACTGTAGTTGTCACTAGTAGTTTATTTTGTACTTATTCCGTTAAATTGCACTAGCTTTCCGCCGCGGCTCCACCCGCGTTAAAAGGTTTTCCTGTGGGAATGAGGCAATTTTCCGCGGTAAAAGGTAGCCAATGTTACTCAGGGTGAAGGTAGCTTTCTAATGGTGAAAGAATTCTTGAAATCGGTTCAGTACTTTTTGAGTTTATTCTTTCCTCTTTATAATATTATTAGTATTAGTACGAGTATGAAGTATGTTTATTTCTTTCACAATAATAAAATTAACAACAGTAGTTCACTATTATCAAGTGATGAACTTCCCTACCCATCAAGAAGTTTGAACTAACCCAAAAGAATAGCTGAACCTTAGTCGACCATGCGTGGTTGGTATGGGTTGGCTGATTGGTGGGAAATGATTGCAGATCCTTATAAGGAAGATATTCTGCTGCATGTCCATTATTAGCATAAAATTGGATTTGTAGAGCGAGATCAAGCCACCACAACTGTTGAGGTTTAATTCCATGATGGCTTAAATATGCGATAATAAAATATTTGTAGTGTACAAGAGTGCAATTTGGGGTAGGTACATACAGTGTAATATGAAACTTACTGGATTTTCACAAAATAGCCTGAAAACTTATTTACCATCATCGTCACGGTTATAGACCTTGAAATTTTATTTATTTAAATAACTTTAATTTTGCTAAGCCTCTTTATTCATATACTTTTTTAGATGAACAAACTGTAATAAAGTTGCCGTTCAATATCTAGATATTGAAGATAATTTGTTGCAATGCAAAGGAACTGAAACCCTCTATTTCCCTACTAACTAAATTAATTTAAAGAACAAACAGATTGTATACGCTGTGTAAAAGCATTTTGATTTGTCATCATAATCACGCCCATCAGTTTTCCAAAGATTTTTTCAACTTCTTATAGCTATCTTTGATGTCTGTAAAACCCTAAGCCGTCTACAGCGAAGTCTCGGATGTCAAGTCCCCGGTGACTCATCGGATGTCATTCACCTCGCTGCAAGCCCAGTCTGTGCTAACGCCCGCTAAGCCTTTATTAGGCGAACTTGTTCTACATTATGTAATTTGATGTAATTACTTTATAAGAAGCAAGATGGATGACTTCGTAATTGTGTAGATTTGTTGGTGATGATCTTGGGATTGATGTTTACGTTTCTATTCAATGGCTGTTACGTTGCCATTGAAATTGTAGAGAAGACAGACAACATATAGGCCACCCTGTGTTTTTCTGTTTTGTTTTCTATGAGCAGCTGTGTCTTTCTGTCAATAAAGTATAATATTGTATTGTATTGTATACATAATTCCAAAGTCTTTAGTAGTAGCAGTATAGTCAAAGTTTGTAAGGCAACCATTACCTGCTTTTCCACCAGACATGGGCTAGGATACGTAACGAGAAATGTGTTTGTAAAGAATCAACAGAATCGCTTCATTTACCTCGCCTGGGTCAGCACAGCGATCCATTGGTTCTTCATCAATACATTCCACGCTACGTTTCCTGGCCGATCTCTTGTATAAACTCAGCCTAAATCTTCAAAATAATTACAAGACTGAGATTTACAAGACTGAGATTTACAAGACTGACTAGAGATTTTTTTTTCGTTTGACAGAAGAACCTTTAAAAGAAAACAAGAACCTCGACATATCAGTCGTAGAGTATTTATATTCACAGTATGCCTAACTAGTTATGTTCTATTTGTTCAGTCTAATTAGAGATCCTTCGAGTATTTAATCAGGCGCCTACGCATTGAGCAAGGCCTTCCAAGGATACGTACGATACACAATGGCCGCCGCATTCCTCTACCAATTTCTATACAAATGCTAATTTAAATTAATTACACGCTTTCGGATGTTTGAAGCTTTAATCAGTGTTTGCTTATTGCAACACTACAATGTATTGTATATTCATTGATGATATTCGCTATTTGATACTAAACATACTTACTCTGATATAATAGCTAAACTTGCTATTTCAACTTTCTTTAGACGACGGCACCAACGGCATGTCATGTGTTTAGATTCTGGGCAGTCTTGAGATCGCCAATAAATTAGCTAGCTAATTACGAGTATTAGCTAAACCTCTCATAATTACGATCATCATCATCATCATCTCAGCCGAAAGACGTCCACTGCTGGACAAAGGCCTCCCCCAAGGATCTCCACAATGATCGGTCCTGCGCTGCCCGCATCCAGCGGCTTCCCGCGACCCTCACCAGAAATACGATAAATTAATTACGATAAATTATATTAATTTAAAAGAGATTTTTTCAATACAAGTTGTTTTGGCCTGCTGGTCAATTTGTGCCAAGAGTAAAAAATTGCGATTTCGGAAAACTTCCAGAACAAAAGTGGTTCAGTTTCATGGGCTGAGTCATCACCCGAGAGGTTTTTCCTTATTTAATTTACACGTTGTCTATTAAATATACAAATTCATCTTCTTTTGTTTTCTCTTCTTCTCTTGTGGAGGGTTATTGTCAGAATCATCGAGCCTAGGTAAAGGCTCTAAGGCACTAGGTAAAAACTTAGTTCAGAGATTGTGTTCTCTTTTAATATGTTACTAGCTTTCTGCCCCGCGGCTCCGCCCGCGTTAAACATTTTTCCCGTGGGAATGAGGTTTTTTTTTTTAATTTCTCTCCGTAAGAACCATCCTTGGACTTCAACGAACATTTCAAAAAAAAATCTGCCAAATCGGTCAAGCCGTTTTCATGTTATGTCGTGACAACGGAAAACGGGTTTCGTTTTTATATATATAGATACTTAATTAATCCCTTCTTATAATTTAGATTTTCTTATATTTTGATTTATTTACATTCAGGACACTTCTAGCCATGAAGGAAAAAAAAATCCACGCCCATTTGGGCGCGTAAAATTTTTTCTTCCTTCATGCTTCCAGCGCTGTGCACAATAGTGCATTTTCGGTGCAGTACAGCAGTTTCGGTTTAGTCGTTAGAGTTAATACGATCGGGATAAAGGACATACAAGAAAACTGGTAGCAGAAAAAAACGGGATGTGCAATTTTTGTTATGTTTTCAATTTAATCTTATTTAGCATAGTAAAAATTAAATACTGCCCAATCATCACCTAATGAAATTCAAATATAAACTGATAATGTTTCAAATTTAGCTAAATCAACAGAAACTTGCATTGTATTAAAACAGCATGTATTTACTGATACAATTTATGAGCAGACAAGCCTACAAATCATAGCAAATTGTCCCTTACCTCTAAATAATACCTGTCGATAATAATGTAAGCGTACCTACTTGCATGTCAAGCATATTATTAAGGTACTGTAACGTATCAATAGAGTTGTAGGTAGGAGGTAGTAGTAGTTGCCATTTGTCAATCCGTGATCTAGATAGTGTCAATGTGATAATTACGACTAACTACCTTTATCTTAGTGTACTTTGAATTTATTAGGTTAATCATTTTATTATTTAATTCTTTGGATCACCTACAGCTTAATACAATAGTTTAAATTATTAAAAACTGGCTTTCCGCCCCGCTCCGCTCCGCCCACGTTTACAGGTTTTTCCGTGGGAAAGAAGTATTTTCCCGAGGTAAAAGTAACCTATGTGTTATTCTGATGTTTAAGGTATATTATTGTAAAGTTTCATTAAAATCCGTCCAGTCGTTCCAGAACAAAAGTACAAACAGATAGACAGACGGACACTTTTATCAAAACTTGTATTTTTGTGTTTTTAAAAAACAAATCAATGTCCAGACTCCAGACACGCCGATTCTTCAGTTTAATTATAGTATAGAAGAAGAAGTAGATATTATCAATGAAGCCATATAAAGGTATTCGCAGATAAATGATGAATGGTGGTTGGCTTTATGTTTAAATGCACCTGACCTCATTTCGCTACGATAAATAAAATAACACAGGGAAATTTCTACTTTTTATTACTCTTTTTCATATTTACCTTTCTTTCATTAAGTGAAATTGAATTGGCTTCTAGAACTTCATCCCACTGAGGAACTCGGGCCTGCCTAGAGTCAGGGTCAATCAACTTAATCAAGTTTTATTAATATTTTTGACACCTCCTTTATGATATGACTCAACATTAGAGTATAAATAAAAAAAATGTGGGAGTCATAGAGCGTGCCTTATCGAGTATGAACCGCAAGCACAGGTATGAACGAACAGTCCGAATATCTTCAGCGCGTTCGTTTAGACTCAACTTTTTGTTCTTATTTCCATAATTTGAATCTTCTTCGTTAGAACTTTATCTTACAAAAAACATAACATATAAGCCTACTTTTCATACTTTGTGAATTTGATAGAAAAAGTTTGTAAAACAACGATGTTTTTGCCACCATCGGAATATATTATAGTAGTTAATCGCAATTTTTATTCAATTCTCTAAGCGCAAGATACAACGCGTCTTGTGATTTCAAAATATTACCATACATACGTCAGAAGTTACGTGTAGACAGGTGCATTTGGCTAACGAGAGGAAGTTAGCGTACTATTGACCGTTATTTCATAAATAACTGTGTTTCTTGTGTGCTATTGCTACCGGTATTCTTGTTATTATTCATGTAAGTAGAACATCCTGGTACGACAACTTGAAAAGTTGGACCGGCATAGACAGAGCAGTAGATTTAAGAAGAATGACCGAACATAGAGAAGAGTTTAGAGAGATGGTTGCCGACACCCGATAGGGTATGGTACTACAAGAAGAAGAAGAACATGTTTCATGAAGAAATGGTAACTGATTTGAAACACAATACTAGTCAGATCAGTCAGAACCGAAACAATATTTGAAATATGCAGCATAAGTGTCCATTTCTTTGAAGCATGTGACCTTTATCTTTTTTTAGGAGAGGCAGTGGACGTCTTTCAGCTGATTTGATGATAAAATCAGACTTAATTGAACAATAAATATATACTTACATCATCATGTCTGAAATATAAACTTAGGTGTTTTTAAAGTGTAGTTAATAATAATCTTTACCAAAAGAGGTGTTAGTTTGTGCCTATGTGCTCCCACCGAGCCGACTAAAGCTCTACTCAACCCATAAGGGAAAAGAGCGTGTCTTTATGTATGTTAAAAATAATACAGACATACAAATTTTATGTTTTAGATTATTTTAATCTAAATGTTTAAGATGAAATATTGTAACGAAGTCATGCAAAGAAATTTTTGGAATACCTTGTCATCATATCAATCATGAGATCAAGTTTGCGAAGTGAGAGCGAGTGTCAATGTGCGCGGGCGCAGCGTTGCGACAATGCGCAATGCCGGCTGTGTCACGGCCGCGCCTAGTGAATGCCCATGCATGACGCCTAGAGTACATATATCAGTACACCAACTCAGACATCAGAAAGATTTGTTTGTAGGACATCACAACACAGATAACAATAAAAAGAAAAAAAGTACTACATAAAAGCAAAGAGGTGATTTGACAGGCTCTACGTTCTGTGTCGTACATAGCTCCTGGCTTACTCGTATGTAGATTTGATAGACTCATTTGCGAATCTTGTTCAAAATAAATTATTTTACACTATGCAGGAAATTAAAAGTCTGAAATCAATTTAATGAATTTCGTTGTTTCAAATCAAATCAAAAATTGTACAAAAACGGATAACAGAAACAATGACGTCATATATTATGAAATTCTCTTCAATTTTCTATATAAAATATTGTTTTGATATTTCACAAGAAGCTTATTTGACTAGCCAATCAACATCCTAAAGGCATCCAAGAGGCATAACCTAGGAATAAGGCAGCATTAAATAGCATCATCATTATTCATCCATAAAACGTTCACTGCTAGACAAAGGGTCTTCCCTAAAGATGTCCACCACCTGACCTACGCTGCCAGTACCTGGAGACTTCCTGCAACAACTAATGACCTCCTTTTCAAGGACTTGACCTTGAATATAGCAGTGAAACTGGCTAAGTTATCCAGCGTATATCGCTTACATTACGTTTTGGCATTTTTATCCCAAACACAACTTGATGACACTATTTGTTTCAAACACCTATTTCTCGATTCTTTTGCAAACCGGCTAGGCTCTTAATTTAGGACGTTGCATCATCTAAAGAAATTGTGTATTTATTAATTATTTGTTTATCTTATAGCATAGTATTTTTCTAAAAAAATCCAGTTTGTGTGTTTGCTGAATTTATATTAACTGCCACCGGCCATCGAGGCGGCATGCGACATGCGTGTTTCTTGAATAAAACATAGCACCCGCAAATTGTAAGATATTAACCACAGTTTCGGAGTGCTTGCTATCGTGTCTCAAAGCAACCAGTTACATATTTGACTCCAAAGTCGTATGTTTAATATTAGTTGTAGAAGGATATTAATAAAATTCCGTGTAATATATCATTCTTCTTGGCGGATTGGGTGAAACTTATAAGACTGGATTGGAATGTGTCTGGACTTCTTATATCTGTCTAAATAAGTTTGTATTTACCTTTTACATCTTTCAGCTGCCTTCTATTCCAGTCCAGTTTGGGTGCAGGCAGCAACTGTGTGGAGGATGAACCCACAGTTTTCTTCTTGCAATTTGTGTAAACTTTTCAAATTATATTTTCGTTCGGAAGTCGATATTGCTTAATATAAACAATTTAACATTGACTGAACAAATTGCGAAACATGGTCGTCTTTTGTAAATTAATATGATTTAGAGTTTTTTAATAAAATAAATCAAAAAATTACATAAACAAAAAAAAAGTAACATAAAAATGGCCAGACGTCCTTGTGAGGTAATGCGGGCACTCCCACTCGCTCCAGTTTCTGAGATCACTTTCACTATCATTGTAGTATACGTTTGCGCAACCCATAGCTACAGCACGCATAATAACTGATACCATTTTGTCCAAAAGTAATTAGGCAGAGCGAATTGGTATTAAATAATCTGAAATCACGATTGCTTTTATTGGTGATATAATTTTAATTGTAAGCCGTTGAAGATCTGAATGAATGAAAAGATATGAAGCATGATTGATGTTTAAACTTTGGTGTTTGTAACGTATCACTTGTTTTGATTTGATAGAGTTTTAAATTGGTTATGGATTGAGTACTATACAAAATTTTGATAATAAATGTCAGTATAATCACCTTTGATGGAAAGTAATATCACATCTATTATTTCAAGCAATACGAATTAGTAAATCCGGAAAACAAATTTGTATTTATTTATAACATAAAATAAAGATGGTATGTAATTAATTAATGACTAAGGAAAGACTGTATCATTGTATCCTTAAAATATTTACTGCCTTTATTTGTTTATTAATAACTACAATTTAAAAGTATATCTGCTGTATTGGTAAAATGGCAGTCCAATCATTCTTGACCTCATTTTCAAAGTTTTACCTCAATGCAGGTGGAAAAAAACTGTGACATTGTATGGCAAGAACGATAAATATCGTACTGTACGAAAACGATTTTCCTCGTACTTGTATAAAAAACCACGTTGACGTTGACGTGGTTTTCTATCATCATAAGAAAATAATCACAAACATTCTCATGAATACCACCACCACAATAATAGAAATAAAATAATTTTCACCTCTTTAATCCGCCGTTAAATAACAACACTAATCTTACGGACCTACTTATTAAAATTTACAAGTTTCACTATGTAGTATCCACTTTGCTTAATTTGAGCAGCGAATTGTTTAAGATATACAACTTTGGTTTTCAAAATTAAAGCGGAAGTCTTATAAGAATTAAGTACTTAAATATTGAAACAAAGATCATCTAACATTCTTATCTGCTAACTTGCTCGCTGGCAGAGTCAAATGCAAAGCAACACAGTCATTAATTTGTTAGTATTACTTATATATAAATAATAAAATTCTATTTTAAATATCTAAAATGTCTAATAGGTTGAAACCTGGCTTTCTCTTTTTTATAATTTTTTTTACTACTTCTGTCTTAGGAGGTTTTTCTTTCAACGGTTTGCGAGGTCGTTCATCATCATCGTCATCATCACTTTGATATCGATGTGGTCGCTCGAAATCTTCATCAGCCTCTGGGTAGTAATCAGGCTCATATCTAGGGGGTGTCTTCTTTTTCTTCTTAGGCACCCAATAGTCATCACGTTCGTCTTCACTCGAATGCTTATACTCGTGATTTTTGTGCGGCCTGTGTTTTTTCTTAGGCCTTATTGGATAGTCATCAGGGTACAAATTTTCTGGCATTGGTATATCAGGAATATACGGGTATGGGTACTTGTACTTAGCTTTAAATTCTTCAAGACTTGGTAAATGTTCCGCAGAAAAGGGTCTTAATAGTTTATCATAATTGACGCTCGGAGCTTCTAGCTTAGGTAATTTTCCTTGATTGAATGGATAGACTTTGTCAAATTCTGCGTTTGATGGTTCATATTTTTCG
The DNA here is from genome assembly GCA_948473455.1 of Teleiodes luculella. Lineage (NCBI taxonomy): Eukaryota > Metazoa > Arthropoda > Insecta > Lepidoptera > Gelechiidae > Teleiodes > Teleiodes luculella. Next base: position 5,675,942 of record OX419588.1, on the reverse strand, counting down.
TATTTCTCAAAATCACTTTTAAATGGATCCAATGCTGGTATGGGGTACCGCAACTCGTCTCCAACATTTGTAAACATACTATTACTGGCTGTAGCATGTTTATGCTTGTGTTTGCAATGGGGGTCTAAATCTAAGCCAAAATGCGCGTGAGATTCGCTATGGGCTCCTGTTTCATCCCGTGGGTGCTTTATGGTGACGCTGTGGGTAAACTCACTAGACTCTAAGTCTGAAGGATACTTAGGTTTTTTCCTGGAATAATCTTTGAATACTGTGTCAAAAGGATATTTGTTCTTTTTTTTATCAAAAGGCGTATACGCATCAAACTCTGGTACATCATTAAAGTCATAATACTTTTCATAGTCTCGCATTGCGCGACCGATGCCGATGCCCTGATCAACATTTTCAGACACTTCATCCACTTTTTCTCCATCATTGTGGACTACAGCTTGAAATCCGGTTTTTGGATTTGCTGAGTACTCTACAGTCCGCATAGTACCATCTGGTTCTAGCACACTGTAGTGACCTGCAACAATGTACGCACTTTCGAAACGTGTATAGACAATTCTTAGCGTATCAAATATATTAGAAAAATCTAGATTAATAATAAACTTTCTAGCGTGAAACTCGTATTGCATTTGATAAAAAAATATTAACACAACGGTAAAGAAGAAAAATGTTATCTATTGTGTATCAAACATTTAAACTACGTTCACTAATAACAATTTGGATTATACTCGTACATGACTGAATTTTAATTTCATGAAACGAACTATAACTGAAATTTCATGATCCCCATGAATATTATAATGTATTTATTACCTTGTACAGTATCACCATCTTTTTGTTCCCACACTGCCTTCACGTCACGAGTGCTGGCATCTGCCACGCCGTAACTGAACGAATAGTTAGGATTTCCCTGTAAACCAACAACACATTAGTTCGACCAATCAATTTTTTACGCACTACAATTACGTAGTAATGTTAAAAAAGGCAAAAAACCGCCAGCGAATGTGTGAGGTGATAGCTTGCGTGCGTCAATTCGGTATTTTATTCGTAATGACATTTTCATCGCATGCCTGCCTATAACGTTTTATTATTCTGAATATTCAATGAGTGGTTTAATAGTTTCCATAATGCGGGTGTTCTGTAATTACTGATACTAAAAGCGAGGGTGTAGTATGTACGTCAATCTGTCCATCAGAATCATTAGGTGTAACGTATCTCATTTAGCACTCTTATTTATATTTAGCATGTTTTCATACCAGTTTTATATTTGTCATTTGATGTTACAGTTTCCATTAATTATAACTTTCTTAGTTTAAGAAAAGAATTACGCTAATAGTAAAATATCGGTGTTGATAAATTAAATATTCAAGTTATAAATAAGTAAGCAAAACTCACAGCATGGCAATGTTTACAAACATTGTAAATGCCACTTGCCCCATCCCAAGTTCAAGAAGAACGAGAAAAGACCAGTGACTCGTGCGCATCGCATAGTGTCAATGACATTGACACCTGATACATTTACTCTTTGTAAGTGTTTCGAAAATAGAGTTGTCAATTTAATAAAAGCGGCTAGAAAATGTTGTAAATAATATTATAATGTTAGCAATGACAAAATTAAATAACACTTGCAAAATTATTATTATATTAATACTGAATGTAACTAAAGTAATAAATACTTTTTAAGTACGTTCAAAGTTCAAAGTTCAAAATGTGTTTACTTATTCGAAGTGAGATTTTACAAATCACTTTTCGACGTCGCGGAGTGTTCACGATATTTAGATTTATTTTTAATTATATATTATATACGATACGAAAATTACATTTATTTTTATTTGACCTTTTTTTTCCTTACATTTAATTACTTTCATTAACTTAAAACTTTTTAAATGTCACTACCGATTCTACTCAATATTATCCAAATATTAAAGGTTGGTAAAAACAGTGATTTAAATCATATCGTAATGTTATATTTACAAACTAAACGATATTATGTTCGAGAGAGAGACGGAGCAAGCGCATCGCTCAATGTCAATGACAGATCATTCATTCACTTTCATTTGTTTCCGGTGCGCGCGCGCTGTCATGAATCTGCTCACGTAATCTTACATTTTTGTATGGATAGTAATCAGAACTTAGTATTCAGAAGGCTGGTAATTATGTTCAATTGACTTTTAAAATATTCGTATATACATAATATGTATAAGGTTTTACAATTTGTACAAGTGACTGATTGTGTTGATTCAAATAATACTGGAATTGTCGCTACTAATCTGATAGAATTACAAAATCAATAGCAATATGACGAGAGAAAACGCATTTTCAAAATATTATGATTCTAGCATTTTTGACATAAAGGTACAGTCCAGTTGCACTGGTTGTGAATACTCGAGTACTTTTACTGCAAACGGGTCTTGTCACTAGGAGAAAAGTGGGTGAACCGCCGCCGCCCGGCACTGAGCAATATCGTTTCGACACACTGACCACTTTCAATAACCATTTTGTATACGATATGTTTCGTCAATGATAAACTGTAGGTATAGTTAGTCGCCTGGTATGTAAATAAGTTTTAGTTTGTGTACCTGTCAGTTACAGTAAGTTGCGGAATCCTGGCTTAGTTTTTAAGTGTTGCGTGCGTTTTGTGGTGTGGATTGTCCTTGCTTGTCACTTAGGTCTGATAAGAACTCGATCAATAAATGTGAATGCTTGGATTGCGCAAAATAATATTAACCATTTATCAATACTAGATCGATCATATTGAGCGTTTTCTAAAATAAAAGTTTTAAAAAAGATTATTTTCTTTCAGGTTCTGTTTCTTCCGTACTAAATTAAAAGTTGAAAACACTGCTCTACTGAATTACCCGCAAGAACAATGTCGATAACCTTTTCTTTTAATCTCCTTCGTGAGAAATAATTTAACAATTGTTAAAAACTTAGCCGTCCGTAACTTAATTTACACTGTCTCTACAATCTTGATAAACTATTACTCTACATAACTTAAAACACTCTATCTCTAATCAATTTTAAGATAATGGTGTAATAAAAAGGCTACAGGCTTTGAATGTTGTTTAATTTAGAGTAACACATCTTTTGTTTCAGTTTTGAATTTTTAAAGATTTCAATCAAGCATCTTGTTTTTTGTTTTTGAAAGTTGTAAAATTGTAACGCCTTCTTCTTCGCCTTTATAAATTTAATAAGTATTTGCTTAGCTAAGACTGAGACTTGATTATATCAGTAACACTAAAGTAAGATTTTATATAGTTGCAGTATGATACAGTTGGGGTAAAGTTCTGGGTAACGCTTCAAAACTCACAAATTTAATGATTATCAAAATCACTAAAAAGTATGTGGCATAAGGTGAGTATTTTCAAAATTTTGTGTAAATATGTTTATACGCTAGTCGATTAGTTTGTCTACTCTAGTTAAAAGTAGGCTTAATACCTTCAGCGGTCTTTCATAGGGTCTGAACCTTCTGTGACCCCGCAAATCCGGTGAAGATTAATACGTCAATTTTGCTACACATACATACATCAATATAAATCAAAATTACGAAATTACTCAGTATTGTTATCGTCTTTTATAGCAGATATAAAACGCGTTACTGTCGCGTGCGCAAGTGAGGCGTCTACAAGCCTCGCGGTGAAAATTACATGATCGATCTAGCATTGATGAATGATATAACGATGCAGAGATGCTCATTAATCTTGATCAGTAAGTAGGTGGCAGTGTTTGATTTCTTATGATGTTTTTATAATACGATCAGGTGTTGGGTCATGTGTATTTATATTAATCAGATTGTATGGTCAGCAAAATCAAGTAAGTACGTGATTCATATTCCAATTAGAGTGGTTAAGGGTAAAATATATACTTGAGTTATAATTAAACCTAAAGTGGATATTTTATAATCCCTGTGAGCTTATTAAATTGCTGCTCGCCTCGTTAGAGAAAAAAGTGTGTATGTATCTTTTATTATAAATTATCAAAAGACTTGTTATCATGTAAAAAATTTATCTTCTGAATGGCTAAATTATGTTTGACAGTCAATCTAATACTCGTACATGAAAATCATGGAAAAATGTTACTAATTGTTAGTACTTATTAAATATTGACTAAAACAGCACCCAAAATCTACTTTAATTCTTACTTTGAAAATGTCTAGCGTGTCTTTATAAGTCATGGAGCATTTTCATTTTAATAATGAACAACTTTTTGTTGCTGGCAGTACGTTTGCTCTTGATTTCATATTATTTAGTAATAAATGAATCTGTTCTACTTACAGTGGAAGTTGGTGGCTCCTCGGTGAGGAGCTGTTCCTCTTCCTGGCATTTTAGCAGCAACACGTTGGCCAAGAAGACCTAGAATTTTATCAGTTTATTTAAATATTATTTACACACACAAAACGAAGTACATTTGTAGTTACACAAATAAATTCTACAATATATTTCTCCCAATAACAGATACACTTTTTTTTTCTTTTCAGTGGGACTGTAATACATACTATACGTATAGTATGTTCTATATTTATGAAGTTCTATTTATTATTTGATTTAATTGAATTTAGCAGTTTAGGAGTGGTTTGTTAGTTATCTAGCATTAGTTTGGTTAGTTGTGTCTTCACTACATAGTATAAAATAAAGTCGCTTTCTCTGTCCCTATGTCCCTCCCTTTGTATGCTTAAATCTTTAAAACTACGTAACGGATTTTGATGCGGTTTTTTTTAATAGATAGAGTGATTCAAGAGGAAGGTTTATATGTATAATACATGCATAATATACTTAAGGATAACCCACAATAACCATTTTCCCGTGCGGAGCCGGGGCGGGTCGCTAGTTTCATTATATAGTTCGGTATATAAAAGTAAAATAAATAATAATAAAAAAATAATAGTAATAATATTGACTTTACAATAATTGGTATTGACTACAGATTGTTTTCATATCACTTGGATTATTTTTTATTTAAAATAGTAGGTAAAAGTGTAATTAGTATGTATTTCTAATGATTATAATCAACAGAGGTAATTGACCTTTAAAGTAATAATAAAGGTAAATTGTGAAATTACACCAATATTATGCAGCAGGTACCTACGTAGGTTGTGAAATTACATTAATAAATAAACGGATTTCCACTTACCAATAACACAAAACATTTATCCATGATTATCGTCCACCAGGAATCACATGAGAGTAGTTTCACGAACACAAAAAGGATAGAAGCATTACACAAAGAACTTTCTTTCTCTTTTTCTAATATTAGGTAAAGTATGCGTGGATCATTTCTTCCAAGGTTAGTTACGCAAAGACGGTCCTCAGTCCACCACCAACCTATTTATAAACACACACATACACACGTTTACACCTCCAGAGTGGACACGCACTCATTAATCTGCGTTCATAAATATGAAAAGTTGATAGAAATGATACGTAATACAATGCTTTTCAAATTACTTCTGCTACCTTTGCTGTGGGAAATTATGCAGGTACGTAAGTTGCTTTGAATTTTGATAACCCAGGAATGAGAGATAGATTAAGAAAGCTATAAGATTAAAAGTAATTGTTTACCGGAGATAATAAAATATCTATAGAAAAACTGAATGTTCTTACTAGCTATTGTCCGCGGCGATACCTGATTGTCTTTATATTCTAGGTAGGATATATAATTTCTTTTTTAATTGACCTACGCTAGTATCACAAAATTGATGTATCTGGATTAACCGGACTTCCTGGAGAGCGAAGGGCTCTATCTACCCCAAGAACAAAGAAACAAAAGAAAATGTATCAATTCATGTAATGACTGAAAGCGAAATACTTCCTGCCATCCCATTTTGTTCAGCCGTGTAACATTACTTGTAATATTTTAGTTTTATGTCTATTGATTTCATTAGGCATTATAAACACACACACCTACTTAACGATAGGATCAACATTAACCACTAATGATAGGTTGGTTGCGGATGCATTATACGTCTGTCATTTTCCACTTGATGCTACTCACTTTCATTAATGTCTTTTTAGTTTATTGCTCCTACTTGTAAGTGATGTATTTTTAAAGCAATTAATAGGTACTGTTATATTATTATTAGAAAGCCTGTCTGTAGGTATCCGCGTCTATATCGATATTATTGAAACCTCAACCCCCTTCATCTTTTCTGTGCGCCATTTATCTACCCTAAGGTTGCCTGGCAGAGATTGTTACCTTAGTAATAAGGCCGCCTTTTGACTCCTGTATGTATTTTCAATTGTTTACTTGTTTGTTTTTTTGGTGTTAATAAAGTATTATTGTAATACTGTTTGTATTGTATAGTTGATAAGTACCTTTTAAAATATTTGTATAAATTTTATTCAGGAAATTTTACTAAACAAAGTTAGAATTTGCGTACAAAATTATGCAGATTTTACCTTTTTTTGTAAATTTATCTCTACCGTACGATTTTTTAGCAGAATGCAAAATATGACAAATACAATACAAATATTCTTTATTGACACCAATAAATACAAAAAATTAAATAAACAAAGTAAAAAACAAGTTTCAACAGGCGGCGTTATTGCTAACGTAGCAATATCTGCCAGGTAACCCTTAAATCTTTAACACTAACAGACCTGAATACTTTGAGACAAACGGAAATGCTGGCATAAATTTGACCCAAATAGTTTTGATACATGCTTACAGTCAATCTACTTACGAATATAATTCATGAGGTACATAAGGAAGGGGTAAATAGCCAGTAATAAAAGTGAAATAGACAATTAATAGTTTTTGTTAAAAATTTAACACTTCATAATAGTCTATTTATTAATATCATTACATTTGTCAAGTCAAATATAGCCATTGCAGACATTAATACATCGTTCTAACTTTCATATATTTGCATGTTTTGTCAGTTTAAACACAGTAGGAACTGAAATTGATTCCGAATAATTTTCAACTAGGTTTCCGCCGCGTTTTTTCGCGGGAATAAAGAATTCTCCCGCGGTATAATGATAGCCTATGTTACTCCCCAAGGTCTATTCTATCTTTACATCAAGTTTATTAAAAGCCGTTCAGTAGTTTCGGAGCCTATTTAATGCAAACGCACGCATGGTTTACAATGTTTCAGGATACCCTATGCACATGCTAAATTTCATTTCATTTTGTTCGATCACTAGGTATTGTGAATTAACACAAAATATTAGAATACCCAAACATCAAAACATTGACACAGAAAAATAAAACTACTATATACTGCTGGTGCGGTACTAACAAAAGTAATAAAAATTGGTATGGTTTCGCTATGGCACCCTTCAATTTATTTATGGTACTGTTGAAAAGAACAGAGTTTTTGTAGGTATTTTGAGAGGGTGCCATAGCGAAACCATACCATAGCGAAACTAACCCTAAAAATTATAAAAATACTATGAAAGATTTTTTTCTATTTATACTCTAAGACTATGAATATAATGTATTTTTCCTAATCGTCATTGAATTTAAAAGCATAATTTCCCAACATTAATATTTAGTTGTGATCGTCTTTTGATAATTTAAACAATAGCACTAAAATAAAATTTACGGATGTTGCTAATGTTAATAATATTTACACAACAAACGGTAATTATGAAAATAATACCTAATCTGCAGTGACAATTTCCTTTACTATACCCCGGAATAGATAGATTGGTCTATTATGATAATGCCAAAGCAAGACAATGAAACAAGCGTGTACCGACTGTAAAACACTAGGAAAAAGTGATGTTAATCTGACTGTCTGTCTTACAGTAGCAACTGGATCGAGCGAACTAAATTTCACTTTAAATTTATATCCTACTACACACACGTAGAGTACATTTTGCATAACTGGTTGAGAAGTACATTGCACTGTTCGCATACTATATCAATCAGAATGTCTTTCCAGACAATGGATCACTTACTTTCTTCGTAAGTTATTTACAAAGAAAGTCGACAGGCTACAAAATATAATAACTTGCAACTGGTGATAATGCACCTGGTCTTGTTTATGAAGGAGTATGGAAATGTTTAAATAAGTTTAGTGATGATTGAAATTATACATTAGAGTTTGACCTAATCATCGTTTCAATGCTTATTTTAGTGACCGCTTAGCAAAAACTGACATGACATATTCAATCAATAGGTAGATACTGATCAACTGGGTCCTGGGATCAATTAGGAAACCAAACTTTAGTATGAAATAGAAAAATAAATTACAGATTTCGTGCCTCATATAACACTATCGAACACATTGGAAATGAATCTGTAATGTAAAAATCTTGCTCTGACTTTTTGACTATTTTCAAAAAGGTTTCCCTCTAATATCGTATCTTCACAACTCTCTGAGATATAATGGGAATCGCACTTTTTTTTTGCGAAATCAAGGCCTATGCTGGAGCGAACGAAAAGACATTTCCAATGTCAAAAATTGGACCCTTTTTATAAATGATTATTTTGTAAGGATTTGTTGGATAGTTTTTTCTTTTCCGAGAAAAGTATCTATGCAAAGGTGCTCCTAACCATTGTCTGATGAAGTATTGTAGTATTTTATAAGACATGACCTGCACTCTGTATAATATTTATAATCTAATGAAAAAGATTGGCTTTCAAAACAATTTAAAATATATTTTTCCAAATGACGAAGAAAAATCACCAGAAAGTTATCCTGTGTTCATTCTAGTTTTAGTGCAAAATACGATATCTGCATGTTTGTACTGAAATTCTTAGTTAACATTCCTACTACACATTAAACTTAGTCGTAGCCTCGCGCTATTTGTGAAGGTATTTATAATTTCAAAATAATTAGACTGCGAAGATTGACTCGTAATATTTTTTGTTAAAAAGCATATTACTATAAAAGGCCACAAAAAGACCAATATAATTGAGGCAACAAGTCAACCGCGACGATGTTTAAGTACAGTCCACAAAATTATTCTCATTAATAATTTAACGGCTATGAATGGAGACTATAAGCTTCGTGGTTGAATTCCTCTAATAATTATGATACATTTCACAAGGAACAAACGTATATTTGACTAATACATTGTAAACATTCTATAAATTCTTTTACAGTGTAATATAAACAATAATTATCAAAGCAAATATCCATTAGTTACCAATACCGATAGTTATTATACCGTAAATTGTAAAATGAAAATAAGAATGCATCGTATAATTTATAAATAAATTTATTTCGTATGTTTTCTATATGTTTTGTTCAAAACAACAACAACTATACACAACCAACTCTTGTTTATAAAAAATATCCAAATATAGCAACGCAAAATAACTAAAAAATAAAATCTGTAATTTAATATTGATTTAGGCGATATTAATATTATTATGGCTCTATTGCAATGAATTGGTCGATGACCAAACTAACAAATAAAAATGATCTTTTGAAATCTCATACATACTGCGATACAATTTTTTCTTGCATTACAAATAATCTCATACATACAATTCCATATAACATCACACACAGGTCGTCATCGTTTCGAAAAGGTAACTTGAGCGCATAATACTAAAAAAATATTTACAATGCCATCTGTTGATCGATGTGAGAACTGCTAAGACAATGAACTTGATTACTTTAGTAACAACATCTAGTGGTAGCCATAATAATCGCCGCCGTGGCCGTAGACTTGTGGGTGGTGGGCGTGACCAATGCGCTTGACTACTGCGTTAAAGCCGTGGATCTTATCAGCGGTGTACTCAACGATACGAGTGGTACCATCAGGCTCAGCGAGCGAGTATGAACCTATCAAATGAAAGGTTATCTTAGTAAAAGTCAGTTTGTATAGATGGCGTTGTATGCTAGCTGAAATAGCTCTTTAGTATTATTTTGTATTACCTTTAACTACGTCTCCATCCCTGGTTTCCCATTGGTTTTTGTAGTCACCTGTATGGGGGTCTTTTACTGAATAGTCAAATGTGTAGTGTGGGTGAGCCTGAAAATAAAACAAAATGTAAGTATAGGATAGGTCTTCTGTCAACGGCAAGGCAATAAAATGTTTGTTCATACAAAAGACATCAACGCGTTCGAAGTTCTTTTTTAGTGATTTTTTCTAGATACGAAATAACATATTTTACATATATCGCAAATTTTCTTCACGAGGAATTAATGTTCGGTATTAGGTATATTATATATATGTTCTCCCAAATAAAGTAATATACATGCCGCGTCTATAATACGGGAACTTTATAATGACATTGCAAAACGTAGTTAGTTTATGGAAAAAACCATGGTTCTCTATTGCTAAAATACTACCTATTGCGATATACGTTCTTTGATGCATACCGTCCGGTAAACCCCTCATTTCCGTCCTTACGACAGTAACGTTAATTTTGTCACAGACATGTCACAGAATAATGTAAGTACATTGTTACTACCGTTACCTTAGAGCAACGCTGGCCTTCCGTACCGGAAAGGCCGGCGTTGCTCTAAGACCGTTACCCACCGTTACAGACTACGGGCTTTAAATTTATTTTTAGCAGTACTGTGACAGTGACAACCACCCCCTCCACCCCTAGAGAGTCCAGCAAGCTTACGTCATAATTTTCAAGATTGACGGGAGTGGTTTCTGTGACCTTCTGGTATCCTGTGGTTATAGCTTGTAGTAGTGGTGTAACTGAAACCAAATTGCTTCTTACATAGTAATCTCCATGATAATCGTCGCCGGCACCTGCGTACGCGCCGTAGCCAGCGTTCCCGTCATAGCCTGCGTAGCCGCCGATGTAGCCCGCACTTGCTACGGCGCATGTCGCGATTAAAACAAATACCTGCGTTATAGTAAAAATGCAAATATAAAATACAATTCTGTGGTATTCAAGTATATAAGTTAAAAAGTCAAGCCATGTACCGCAACAAATATAAACACGCGTTGAACACAAGTTGAAAATTATACTTTTTTATCAAACTTCATAGGCAAGCTTTTAATGCAAGTTTAACTGTTTTGGAGTAAAACCGTAGAAATTTTAATTTTTTTTTTTTTTTCAGTTAGAAAAAAAAGGAGTAAAAAAAATTGAGAGACGATGGTTATGTTTTTAATGGTATCCTAATATCTGATAAAAATGCCTTCGGATACATTAGTATACTACTGAAATATCATCCATACCGAATTCAGATGAGTAATTTAAATTATTGAAAGATATAGAATAGGCAAAGTACACAAGCAAATTATCTTATAGGTAAAAGAACAAAACAATTGGAATCCAAAATATCCCATGCTATTCTAACTGAATTCAATACGTTAGCCTTGACTTTGTATCAATTATTATTTAACTTACAATGGTGTTAAACACTTAGTGGTTCGATATCTCTAGGTGAGTGTTGCAACAATAGACACTAGTGTACAAATTATGATCTAATCAAGATAAAGAGGTCAGTATTTACCAATATGCCCATATCAAACAATGAACACTTATTTTTGATAAGACAGTCCAATCAACTGGTACTTACATCTAACAATGTTCTAATTACGCATAAAGCATTTTATGTAGTTACTTCTTTTCATGAATTTTATTCAAAGGACCTACTTCTGCATATTTTTTCATATCCACTTTTAATGTCGTAATGATAGTCAAAACCAATTTAATTAATTATCATTTTAACTTTTTTTCAAATGCAAGCTTGATGTGGCAATTATTTGCCGTAGCAGGAAAAGAGTAACAATATTAGCACGAATTGAACAAATATATTTATCTAAATTGTTTACCCTTTCAGCATCATATTTGTTGCTACAACTTTTCTTTTTCTCACTTTGGATAATTCCGCCTAGTTTACTGCAAAGGACGCATTTAGTACGCGCGTCTATTTTTCGCTACTGCTCTGTGTGGAACCCATATTATAAGCACATATGATAATATGGAAACTAGAACAATAGTGGCACTAAAACAAACGCAGGAAACCATAAGCCAATAATTCTGTATGGTTTCCGCTAACTCGCGACTGAATGACGATGATTCCCTCAGTATTACGTTCGCGTGTTTACGTCACCTACGTTTACAATTGACGAGAAATAAGGCGGAACGAGTGAGGGTAACTTTTTTGTGACTAAAGAGGTACAAAGTATCTCTTGTTATGATGCGAGTGAATTGACGACAAAGTAGTTATGATCAAAACAAAAGACCTTGGGCTTCTTTTCCACCAGAGCTGTGCGAGTAAAATGTGTCGTACGAGGATGTGAAGCTGTGCTGTGGAAATGTGTGGTTTCCACCAGAGCTGAGATGAGCGAAGCTAGAAAAATGAAATGATTCTATTGGTGGATTTTTTCCTCGCACACCGCTTAGCTACTTAGCACAACTCTGGTGGAAAAGCAGCCTTATGATTGTGAGTCTCATTCTTAGGGTGCTTCTACACGGTGCAAGTAGCTCGCGCATGTTGAATCAAATTTGGCTTCGTTTGGACTCGCGAAGTACATACATACACTAGCCGCATCTAATTTTAAATCTATATCTGTGTGACTTACGCCTAATTATTTAAGGAATGCCATGCCACATATTGTACAATTTTAGTGCTTTCAAACGAAGTCAATTCAAACAATATGCGCAAGTTACTTGCACCGTGTACGTACAAGCACTCTTACTGTCGAAACAATATGAACCGGTAACGGATTTTTTTAAATTGCTGTCCATAGTTGAGTTATAATATGGCTGGAGAGGCGTTTATGGAAGAGACAGTAAAATTCTCAGAATTCAATACAGTAAAACTCGATATTATTTTTTTAAACAAAATATACACTTACAAATATTAACTTATGACTACAGGCCTGTGCCTTTCAAGTCAAACTTGAGCTTAATCTGTTATCAGCGGGAAAGGTACAATTTATCAACAAGACTAACAAAGGTTTCTTGAAATAACCGCTGTGTGCCGCTATATATTTTTTTATTAACCCGGGATTTTAGACGAGATATTTAAAGGGAGTGTCTTGCTCTTCTAACTTGCTCTACTATAGGTATGTGTCCGATTTTACGAACTACTGAACACAAAATTTTTATGGTCTTGTCATCATACTTAAATTATAAAGAGGAAAGATTTGTATTGTATTTTTGTGTGTGTGTGTGTGTGTGTGTGTGTGTGTGTGTGTGTATGTTTGTAATGAATAAATTCGACTGTGCCGATTTCAATAATTATTTTACCATTAGAAAGCCACATTCACCCTGAGTAACATAGGCTACGTTTTACCACGGGAAAATTCCTCATTCCCACGGGCAGAAAGCTAGTAATTGATATTTAGCTCTAATGTTTTACGAGATGTATTTAAACTCCAAACCAGTCTGTAAAACAATAAATTAAGTCATTTTTATATACATAGATGATTTATTTGCTATTCTATATCTGATTGCAGACAAAATGGTAATAGTATAATTATGTGACTCTCTATAATGGGGATATTTGACCAACTGTTGCGTATCATATCTGCGGTTGAAATAACTTCAGGATGTCATAAACTTTTGCACATAGCGATTCACTTTTATTATTGTAATAAAGATAGTACCTGATACAAATTGTGTCGGATTTATCGGTATTAAACAGGATAAATAGGTTAAGCAATAAAAATAATATATCCGAGGATCGGGCTCAGTGGTATGCATTAAAATAAACCTATGTCCAGCAGTGAACTGATACGGGTTGATTATGATACAATACAGATGATAAGTGAAGGCATTTGTATAAGCTCGAAATTCAATTTTTTTAAATATTCTATAAAGGAATATTATACAGATCTTTGGCAGCACATGTGTATTGATTGCTTTTTTCTCGTTTTCGGAAACAGGGACCTTCATGCAACTAAAATTCGTTCGTTAACAGCTCATATATGTCCCCACCGAGGGGCTCGAGCCTACCCTGATACCAGGGTGAATAGGCCTTAGTCGACCACGCTGGCCCAGTGCGGGTTGGTCAACTTCACACACAACCTTTGAATTTCTTCGCAGGTGTGTGCAGGTTTCCTCACGATGTTTTCCTTCACCGTAAGAGCGTCGAATAAACGTACATATGAATTCGAAAATCGAAAACACATTGGTACGTGCCGAGGTTTGAACCATCGAACTTCGGAACGGAAGTCAACGGGCCTAGCCACTTGGCCACCGACGCTCTCTCAACTAAAATTAATTTTGAATAAAAATATTTAAAGCTCAGGGTAGCTTTTGAATATTAAACAGAGAGGTGGAAAAACTGCGAAACGCGATCTTAGCTATTAACACTTTTTTTAATCATATAAAGAAAAACACATGACACACACATACACACTTGCACACACTTACTTGGTAGGCACGCATTTTGATGTTTATTCCTTTTTAATTAAGGGTCACTTTCGTCCTCTTCAGCAGCAGTTAGGCCGACAGGAGAACTGACTCTGGTAGCCGCCGCCGGCGCACTCTATTTATAACTAGTTCAATTGCACCACTGCGCGTGCACTGAGTCTGTACTATGTGCTATGTCATTGACGAGGTTGTGGATGGATAACTTACAAGGCTTTTTTATAGTGCTCGCACCCTTGACGGATCGAACTATATGGGTAAACTTGACTTGTCAAGGAGAAAAAAAATCTAACTCTCACTATTCCGACTATGTGCGTGCATGTTTAATAAGACTTTCATGAAGTAATTTGAATTTAACGGTTGAAGTTAGCTAAACTAAAACGTACTGAAATGTCAGAATTTGGTAAAGATATGCATAAGTGAACACTAGGAAACTGTTAAAATGATGTTTGAAAATATCATTTAAATTGTATTTAATTCTATATTTCATACTATTTTTCCGGTTTTTTGACTAAAATTATCAAATCGTATGGTACTATGTATTGGTAGGATTCACCTCATATGATTATGACTGTTTAATTTTCTATTTTATGTTCCAACAATACATTTGTAGCAGGGTACCTAGTTAAAACGAGCAATACAAGCGACATACCGTATATTATGAAACTGTTACTAACTAAATTATTATGCAAACCGGGAAAGTGGATCAAGTCCTTTAGATTATTATCGATGCTTATAGAACAGTGTACACACCTTAACTAAAGCTATGACCATTACGCCCTAAGTTCCAGAAATGTCCATTCAACATCGTTTAATTTTATATAATAACTTTAATATTGTCTAAATAGTCAGTTATGTGAATTTGTCATTTTTAAATGGTTATGATTTAATGTCTTGTAAGCAAGGACTTTAAATACTCATCTAACTTAAAATTATCAAATCTCAATCCTTCCCAGAAAAATTAAGTACATATATGGCTGTTTTTATTTATTTAAGACATGCATCTATGTACCCACTTAAATTATGCCGCTGCCTATCTTGTGCCTTAGAATAAAACTAGCTTTCCGCCGCGGCTCCGCCTGCGTTAACAGTTTTTCCCGTGGAAATGGGGCATTTTCCCGCTGTTAAAGGTAGCCTATGTTACTTGGGGTGAATGTACTTTGTACTTTCTAATGGTGAAATAATTTTTGAAATCGGTTTAGTAGTTTTTGAGTTTATTGATTACAAAAAAAACACACACACACAAATAAAAATCTTTCCTCTTTATAATATTAGTATAATTAATAACTTTTGAGCAAGGCAAAAAACCCTACTTTTTTAATTGACAATAAACATTGTGCGTTAATTACCATTTGCCATTAACGTGACCTACTAGGGTTTGTTTTATTGCTACATTATTTTTGTCAGCCAGGGTTGTTTAAACAATTAAATAATAATAATATAACAACATTAAATAACATGAACACTTTAAAAAATATATAACTTGAGAAGGATTTTCTTATTTGCAATATTCTTGAATATGAATATGCAGGTATAAATGTATTTTTGGCTCTTTTACGTTTAAACTATGCAAAATTCTTGTGTAGAGTGTGTTTCAACTATGGAGTTAAAAATAAATGTAAAGTGTTGTTACAAATACAAATTTGTGTAACGTGAATCAAAAGGATCTCCTTTTTAATATGCCTCCACAGTGCATCAATTTGCGATTTACTATATTAAAGTATTCAGATGTAACAAAGTAACGTCCAGTAAAAAAGAAATGCTCCAATGAACTTAGCAATGATCTAGACATTAATTGGAATAAGGAAAACGTTTTCGATTTATTGCTCTATTATGAATTATTATGCACCCATGATCGATTACTAAAGGAAGTTTCGCGGTATTTGACTTCACGTTAAGTCTTTGTAAAATATATTCGAGTATATTTAGGCAGTAAGCAATGAAGCATTCGCAATTTTTAGCATGCTTCTTGGTTTGAAATAAAGAATTTTCATGCCCAATATTAGATATAAATAATAGGGTATTTAGATGAAAATATCTATATAAATACAGAAATATATTTTTGTTAGCACAAGCAGAAGTATAAAAAGAAAAAATATAACTTTCAATTTATTTAATTATATGATTTAACATACGTTTTAAAGGGAAACCAAAATGTCAACAATTTTCTTTAATTTTTTTTGTATTAGTGGATAAGATATAGATAAGAAGTAATTTGCACTGACACACATTTTTACGGAAATGTCCACAATTCTTTCTTTTTTTATTTATTTTTTTCATTTACACAACAAGAAGTAATTTGGTTTATTTTCCTGCATAAATTAAAATATGCGAAATGAGGGAAAAGAAGGAGAAATAAACAAGTTCAAGAGCATGCCCCCCCACTAATATTTTTTCTGGAAACGCACTAGCAAGTTCTTTGGTTTTTCTACAGGTTATAAGAGCTAAGATTAAAAATAAAATATTATTTTTTCACGAAACTCGTAGAAGCGTGTAAAAACAAAACGACTAAAGACCGAAGATCCGATAAAATACCGATATTCTGGTTGCAGAACTGGACCAAGGATCATTGCTCCACCGGTCGTGGCGACCAACCCCTTATTATGCTGACCGATGATAAGAACAAAGAACTGGTAATTGCTACCCATCGCCTATTACGCGCAATCGGCTCGAAATTCAACGCGAATCAGATATTGGTTAAGTAGTCAACTGTTACTAATTGATAAATAGTATAACTTTGATGTAAAATTATGTATATGAACCTGTGAGATGAACAATGTAAATGATACTAATATTACTTTTTCTCTAACTTAAATTTATAGACTTTACGTCTTATCAGGCCTTTAAGAACAATAAAGCACAGAAGATTATCAATCTGATTTTAGAAATAGTACGGCTTGTTAGCTAAAAAATATAAGGATATCGGTCCCATCTGGCAGAAAGTACGAAACTTGGCATGAATGTAGCTGTTATATATGTGCTTCAATATCGATATGGAAACACTTCGATAAATTATTGTTTCCCCCCTTTCCCCCCCCTTTTATCTCCCTCATTCTGGTTTTTTGAATTTTATACTAAAACGGTACGTCTGAGGAGTTTACTTTTCAGATACCAAATCATCGTCGATAAATTGCCTACAAAACGATACTACATTTTATAGTGCTAAGATTAATATATTTCTATATACAGCCATCAACGTTTTATGAAATTTTCGAAACAGGCACACTTTTTTATTCCTTACTTCGTTTATAGGAAAACGACAAGAGTGGTGATAAAATGGACTGAAAAAGTCAACTACCTTATACATTAAGCTAAAAAATGACATTTATTTCATAGTCGTAAAGGCACTACTTCTAGAGTTACAGCTCACCGCGTCTGACACAAGTACTCTTTTTTTACCTTTTTAGAATACCATCTTTCTGTTAACTTTGTTTCGCGTAGATTAGATTCAGATTTTCCAATTAGAAATAAAACAGTCCATGTATTAATCCAGGCCACAGTCTATTTACATGTAAAACTAGCTGTATGCCCGCGGCTACGCTTGCGTTGTGTTTCGACATTTCCGTAGTAATTTTTAACTGTCCCACTTTTTTCCGTGATTTTAAAGTATCCAACATGTTGACCGAGTATATAAGGTACCACCATGCAAAATTTCATTTCAATAGGTCTAACAGTTTCGAAGATAAGCCCGTAGAATGTACTGCGCCGTATGAATTACTAAAGTTTTTAACTATCCCACGGGAACTTTTTAATTTTCTGGGATTAAAAGTATCTAAGATGTTGACCGGGGATATAAGGTACCACTATACAAAATTTCATTCAAATCGGTCAAATAGTTTCGGAGATTAGCCCATACAAACAGACAAACAGAGAAACAAAAATATTTAAAAAAAATCTGGGTATGTACTATATCGCTTCTTATATCCCCTTGAATAGGTTTATACCTTTTTTTTTCTACGTACAGATTTTATAGATTTTTTTTGTTTCTCTTTGTATGGGCTAATCTCCGAAACTATTCGACCGATTTTAATGAAATTTTGTATAGTGGTACCTTATATCCCCGGTCAACATCTTAGATACTTTTAATCCCAGAAAATTAAAATGTTCCCGTGGGATAGTTAAAAAACTTTAGTAACTCATACGGCGCAGTATATTCTACGGGCTTATCTCCGAAACTGTTAGACCGATTGAAATGAAATTTTGCATGGTGGTACCTTTTATACTCGGTCAACATGTTGGATACTTTAAAATCACGGAAAAAAGTGGGACAGTTAAAAATTACTACGGAAATGTCGAAACACAACGCAAGCGTAGCCGCGGGCAGACAGCTAGTTTTACATGTAAATAGACTGTGGCCTGGATTAATACATGGACTGTTTTATTTCTAATTGGAAAACTAAATCTAATCTACGCTAAACAAAGTTAACAGAAAGATGGTATTCTAAAAAGGTAAAAAAAGGAGTACTTGAGTCAGACGCGGTGAGCTGTAACTCTAGAAGTAATGCCTTTACGACTATGAAATAAATGTCATTTTTTAGCTTAATGTATAAGGTAGTTGACTTCTTTAGTCCATTTTATCACCACTCTTGTCGTTTTCCTATAAATGAAGTAAGGAAGAAAAAAGTGTGCCTGTTTTTAAAATTTTATAAAACGTTGATGGCTGTATATAGAAATATATTAATCTTAGCACTATAAAATGTAGTATCGTTTTGTAGGTAATTTATCGACAACTATTTGGTTCTTGAAAAGTAAACTCATCAGTCCTACCGTTTTTGTAGAAAATGAAAAAAACCAAAATGAGGGAGGTAAAATGAGGGAAAAAACGGGGGGGGAATAATTTCTCAGCGTGTTTCCATATCGACATTGAAGCACATATATAAAAGCTACATGTATGCTAAGTTTCATGCTTTCTGCCAGATGGGACCGTAATTCAGGTTAACAAGCCGTACTAAAACGCCAAACATTTTAGGTTTCATATTGCGCTCTTATTTTAAACATTAGTCATTCAAAATTGGATCAATTAGTATTCCGTCTTTTTTAAATCCTTTATGAACGAAATTTTATTTTTCCTATAACTGGAGATCTTTTTTCAAATTTATCTCTTTCATTGTAGACGGGCTTTTCTTTTGCTTTCCGTGCGTCAGATATTATGAAATAATTTATAAACAGGTAAATTAGGTCTCTCATTATTAGAGATGTTTTTTTTTTTTTTTTTTTTTCACGCATTACTTATTAATTTTAAAGCAATTATTATAGTTAAAATTGTATGTCATAACAATTTTATTCATAAATTAAAAAATCTGCACCTTTTTTTAAGGAAATAGGTAAACATACCTTAACCGTACCGTAAAATGATATATAGAACTATCCAGCATACTTAAAACCAATTCTAGTACGTAAGTAATTTGTCACTCGTAATCGCAAAACATTGCAAAAAATCACAATACATAACGTTATTACTACTTACTATTATTTACAGAGTATCAATCGATGTCATAACATTTCTTGATATTATTGCACAACTCTACATCAATGAGATTTTTTGTCCCAATCGTGAGGGAGCTACGCACTGCGAGTAGATGTTATTTTACTTCAGTGCGACAAGTACAAAAGCTATTGGAAAGAGGTTGTATTTGATTCTATGTTACCTTGAAGTGCCTTAGATTTAAGTTTACACAGTAGTAAAATGAAGTCGGGTTTGTTACAAAAGTAAATGTTTATGCAGAATGAACTTCAAAGCCTTGTCGAATAGTAAGTACGTGTCTATTGTATTTTTTTCTTCTTTTTCCTTGATTTGTAGATCAAATGTAGAAGGACATTTTTTTCTTGATTTTTTTCTACGTGATTCTCAATAACTGCGGGTTATGGTTAGGATTCAATTGATTTAAATCAATCTGATTTGTAAAGTGTGTTAAACCTAGGCGTGCCTAGGCTAAGACTTACATTCGAGAGTTGGTGTAACTCAGTATCTAGGTGTATAGAATTTTCGTTCTGAAAGGAAATAAACAGCGGTAGGGATCTAAAACAGCTTATTATAAAATTGTGTAAATAATAAACTACCGACCTTGTAATTCCTAGTAAAAAATATTGAGCTAGAAATTGTTTGATCTATTGGTTTTTTTTATTCTAATAATAATAAATAGTAGAATTACTATTTAACACGATAATAACACCGCAAACAGACGGCAACGGTTAAAAAGTAGAAACTAACTGTAGAATTGTCTTAAATTATTGTAATAAAGTTTGAAATAGACTAATTAATTATACGAACGGTGGTCTTAGTTTACCTAGGAGGCACATAGAGAATCTTACTTATAAGTAATTTTGTACGGAATCACTCAATTGAATCTATGTAGATAAGTACTAGCCATGTAGAAGCATACTTTGGCCTTAGTTTATGCAGTCAACTACGAATAACTGTGGTCAGTTTTTATTATTAATCAATTATTTGAATTACCCAGGCGCCAATATAATTCCATCCATTTAAAACAATGTTGAAATCGTCGTCCTAATGACAGCTCACTAGATAGGTAGAATAGAGTCGCAAAGATCGTGTTCAACTTGGCTTGCTCTTGCCCACATAAAATTTCAGAAATTCTTTTGTAATTTCTAGCCATTTTTGTCCCACTGCTGAGCAAAGGCCTCCCCTCTATTCCTCCACAATTCTCGATCTCGTGCTAGTGACACCCAATCCATCCGCCATCGCTTCCGAGGTCTCCATTTCCATGTCAGCTGTTCCTTGGCACCCACTTAGTAGCGATCCTTGCCCACCGATCCAAATGCATTCGGCAAACATTGGCCCAGCCTATTTCAATTTGGCACCTTTCTCACTGAAAAAAATAAACAGTAGAAATAAGCAAGCAAGCGGTCGTTATTATTGTAAATCTGTAGTAAGATATAACTTGGCGGAAATTTGTGCTTCCAAACACGAATGGTTATGAACGAGGTGTTATTAGCAAGTTGTTCGAAAGTGGAACAGTAAATCAGTAAGTAGGTGAATTCACACTGACTCCGCGAAAAAACAACCTTGCCTTGGAGCAAGCGTTATAATTTGGGAACCTGTGCTGAGTCATATCTGAAGATGTAACTTAAAAGTCACCCTCTCAGAAAAATCTTAAAATTCTTAGTTTTACTATACCAATTACTCGTATATAGGTATCGTACTAAACAAGTTTTAACTCGTATCAACAAAATAATAATAAAAATAAAAGCGGTTCGTCCCAAATGATATTTGCTTTGATACAATTATTTAATATAGTACCTATGTAAGACTTTTGATTATAAAAGTCGTAGAAGGTTTATGTACTTAATTCGTATCTTCTATGTAAATAAATTGTTAGAATTACGAAAGTTTAGTGTAAAATTTCTTTCATTCGTAGCAGAAATTCTAAAATAATTTAAAGTCTTGTTCATTTCTACCAAAAAGACACAACAATTTGATTTGGGAGTAGAAAATACGGAATCATTTTTAGACCGCCATCTAAATGCTATTCTATGAACTATTTACTTAGCTGCTCTTGCGCTTATACAACCTTTACTTCAGCAATACAAGTGAAAGGTACAAAGTTGAACAACAGCATAAAATAAATGGCTTTACAGTACTGTAACTATTATACAGATGGCTCTTTATATCTTTAGTCATCGTCTGTATTTTTATCAGAATAGGGTAATATTTTTTTCTATTTATACTCTAAGGGTAATAACTTGACACAAACTTACAAAAGTTTTATAAAATAGATCGAAGGTAAAAATTACTTCATTCTAATAGAAATCTACCGTACATTTATCTAAAAGAAAATACCACATGTTATTAAATAATAATCAATCAAATAATATTGTTAAAAAATGACTTTTATGTACATTTCGATAAACTTTACACGATTATAATAATAAAATGTTTCTTTACCGACAATTATTTATATTTTTCAGGAACTGTATACGGACTTCCAAAAGTATTTAAAACCAACCATTACGTTGCAACAACCTTCCTCGGACTTATTTAGAAGAATATAGATTTTAATATATTCCTGTTTACATTCAGGTGCAATTTAGCGTAGATTTTAATAGCTACCATAAATCATTTCTCTGCGCTCACATAATTACTACTTGGGTGTATAAATTAGTGCATAATGCATTAGTGCAAGTGCAAGTATGTTTTATTTAAATACTGACATTTGTATAATTTTAATTAGCAATGATGTGCAATACTGACAGCTGATAATGTATGATTCTAGCTCACTGCTCTGATAGATATTCAATATATCATTGTACAAGGCTGCAGCCTACAGGGCTTAGGTATCTATTTTTTTCAAATTTTCATACTAAACTTATTTTTATATGCGTCCTCGTTGGCTAACATAGCCAAGAAGATGCGGGTTCAAGTCCCTGCCCAAGTGTAATATTTTTCATTTTCGCTTCGATTCAAAATAGCTATAATACGACAGACGTCAACCGTTGAAAAGGTTATAAAATAATACGCAAATAAAAAAATTTATATTTATTTTGGTTTGTTATATTATATACTTTTTTATTGAATTTAGAATTTTAGGATTGCTTGATTACTATATTTCCCAAATCTATCTTTATAAATTAAGGAAACCAATTTTTAAAAACGTCTTATTAATCTCACATAACTAATCAGAGATTAACATGGAAATAGTAAGTACAGCATCGATTAAGTTTTCCGGTCGATAAAGTGTTTAATCAATTCGACTGATCCTATTAATTCACGGCCATTGCGTAAATATCGCAGCCCACATCGCAAATATAAACGACATTTTATTAATCTTGTCTCATTATTATTAGCGTCTTTAAACTCAAGGATTGTTTTGATAAACGAACAAGTACACAACTTGTCTCATTTAACTCGTTCTTCGATAAACTAAAATGTGAATGTAAAAACATACTTTTTTTTTTGTATTTATTCCCTTTCTCATAATAATACTCAATATCTACGTCGTGTTTTTACTTGTATCTACTTTTTGTGTGCAATAATGTATATTCTATTCTATTCTATATTATTCTATTCTATTCTATTCTATTCTATTCTATTCTATTCTATTCTATTCTATTCTATTCTATTCTATTCTATTCTATTCTATTCTATTCTATTCTATTCTATTCTATTCTATTCTATTCTATTCTATTCTATTCTATTCTATTCTATTCTATTCTATTCTATTCTATTCTATTCTATTCTATTCTATTCTATTCTATTCTATTCTATTCTATTCTATTCTATTCTATTCTATTCTATTCTATTCTATTCTATTCTATTCTATTCTATTCTATTCTATTCTATTCTATTCTATTCTATTCTATTCTATTCTATTCTATTCTATTCTATTCTATTCTATTCTATTCTATTCTATTCTATTCTATTCTATTCTATTCTATTCTATTCTATTCTATTCTATTCTATTCTATTCTATTCTATTCTATTCTATTCTATTCTATTCTATTCTATTCTATTCTATTCTATTCTATTCTATTCTATTCTATTCTATTCTATTCTATTCTATTCTATTCTATTCTATTCTATTCTATTCTATTCTATTCTATTCTATTCTATTCTATTCTATTCTATTCTATTCTATTCTATTCTATTCTATTCTATTCTATTCTATTCTATTCTATTCTATTCTATTCTATTCTATTCTATTCTATTCTATTCTATTCTATTCTATTCTATTCTATTCTATTCTATTCTATTCTATTCTATTCTATTCTATTCTATTCTATTCTATTCTATTCTATTCTATTCTATTCTATTCTATTCTATTCTATTCTATTCTATTCTATTCTATTCTATTCTATTCTATTCTATTCTATTCTATTCTATTCTATTCTATTCTATTCTATTCTATTCTATTCTATTCTATTCTATTCTATTCTATTCTATTCTATTCTATTCTATTCTATTCTATTCTATTCTATTCTATTCTATTCTATTCTATTCTATTCTATTCTATTCTATTCTATTCTATTCTATTCTATTCTATTCTATTCTATTCTATTCTATTCTATTCTATTCTATTCTATTCTATTCTATTCTATTCTATTCTATTCTATTCTATTCTATTCTATTCTATTCTATTCTATTCTATTCTATTCTATTCTTTGCATTGCATCAAACTGCTGCTGCTCTGGATGCGGGCACTGATCACTGTGGGAGAGGCCTTTGTCCAGCAGTGGACTTCTTTCGGTTGAAATAATGATGATGATGCTTTAATTTAGGAAAATTTTAGCGTCTAATAACAATCAAATCGTGGTAGCAATAAATACTCTTCCTTGACCAATGACTTTATTTTCTGTGAATAAAGTTTTTTTTTTTACATTTCTTGCAATTTCAATAGCGTAATACGAGTAGCTAATAGTATTTACGTTATGAGAAATCTGTATCGAAGTAATTAATAACCAGGAAGAATAAAATGCTCTTACTCGAAGATTGGATTTTCATAACACTTGCAACACCTTTAATTAAATACTATAGCTAATAAATTATTGACTTTCTTTAGCCAATCTAATTATTTCCTTAATCAAAATATTTCACTTTCGTATTTGAATTGTGGTTCTTCAATAACTTATACACCTAGGAGGAAAATAACAAGCAAGATATTGGTCTTAACTGCAACAGGTTGTATAAACTATAGGTATTAAAATATTTTATTTTATCCGATAAAAAGATGATGCAATGTGCAACCCATCTTACTACACACACTTATCAACCTGTTATCATTTAAATTATTCTAGCTAAATGTCAGTCCAGTAAAATAAACCACACATTTTCTACACCTTGTAGGTATATGGTACGACCAAGGCTCCTTATATGTCCATTTACGTACTAGTCATTTATATGTTGTGAATAAATGGTGCTTATTTAAACAATAATAGAACTATGTAGATAAATATCACACACGGTCATCTGACCCCAAATTAGGCCGAACCTGTACAATACAATACAAATATGCTTTATTGACACCCAAGGAAAAACACAAAAGAAATAAATACATTAAATTTAAGATACAGAAGTCAACAGGCGGCTTTATTGCTAAGGTAGCAATCTCTTCCAGGCAACCTTAGGGTAAGGAGAGTTAAAAAGAAAAATTATATGCGGGTCGGTGGCAAGATAATTATCATTGTATATTATAAGTATAATACTACGAGTGTCAGACAGCTGATATACATACTTATAATAAGTAAATAAGTAACTTATTGAAATACAACATCCAGAAATAAGGCAATCGCAAGTGATCATCACACAGATGTTGCCGGGTTAGATTTGAACCAAGGCCCTGTGTTTCGACGGCAGACGCACTACCAACTAGTAACCTAGTCGATCGTAGTCAGTAGGGGCCTATCTCAATCCTTTTAATAACCTAAACAAAATATATTTACTTGCTGTCATGAACGACGTGTTTTAATTTAATTAAATAATAAACAACCATATTACCACGTTTCCCCAGAGTTATGACGGTACATTATAGTAATAACACCGAGATATTACCATTTCACTTATATCGTACTTTGTGCATAATCTGGTACTAGTATAATAAAGGAAAGCAAAGGTTACTTTCCCGCAGTCAACGTAATTATTTACATAATTATAATGATGAACATTACCGTGGTTCGTGAGTTATTAAAACAACTGTGTTTGTAACGACATAAATGTTCCCGAGACGGAGTAATCACACGAGAAATGAAAACTAGTTTTTGCAATTTATATTTTAAGATTTATGTAAGTTCAGCGTTCCGGTAATAGCTGTCGTGAGGTGAGCTGTATTGATGACTGCATTTAAATAAAACTGTGTCATGTTTAACATTAGAGTAAAAAGAATGAATGAATTAAACTGTCTTTACTGTACAGAAACACAAAAGAGATATTTTTGAAAAATAATATGAAAAGAAGAAATGTTTTTTTCGTCTTAACCTAAGTACTCTTATGGCAAACACTCACGTCGTTTTCCATTCTCTACCACAATCTATATTTAAGATGGTATAACCATCGAAAAGTAAAATGTACTACAAAGTTAGTTCAATGTACATAACTAACAATGAAGTAAATTATATTGCTAGAGCTATACAATTAATAGCAACGCATGCGATGCTTCATTTCTCGTTTGAATTTCAACAGGCAGCCAATCTTTCAAGCTCAATAAATCTTGCACAAAATTATTACTTGCCTGCTGTAACGAAATAGCCCTTCCCATCGATACACGTGCCTACACAAACTGTGAAAACTATAATAGGAAATTTATTATCCTTACAAAATACATATCTTAAATGTGTTTAAGTCTATTATATTCTAAAGTAAAAGGAAGGTCTCATCCGGAGGAGTCCTGCGCTATGCGTTATTATTTTTAACACGACTGAATGATGTATATTTTCTGGAAAGGGTGTGAATCATGGATTTAATGGAATCAAAGCAAAGTAGACTAGCTTCGTGCCGTGGCTCCGCTGGCGTTAACAATTTTTCTAGTGGGAATGAGGAATTTTCCCGTGGTAAAAGTTAGCCTATGTTCTTCCGCAAGGTCTATTCTATCTTTGTGCCAACTCCGCCAGCTTTGAAAATTTTCCCTTGGGAATGAGAAATTTTCCTGCGATAAAGCGTAGCCTATGTTCTTTCCTAAGGTCTATCTATCTTTGGGCCAAGTTTCATCAAAATCAGTTCAGTAGTTTCGGAGCCTATATAATTATTAGGAATATTTTAGGTATTTTTTTTACACCTTGGGCATCGCTCTTGGGTTACATTATTGAAGTTTTATTAAGGATCCCTAATTTTTTGAAAATAAAATATAGCTTATGTTACTCAAGTATCATGTAACTTCTCAACAGTGAAATAATTTTTGATATCGGTTCAGTACTTTCGGTGCCTATTCGATGCAAACAAACAAACAATCAAACCTTTCCTCTATAATTTTAGGTATTTATTTTACACCTTGGGTTACATTACATTATTTAAGTTATAGTAAGAATCCCTAATTAAAAATAAAATATATAGCCTATGTTACTCAGGGATCATATAGCTTCTCAACAGTGAAAGAATTTTTGAAATCGGTTTCGTACTTTCGGAGCCCATTCGATGCAAACAAATAGACAGACACTCAAACCTTTCCTCTTTGTTATATATCTTTAGTGATAAAAAATAATATGAAAAATATCATACTATAATAATCAACTGAAAATTATGAAATAAGGTTTATTTTATATTTATACGAAATTAACCAACAATAGGAAACTAAGTCTACGAAACAAATAAGGTTCCTTTTTTCCTATTGGGATGTTTTGCATATATGTTCCTTCGGGCTTTACCCTTGCTTGATTCTTGTACTTACCTTTTACATTTTGCGGTCCGCCTGTTGGAAGAAGGTGAGAACCGCTAAAGTTATTATTTTTCTAAAGATTTTGATCATCTAGAATATTTTATGTTCGTGGCACAGTTTCACGGCGGCATGATTCTCCAAGAATCATTCAGCTGTATTAAAGGTACTTGCAGACTATTGCGAGAATCCCGATCATGCAGCATCCATACTGAGGCATCAACTGCCTTCAGCTCTTCGATCACGAACCAGCCTTCGCTCGTCACGAGTCGGTCGCTTTTTACTCAAGTCTCCTCAAGGCATTCTGTCATTCATATTCAATGTTTTAATGTCTTCCTCTATAAGAAAGATTAGAACAACTTGTAATATTACGGTAATAACTGTAATTTGATTTAAGATTTGCTTATCCATGCCAAAAAAATAAAGAGAAAAATATTGTTCGGTGTCGAGTTTTCTTTGTGTTATTAAATAAAATGGTTACATGTAATATCAATGGAAGGTAAGACTACCCTTTAAAAGGAGAGGCCTTTACAGCACTGGACTTTTAGGTTACAATAACAACAATTTTATTTCAATATCTAGATTTCGTAATTAATAAAATACGGATAAAAAATTGCTCTTATCACCGCATCAGTTAATAAAATTGAATGTTAATTTAATAACACATTCTTTTTACGATAAGGATGGCGTTGAAGTGACAGAACTATAATTAAATGTAGCTACCATCTTGTATTGCAAGTTGATTAACATAAGTGTTGAGTATGTTATTTAAAAATCATACCTACTTACCATTTTACCGAAATCATATGAGCAATTACTAAATTGTTTTTACACGTTAATTGTACCGTTCGGAACTGTACAGTTTGTTGCGAAATTAAAAGTGAAGACTTGAAGGAATCCTTGGCCCGAGTTCAAAATGTTATAAGTTATTTGAAAGACTGAAGTTTTAATTACGATTTATTCAATATTAGCATTGAACTAAATATATATTTGTAGGTGAGCACACATATTTTTAGGAATGAGTTTTTTAATTTAGCCTTTGGGTTGCAAAATTGACGTATCAAGTGATTTTTATTTATACAGCTCTGTTGAAGTAAGTAAAAACTCTTTATTTCACACCAAAATTTCAGACATAGAAAACATATAGATACATACACATTTTCACATATACACATTTAGCCATAGCGGAAGAGTTTTTTTGCTGCCGTACCACGAAAGCACCTTCTATGAAACTTACAGACACACATTCAATCTATGTTCACCTTTTTTATAGTAATATACAGCTCGAGTCAAAGAGCGTCTGTGGCCCAGAGGCTAGGGCCGTTGACTTCCATTCAGAAGTTCGCGGGTTCGAACCTCGGCACGTACCAATGTGTTTTCGATTTTAGAATTCGTATGTACGTTTATTCGACGCTCTTACGGTGAAGGAAAACATCGTGAGGAAACCTGCACACACTTGCGGAGTAATTCAAGGGTTGTGTGTGAAGTTGACCAACCCGCACGGGCCGGCGTGGTCGACTAAGGCCTATTCACCCTGATTTCAGGGTAGGCTCGAGCCCCTCGGTGGGGACATATATGAGCTATTAATGATGACAGCTCGAGTTTGGATGTCTAAACATCTAAGAGACTAGCGGTCTCGAAATTCGCCCTTAAGGGTTGCCTGGTAGAAATTGCTATCTTGGCAATAAAGTCACCTATTTGTACACTTTTATCCATGCGGCCTTGTCATTCTTAGTAGGCAATAAAGTAAGTATATTCTATTCTATTTCGATTATCAAATCGTAATTAGGGATGTAGCACAAAATTAAGCCTACCGCATATTTGCAACTGAAAATGGACATATTCAAAAGAATTAGTCAAAATATATAGTTTAATCAGTTTTTCCCGTGGGAATGAGGTATTTTCTCGCGGTAAAAAGTACTTGGCAGGTTAATTGTGGTTCACAGATGTTAATTACATAGGTTAATGCTGCTGCCCATTTCCTATGTATTAGGCTATAAAAAGCTACATTAAAATAATATAATCCCACTTTACAGTTCATCGACAGTCGAATTACTTCAAAAACCGAACACTGCAAGGTGTTGGGAAAAAGAACAACAGTTTATTTTACAAATTTGCCTATCTGTCGAATAATTTATTTCGATTATGCTACATCGACAGAAAGAGAATTTACGACACCCACAAGAATTATCTTGTACTATTTTATTTGTATATAAAATTTCTTTAAATAAATCCTTAACAAATTTTAATAAATCTTCAGTATATTTCTTAGATAAGCTCTATTTAACAATATGACACATAAATATCCCATATCTTTTTTTTCTTAAACTACCTACTTCGCCTTAGTTCATGTATTTCATTAAAACATCGTATCTCCATAGATCACCTCTCCGCGAAGCGTGCGATCAATCTGTTTTCTAGACGTTACTTGCCACATACTGATGCAACCTATTAAGAAACTAAATGTAAATGTACCCTTTGGACTTCCAACTGTTACGTTGCGTGTAAGGACGTAATATATTACCGTTTGTTGGTCAAATTTTGACGATTTTTTCATTAGCATCTTTATCCAATTAGGTGGTGAAAGATACCGCTGTTGGTGGATTTTTTCATTAAAAGACAGGTATAGACTGAAAGAATTAGAACAGGATTTAATTTCAAAATATGTGAACAGATATAGCATAATTTTATAATTATGAATTTGCACATGAATGTATTTTCTTTTTTAATTTTTATGAAAATTTATGAAGAAGCCAACATAATAATGTTATGATTCTAAAACTGGGATGAGATGTAATAAACAAGTAGATTCGCTTGCTTAAATGAATTATCAATATACGATTATATATCGTCCGATTCACCGAACTTAAATTCAGCTGCCAATATCTTAGCTTAGGAAATTATGATGCACTTACTGACAAGGCAACTGTGTCACTGCAACGCATTAGCATAAAACAGAATGTAAGCCCGCAGGTATTACGTATGCAAATTATCGCACATTGGTACAGTCAGGAGCACGCTTAGGACTTTGTACCGTTCTTATGTCAGTTGAATACGGAAGACGATCGCAGTACGCGTGTTTAGCTTGCCTTGCACTTGACTGTATGAATCATCAACTCATTTTCACATTTATAAAATGAAATGGTAAGCTGGGACTTTAATGCAATTTATATTATGTCACACTCATCCTGTGCAATAATTTAGTAACTATAGTAGTAATAGTCAGTTCCAACCCACCGTCCACCTCTCAAGACCACCGTTAATAGAATGTTGGACATAGTTTAGTCAATCAAAAAATTTTCAACCAATTTAAAGTCGGTAGGTATCTTCAATAATGAAGAAAAACAAGTCCGGTGAAGCTTAATTGGCCGTACCCATGGTCCAAGAAAACAAGGTCCTGTTTTCTTGGACCATGGCCGTACCTTTTCGACACTAGCGTTATAATTCAAAAAAATAAAATAAGGTAAGCACTGGCGCGGTAGATACAGAAACTAGCACAAGCGGTTGGACATTCGCTCTACGAAATTCACCCTTAACGATACGGAATACGGGCGCCTCTCAAGGTCAACATGTCTACTGTACTGTAGTGGCTACTGTACATATTTAAGTCTCGTTTTGTTTATTACTTTTTTCTACATATCAGATTCATTTAAAACAATCAGTTGGCATTGTAAATGACCCAATTTTGAACCGTAAACCCAAAAATACCTTTACGCAAAAAACTCATGAATGAGCTAAAATTACATGAAGCAGTTACACATGAATCTGCAGAATTTTAATTCGTTCAGATAAAGGTCGTCAAGACATATTGGCAGCAATGTGCTATAAATAAAGGGCAATGCCGCCAAAGAGGTCTGGCCAATCCTGCGCATCAGGTCAAGCGACCAAGGTGTAACCAACCAGTATTATTACATAATACGCTATTTTCCCCAGTATGACTTAACTAAAGCGCTTTTCGATAATATGTGACGTTCCACGTGAAAAGGTACCTTTGGCGGGTTTTAGTACGTATATAATCTTTTTGGATTTGAAAACCTTATGAGTTGCTGATTACAGGGATATGCATAACTCAATACCGACCATAAGGTCCCTTTCCACGTGGAACGTCACATATTATATTCAACTCATACAATGAATAAAGTATTGAGCATTTTATGTCAGTATAATTTGCTCCATGTATCGATTTATTCAACCTAATTCAGATGAGGGTGAATAGATAAGCTATTGAATAAATAGCAATTGATACCTACAATACATTACAAGTATAGTAAAATGCAAGGTAACGTGAACACGCGCACCTCGATTTTCTTTCTTATTCAACGGACATAGGAACTGTGTAAAGTCCAAAGTGTTCAGCTTAGCTTTCTCTTGACTGTACCTGTGTGCGATAATTTTTATGCGTAATATTTATTGGATATGTTCGGAAGGTCTTTTCTTCATTATAAGATTTATCGATTAAACATATAATTAAGACTCAAACTCAAAACTTTTATGAATCAAAAAT
Source organism: Teleiodes luculella (assembly GCA_948473455.1). Taxonomy (NCBI): domain Eukaryota; kingdom Metazoa; phylum Arthropoda; class Insecta; order Lepidoptera; family Gelechiidae; genus Teleiodes; species Teleiodes luculella. Next base: position 5,643,869 of record OX419588.1, on the reverse strand, counting down.
TGATAGGTAATACTTTGGTATGTAACAACGGAGCAGCTTTTAATTGCGCCTTCCGTACAGGAGGAAATGCCCCTAGCTACCTATAGACAAAAAAAACGCTTATGTACTAATTATGTATAACATATTTTAAAAATGTTGCTTTTGTAAGTTTTAGGTCATTGGTGTGGACTGGGTACCAAAAAGACTCTATTTTGAATTAATCAAATTATCAATATTGTACTGAATAACATTGCTTAGCTAAACATTATGTACTACCAAATTACGTTCAGCTATTACAGAAGTATTTATGTATTTGGCAGCGCATTTCAGTGCCTAACGGTGCGGTACTAATGCGTGTTTTTAAATTGAAAAACTAATGTAGCCTAGCAATTCCGATTTATCACGAATTCCTAAAAATTTCACGTCCTCTTGCTTAAATGCTTTCCAAATTATGCAAAAATGATTAAAACTAAGGCAACTGCTTATTTGTTAATATTTTTCCCATGAAAATGAGATATTTCCTTACTGCAAAAAGTTTATAAAAACCTTGTTCTGACTGTAATAAAAAAAACAACGAATTCCGTGTAGCCGTTCTGAAGTAATATTATGTGTGTTTACGAAAGAAACCGCACACACCTGAAAAAAATACAAAGATTGTGAGTTCCCAACAGAAGGTCGATTAAGACCTGCTCACCCTGATTGAGGGAAAGCTCGAGTCCTTCAATTAGGACATAATATTAACGTAAGTTCTCTCATAGGTTTCACCGAAAAACGCTTAGTGAGTGTTAAATTTGAGATAAGCTCGCTTTTGCTGTACCTACTCTTTCTTACAATTGTTATGTATTAACCCCCGACGAAAAAGAGCCTAATATTGACCTGTGTGTCTGTCTGTCTGTGGCATCGTAGCACCTAAACGGATGTGTCGATTTTGATCAAATGTTTTTTGTTTGCAAGATGTAACGATCGAGAGTGTTCTTAGTAGTCTTTTAGTTCTATCTTATGATCCAAAAAAATATCTTCAGTTATTTGAAGACTATCAGCTCTTTTCTAGTAGTTGAAAGGACTAAGTAACGGTTCTTTTGGTGGGGGTTTATAAAATTCAAAATTTAATGTTATTTTATGTTGTTATGTGCGCAATAAGGCATATTATACAAATTTAACATTTAAAACCTTAACTTTGTTGAAGTCTATAGAACATTAGTGCCTTGTGGCACGCAGGCCATCAACGAACCTTTTATGTGTTTGTCGCCTAATTATGCAACTTATGCAACTGGCCATCCAACCTTGTGCTCTTTTCTATTGTGGACGGCAGACGGCAAACGAGTTGCGCATGATTATCAGCTGTTGGTAGTTTTTTTTTTCACTTGTCATCTTGATTTATTATTTACGACTAATGTATAAGCGCCAGTGAAGTGAAGAACTGTTATGTCTTGAAATTAAACACTATAATTAATTATTGTTATTAGTTTTATTATTTTTATTAGTTCGGCACACAATCATGTGGTTGCACTATCCACGTGCGAGAGAGCGAGAGAGAAATCCAATGAAAGCAAAATCCAGAACCCTTAATTAAAAATGTTAGTACGCGATTCTATCCGACTAAATTACTAATCGTGAAAGCATTCAAAAACATAATTTTCATTTAGCGAAGAAAAAGTATAACTTGCCTGGAACAGAGTTATATTTTAGCATAAGCGCGCCTATTTATCCATTGTTACCTCTTGTACCTGTCACACTTTTGTTACAATTATTATTGATGTCTTTAAATAATATTTGTACTTTTGGGGTAGAGTCTTCCGCTTTTGCCCCGTAAGTCCGGTGAAGCTTGATCCGTCGTACTTTTTCGACTCAAGCATTGGTCAATTATTATTAAAAAATATATATATATTTGTATATTGTGTTTGTATTGTTTTTTATATCCTACTGACAATTTGGTATTTCTAGCTTCTATAGTTCTGGCTTCAGATGGATGAGTTGGTCAATCAATCAGCACATGCAGACTTGACACATTATAAGTATAGATAATAAGATTTCTGCACACTATTTAGAAAGGAAACCTTAAGGTTTGAGTAAGGTCAGACTTATTTCAAAATATTTGTTTACTAACATGCAATCTAAATATTGCATTAAAAAATACATGCAGTTACCAAGGCATCAATCCTTTCACTCTACAGCAGCTTATAGCAGTCCATTGGTGAACTACGACCTCTTTCTTGAAAATTAGCTACAGTTATTTTATCTCACGAGTGTAGGCGAGCTTTACTTGAAGTTTAGTGCGTACTACTCGACCAAAACAATTAGACACATGACAGGTATGCGGTTTGTACAATATTCGCCTTTATTCCCAGCACTAATCCCCGTAACCGGCCGTGACGCCATGTTTGAAATGTGTCTAATTGTTTTGGTCACGTAGTATAGACACGCGCTCTTGTGGGCGTACTACTAAACTGAGCGCTACGCACACAAACACAATGTGCACACACAAGACACACACAAGTATGACTCGCCAGCACTCGTGAGATAAAACATCTGTATTGCTATAATCCAATTGCTCGGCTAGAGTGTTGAAGACCGCATTTGATTCTGGTTTCACAATGAAACGCTACTATTTACTACCAGCATTAAATGCTTTTAATCGCCTTTTAGAAGAGAATAGAATACACTTTATTGCTCACTAAAAAAAATAACAGTATTATTGGCAAAAAGAATACAAAGCGCAATGTTTGTGTGCCTCGTACTGCGGCGGGCGGGAGTTTCCGAGAATGCGGCAATGAGTGGCGGGTGCCTAGCGCGAAAAATACTACTTTCGCTACGGCGGTCTTATAAGCACCTTTTCTCATTATTTTGTAGAAACACTATACAAGTGTCATATATATTTGGAATCTGCATTAAATTTATTACAATACTGCATAATTATTATATAATTTCAAGCAAAACTCATTTTAGAAGACAGGAATTAATTAGTTTTTTTTTTTCTTTTTTTTGGTAAAAACTGATTTGTATAATAATTAATCATCTTTGAATGGTTAAATTATGTTTTATTTATAGCACTTTAGTTCCTTTTCCTGATACAATACCACTTAACACTAATTTTGAATAGTTATTCACAAACCAACCACTTGAAAAATATGTAAACAAAAACAACGCACTTCGACTGACAAGTACCACAGAATACTCATAAAAAGTTCATCGAATATGGTCGGTTTTTCAAGTGTTATAGGTAGCCTTGTTCATCTTGCAACATCTTAATACGTTAGAATGGGATAGGAATCATAATCCGACCAAGAAATTACGGCGAACAATGCGAGTCGCGTAGTCCCGATTTCGTACCCTTGCCGCATAACGGGGTAAGTCGATATCGTGCCCTTGCCGCTGCACTGGACTACACCTACAAGAAAAAATTGAGTCCAATTTTTTATCGGGAAATGCACGACTTTTTCCTTTCACCCGTAAACCCACTTTAACGTCTGTATTGACATAGTTAAAGTGTAACAAGAAAGTAGGCAATACGGTTTCGGAAGCCACTCTTACTTTCGTTGGTGCTGAGGAGTGGGGAAAGTCTGAAGCGACGACGCGACGACGTCGTCGCTTCATTGCTTGACGTCACATGACGTTATAAAAACACTCTCTATGTCGACGTCACGTTGAGGCAGGTCATGACCACTTGCACTTTCAACGAAAGTGAATGTGCGAAAGTGAATCTGTTATTTTGGTGGTTCTTGAAACGTCATGATGCTTTTGGCGCGCGTCATATATTATGACGTATTATATACAGACGAGACAACAATTTTTTGAGCTTTATTTTCTATCGTCTTCTGAAAGACCTCTTTCTGAAAGAAACTATGATAATTAATATTTAAGTTTAGAGCGTATAGCTGCACAAAACAGTCTTAGATTCTCCTTTGTAGTGGGTTATGAATTTATAAAGCAAGCATTCCGCTGTAGAGACCATATTATTTAGGTGAAGTTCGTGTGTATGAGTTGCTTTCTGGCTAGATGAAGCGATGATCTGCGCAAGCTAACTGCGGCTGGATGCGTGCAGGCAAAAATCATACAAAAAAAACCTGTCGACTGATGTCGCTCTTATATGTATTAAAATTTATCACCAACATAAGTCACCGAATGTAAACTGCTGAGGAATATAGATTCGTAAAGAATCTAGAGAGATCTCGATGTGAAACAGTGGACCGCAGCAGGTTTAAAAAATAACAATCTCATGGATTCAGCACCAAACAGTTACACAAAAATTGTCAACGACTACTATAGTACAAACTGCTACAAACAATAATTTTCAAATCGAAAACACTACATCCAACATCTTTCAAGTATATTTGCTAAGGGAAGCATTCGTATTGGGCAATTGAGCAAGCAATGCAACTCTCGCAACTGAAATTAAATTCGAATATTTGGTTAATTAAGACGTCAAAACCTATAATTTTTAAGCGTTTACAACAAACCACTGACCGTGTCTAAAAATCCGGTTGAGCAGTCATTGACATGGGAAAATAATTGGAAATGGTCATCGAAATGTTTTGTGTCTTAACTATCGAATAAGCATAATACATTAAATATAGATCCTCTGTGGATACTTCATATGTTTCATTCAGATTGCGTATCTACTACTTAGGTTTAGTGTCTTAAAAAAAGATCCTCTATAAATACTCAAGTTGAAAGACTTGTGTAGGAAACAATCTAAAAATAAAACACCTACTAAAAACTTTACAATGTTTATGAATTATGACTTAATTGGTGGTTAAACATTAACAAATAATGAAGACCCTCAATGAATATTCAAACCGAAAGATTCACGCGTGGGAAACGACCTAAAATCACAATGCTTAGTGAATATAGACAGTAAAAATATGATTAAATAATGACAAAACAATAACAAATAATGAAAAGGTAACCGGTTTTGATAATTACTTTAGTCTAGTGTGCTCATGAAACCTGTCAGACAGCATGCAGCGTGCACGGAAGTCAGTATGCAACGCATTTATCATACTGGCTAGTCAAGTCGAACAAAAACAACGATGTTTTTAAACTGATTGATTCTAAATATAACACATTTTTAAGGATAAGCATAAGATACATTTTTTTATTTGCACTTTGTACAATTTAAAGCATGATTACAACTTCTTTGTATAGTTAAGTCGTAAAATGGTGACTTACCTCTTCGGAGGAAGGTTCCGAGCACCATTCCTGATATGGCACTTGTGAAAGGAAATGACAATAAAAAAAGTATTGTGTGCTTCTTTGCCCCAGTTTGGTTATGACATTGTTGGCTGAATCAATTGACTATCCAAAAAAAAGTCCGTCATTCTAAGGTATGTGAAATCGTTGATCCCGGCTACTATCTACAGTTTTAGTCATTATACGACAGACATAAGACAGACAGCCCAATAATTCTGACACCAGGGTTAATGAGGACATGTTATTATGAAAAGAAAAAGAAGCTTAATATTATTAATTTTAAAATGGGAAGAACATGTTTCAGTAATATAAGCATTATTTGAACCTAATACAGACATCAGCTGATACTCTTTTTAAATACTATGTTACCTTAGAGAATTGAGCACGCGCATCGCTCCGCTGCTGCCTTTATGTCAAGCGTAAGCAAATTTTGGCAGATTTTGTATGGGCGGTGAAATCAATAACATTTTTCTTTTTTGATTTGTTCCTCGAGTCATGTTTGCAACTTATCACTGCACATTTCAAAATGTTCTCCTATTAAATTTCTTATTTTCACCGGGAAAAATAATCAGCTCCGATAACCATTTGATACTAAACGAACGCGCTGAAGATATTCGGACTGTTCATATTCGTGCTTACGGTTCATACTCGATTAGGCGTACTCTATCCCTCCCAGAAATTTTTCTATTTATACCTACTCTAAGTATGTTACATTAAACTACTTTTGATTTTGTTATATTTCTTCTTTTTTAGACAGTAACTTTTTATATTTCAAATATTCTTAATTATAACTCTGCTTATTTGAATATGTACCAGCATTAGGCTTTGCATAATAAATAAGTTTACACTCTCTATGCATATCTAGATTGATCTCGTAAATATAATCATAATTATCTTGTCTCTGTGATACTAATCTAGGCTCTGTATGCAATACTAATATGTGTCATAGATCCATTTTGAATTGGCAAGTAGAGGGGTGTGGAAAATTATAACAGATAGGTATAGGTTTGAGTTGAGACTCCAGTGAGTAGGTACTTATGTGAAACAGGTAGTAATTTAAAATTACTGTTAAAACCGTTTCATCTACAAAGAAATTAGAAGTCAGCTCTCTGTATCAAAGACCTAAAGTTAGTTTTAATTATAGATAATCTAGAACCTACTACGGTGAACTCAAATCTTAAGTAGCTCTTTTGTGAAGGGTAATAAAGGTCTATATGCATAATTAACAGAAATGTCTTTGAATTGTTTAAAATTTTCCCTCTAGTCTCAGTAGTTCGATGATTTAGGTGCTTTTCCTCAAAAGATGTGCTATAATAATAATAAATGATAATTAAGTTTATTTATTTACCAAAAAATACATACCTATAGTTACATCTAGGTATAATAACATAAATTCCACATGTTTATCATTCTCTGTCTCCCAAACTAGGATTCAACCTGTATCTTGGGAGACAGTTATGGAGCTATGCTGCGAGAATGTGTTAGCTAAGCTGTGAAACTACATGACCGTTTCCACTGATGCTTTGCTATGTAGTGGTACGAGTGAGATGTGCTACTCGTATGAAGATGCGTCGCCGCTGCAAAGTAGCTATGCGATGTATCGATAGTAGGGAAGCGGCGAGGGTATATATCCTTCCATATAGACATATCTTATCTTATCTTATCAACACTAAGCTTGGTGCACATACCCAATAAATAATAATTATAATAATAAATATGTGGGTCATCTCACACACGGCCATCTAACCTCAAACTAGGCAGAGCCACTGATATACATACATATATAAATATACAACATCCAGACACAAGGCAATCACACGAATGTTTGCCCTGGGCGGGATTCGAACCCGCGACCTTGTGCTTCGTAGGCAGACGTACTACCAACTAGGCTACGAGGCCGTCATATCATAATTGAATATGATTAGTGAATATCAAACGCATCTCAACGTAGCATAGCGCATCTCCAGTGAAAAATCACCCAAGTGCTATAATTTTCATATCTATGATCACATCAACATCTGACGTTTATTATTTTCCCACGTAAAAAATATATTATTCACATTTTCCTTGTCCGTTGGCAGAATGTAGGGCAATTAGTCGACTGGCCGGTCGTCTAATGAAACCTAACAAATTTCATGCGCGCGACGACTAACTCAAGTCTCGTCAGAAACTCTGAGAATTCCACTAATAAATTGTACTGTTTTACCATTGAAAGACTTATACATTATAATGCGGTTTTGAGATGTAATAACTGGTAATAGAAGCTACTAATTAATGCCTTATCTAACTGCCAACTTCGATCGGTATATGATTACACATTAGAACACTGAGATCTGAGATACTTAAGCTACCTATTTATTAGGTACATCTTTTATATACCTATGTAATGTTATTGTACACATAGTCAATGAGAATAAAAAGTAATTTATTTTTCCTTTTACAATACATAACGCTAAAAATAAGCTTTGCCGTCAAAAAATGATTATGTAAATCTTACTTTGAATAAAATCTCTACTGTTGTCGATATAACAAAAATTAATGGCTCACATTTTTGACTGACTAAGCAAATCAAATTTTACAGTAACTTGTAAAGGTTTGTAAGGATTAAGAGTAGAAAAAACCTTTTAATACGATTTAATACTTTACATTAAAAATAAACAAATAACATTATGCACCGTTCGTGGGTTAAATCGGCTGATTCTTTTTTGGAAAACAAACTGCAAAAAAATACTTATATTAATACTAAATTATAAATATTAACTTTTGACGTTTTTCCATAATATACTCAATATACTCATTCTCAGTTTCTAAACCAAAAGTCGCAATGGGCATTTTCAACATAGGAACGATTTGATATTTAGCCTAGTAATTGCAAGCCTATACTTACAGGTCATTTGTAATTACGAAGTAAAAGGCATTAATAGCAATCTTGAAGCTGCGGAAAGTTAAGTGTTGCAATAGGTTCGCTTTGTCTGTTTTCATAGCAATTTTAGGTTTTGAGTGTCTCTGGAATTGAGGACAATTATTGTTTTTAAAGGTTGTTCAAAAGTAAAAAGTTGTACAGTTTCTCTGAAATTGAAGACCACTGTATTGCAGATAATCAACCAGTTCAAATTCAGCGTGTATACACCACCACCTTTTTGAAATTGGTAAAATAGGTCTAAGGTAGAAAAACACTGTAACTGTTTAATGATCTGTAGATTAATTAGTTGGAATAGGCTATTTGACTGGTTTTTAAAATATTTTTTTTATTATTCAGTAGAGTTTGTGGATCCCAGTAATAGTTGTATTTTTTAATTCTGGTACATATTTCCTGAAAAATATCAAAATAAAAATTCAATATTTAAGTAGCGCGTCAAAACGCTACTTTGACAATATGGCGTCGCAATGGCATCGGTGACGTCACTAGCCAGTACTACTACTACAAGTTGCTTAAGTAGAAAACGATGTTTACTGGCTAGTGACATATGTCCTATACCCGACCAAACAGGAGCGTTTTGAGTCACGTGACAAACGCCAAAAAAATACATTTTTATTTACGGATTTTTACATAAATTAATTATTATTTTCAACTTCCTATAGTAAATATCCATTTTTAAACTTACATTACATACTGATTACAGTAATTAACACTTTATTTTTCGCATTGTCAAATAGCCTATTGTCTACTAAACTTTCATTCTTATATTTGTGTGAAATAAAAACCAGAAATCAATGAAGGAATACTTTCACCTGAGCGAGGAAACTAACTAGAAATACTATAATTCAACATTTTCCAAAAAATATACTATAAATTCCTAAGAGGAATATTTAAATATTAAATAAAACACTGAATAATGTTTACTTTTATTTATTTTACATATTTACAAGCATTTTAATTACAGCTACAGTTCCAAGTGCATGATCATGAGCGACCTTTTCAAAATATACTCAAATATTAGCAGAATTCAGGAATGTAAATTTTTAACGACATAAAATAATCACTTACTCGTACTATTCGATCATTTAAATATAATTTTATAGGACTTTAAAAATAAACAGTATCCGACAATTACTTTCAAACTGAACGCTTATTTAAATAAATAAGAAAATTACACAGAACGTATCAATAAAAAACCAAGTGACATGTCATTATTTTAGCCTTTTTCTAATGAACCCAGTATCGTAGACCATGGAAACTAGAAAAAATATTGACAGAAATTAACTTCGCAACATCTTCTATTCTTGTTAGTGTAATTGTTCTGATCTTTTTTATTCCTAAGGAAAAGACTTTAATAAGGTCGCCAAACATAAAATATCGCGAAACACGATTCCTTTCTTTGTTTTTGTGCAATAAAGAATATTCGTATTTGTAAAAATATCACTGAGAAAAAAGAATAAAAACTTGGAAAAAAAAAATTCTAAGTAATATATCTGGACTTATTTCGTGTACTGTTACTTCTAGTGGTAATAAATACAATAAAACTAGTAAGTTAAGTACTAGAATTCTTGCTGCAGTAGCTTAATGCAATACTTTATACAAGAATCTCGTATACAAAAAGATGATACAACGTCGTCGCATCATCGTCCTAGCTAGGTGGTCCTAGGTACGACGATGTGGCATCGTAAAGGACTGAAATACTATAAGGGATTCCTTTACGATAACACGTCGTAGCTAGGACGACGATGCAACGTCGTCGAGCCCTTACGAAAAGTTTCACCTCAGCTTAGTCCGTGATTTTTATTGTACGGTCATTGTCTCAAAAACGATCCCCACCCTATCCTGAAAGAGGGTGATCAGGCCTCTCAGGGATCTTTTCCTCTAAAAATATAAAAAACCTCAGTTCTAACACTAACAAGAGCAAAAAATGTTGCAAATATGTAGTGATGAGCAAAAGTAACAGGTTTAAAAACAAATTATATCTTACATTATGTCTACGAGCTTTGATATTCATTAAAAAAATACCAACATAAAAAATCTCTAGTTGAATTTTTAATTTCTAATAATATATCACTACTTGACAAAGTAAGTCATTTTAAATCAATTTTTCATTTGAAGCTCCCAATTTGATATGGAATTTGAAGCAAATTATGTTTTTCATTATAATATAACAGTTAATATTTTTTTGGAGAAGATAATGAAATGACCACTCATTAAACGCACATCATAGTTCATATCGTGACAACTTATGCAAAAAAATAAGATACATAAAGAGTGTAATTAGATCTTAAAATAATAATTACAAAAAGCACTCCTCAACATAAAGTTATTTACTATAAACCAAAAATAAATCTAGTTATAAAAGCGAATACAGAAAAACAATGACACAAATTATGATAAATTGAGATACTTATAATAATATAAAGGGAAAGTTAATTCGGCATAATAGACTACACTATTTCCTAAAACAATTGATATTCATTTACAAACGAAATTATAATACATTCGGAAGACAGAAATCAGTCACAATGACTGCACACGTAATACGGCCACAGAATATATGAACGGCTAAGATATTGTAGTCCCTACTGCCAAAAAACACTCATTTTGGAATGAGAATTTATATTGCTTATTGAGCGTAACATGCAGAATAAGGGTCTATACTTACTGACATTTTTGCAGCGCAATTTTACTGACTCGTACGTGTATATGACTATACTGATCTACATACGAAAATAGTACAGCTACCACAACAAAGAACGCAAATTGTCAGATGAAGCGAAACATTAGGACACTAGGTATGTATAATCGTCAATTTGAATTTGCATTTACTTTGTGTACAGAGTAGTGTATCAGTATAATTGCGCTGCCAAAATATTGCTGTGTAAAGACCCCTAGTATGTTGGCAATAAATGAAGTGAAATTACATATTTAGCACTGACCATTAATTTTCTAAATGCAAGGCGATTCCGTTCCCCAGTTCATGTAAAGTTAAACTAAGTCAAAATTGTTGGAGTTATTTAACAACGAAAGAAGGTAAATAAAATTAAGAAAAGACATTAATTTTAAATTCAAAATAAACTTCATCAGTAGCACGTGAAAAATATTTCAAAAGTGAAACATAAATAACATGAACAGCGATCAGTCTACAAAAAAATAAGAGTTTTATTGCTGTATTGTGCAATACCTTTTTTACTGAACTACCAAAAGTATGAGCGGCTCGTAGATTTGAAAGTACCTTAATTATTTATGTCTATATTCAGGTGTAAGGAATCAGCCACATCATTTTCATGGAGATCTTTGACTATGTTTCGCGGGATTTTTCAGCATTTTTAAGATTGATCGCCATTCACTAGGTTTGAGCTATGTTTTATCACAGCATTTTAGTAACATAACTCTAGTTCACTTTTTAACTTAAACATGAATAATGCAACACATAATGCTAAATTCAAAATGGTTGCTTGCATAATTTCGTTTCGCTTACAGTTTTAACAATGCCATTTATTTAATACTTGCCTGTCTTCTCCGAAGAATTTTAATTTATTTCGTAAAAATATTTTACGATCTGGCACTTTTGTTTAAGACTAAACTAGTATCTAATAGACTGATCGCCAATTAATGGAGTTTCCAAAAGGACGTATATCCTTCCTGAGTGTTAATTGACTTGTTGTATTATAGCAGCGCGTTTTTACAATTTAAGGCTGTCGTACTAGGAAGCACCATCAATTGGCGAGTCATCGGATTAAAGGCATCACAGTACACATGTTCACGGGATGTTTCATTGAACTGTAAGGACATTACTGCTGCCGGGATACATACACTGGGAACTGGTATGGATATGGGTATGGCTGAAAAAAAAAAAACATTTTTTTTATTAATATTGCGGAATTTTGTTTTTATTCATAGACAGGAAACAGTGTCACAACATTTGAAATCAAAGATGTTCCAAGGTCTACTGCTGGATACGAGCGGTTCAATATTGTGTCGAAATTACAGCAGCGTAGTGATAAATGTAGAGGTCACAGATTAACACAGTATTTTATAACATTTTGTTTGCTAAGATTGGTTGTATTCTTACCAGTTACAGCCTGTGTGATCGAGTGGTAAAACGCTTACCTCATATTACGGAGGTTCTGGGTTCGAATCCCGGTGGGGCACTGGTCAAATTTCTTCATAAGACTTTCTCTAGTTTGACTCAGTCATTGCAGGCTGAATCGTGTGAAATACCATGCTTTGGAAAGCACGTAAGACGTTGGCCCCAGCTATATCTACGTATGTAGTCGTTATATAGGCCGTGTCAGAATCTTTAAGCGGCTCATAAATTCTGACATCAGGGTTTGTGAGGTAGTTTCATCACAAAATGCACATTAGCAAGCAAGCATTATCTTACCTGTGTAGTTCTTACGACCCTCTTAGCAGCCTCCTTTTCATACTTCCACTGGACATCATTAGCAGACTCTCTACTTGATCCAGAAATATCGTTCGTTTCAATCTGGTTATGTTTGGCGTCTTCTTGTCTGAACTGCTCTTTTCTCTTTTGAAGGTCGCTAAGGTAAGTAGGAACGAAGTATCTGATACCGAAACCAGGTAGACTTTGAGAGCTGAGGATCTGTGATGGAGTGAAGTAGTTGAGGAGAGGCTGCGCGGGGATCGGCCGATGTTGGGGAATGTAGGCGTTGACGAAACGTTGCGCGTTGTTAATTGGCTCCGGGGTAGATGACGGGGGGCTGTATACGATTTGGGTGTATCGCGGCTGAGGTACGAATAGTTGAGGTCGCCTGTGAGACAAAAAAGGGTACTTACTCTTATGCACAGAATATTAAAAGATTTGAAAATATCATAAATATAGTACTCTGTTGCTGCTCTGGTTATTGTATTGTATATAGGCAGCTAAAAAATAAAATAAAGTAATTAATATAAGTTTTTGACTGAATCTTTGGTTGACTAGCAGGATTATTGTTCATTTGTTCACAATCGCGCGATCGCTAAACTTGACGAATGTCCGATGATCTACCATTGGGAGTGGTAGAATCATTGCTCATTCTAACCAGGGGGTTTTAAGCTTTCCTCTCCCATGCAAATTTAGTGACGCATCAATGCGTCTTCTTTTCATGCAAGAAAAAAATTATGAACCTTAATTCTTATATCATCAAGTCATGGGGTTAAGGAAAAAAATTAGCTCGTTCACCCCACACCAAAGATACAATAAAATATTTTTATAGGGACTACTAATTGAGCACAACGCCATTAAAGGTTAAGGTCGAGAGGTAAAAGTCTTGCTAAACTTACTAAATAAACTAGAATAGAATAAACAGAGTAGAGTAGAGAAGGGTAAGGCAGAATAGAGTACAGTAGGGTAGAGTAGATTAAAGTACAGTAGAGTATAATAGAGTAGAGGAGAATAGAATAGAGTACAGTAGAGTAGAGTGGATTAAAGTAGAGTTGAGGAAAGTATAATAGAGTAGGGTAGGGTAGGATAGGGTAAGTTAGGGTAAAATAATTGTATTTTATTATAGGATACAGCAAAGTAGACTAGAATAGAAGAGAATAAAGGTGTTACCATTGAGCGTTGGGGTCGGGAGCGTCGTTGGATCGTTCTTCCCAGACCGGCGCCGGGTTCCGGCCAGGCACCACGGCTGGCTGCGGCGGCTCCGGCGGCGGCGGCTCAATGGGGCCCCCCTTCGTGCCGAACTTCACCATGATTGCGTGTGCGCACGATGCGTACAGCACCAGGCAAGTCAGCAACTGTTGGCAAGGATTTCCGCTAAGAAATATATATTTTTTGGTAGTATAGGTTTCTATACAATACAATCCAATATACTTTATTGACAAAAGATACAGTATACAGAAAACAATACAAAACAGAAGAATCTATATCTCTATACTGTAATATAAGGCGACCCGATGCTGCCAACACATCAGTGATTTGTCACTGAGATTTATTGCGACATCTTTGTTTTCCGTCAGTTTCGTCCAATAGAAAGTAGCTGCATGTCCTTTGGAACCAGCCCTTTGGAGCCTTCAGCTAGTTGACAAATTTTGTTTCTTTAAGATTCGCATATAGTGCTCAACACTCTTTGGCTAATTGTTAGCCGAAAGAAAGAAAGAACAATCGATTAGAGACATTCCTAATACTACTCTGTGTCCCATCCCTAGCACTACTGTGTTCTCTCTCTTGACGTTTGATTTTGGCGGTTACTCGTCCTAGTCATTTGTGCGATTTAAATATCTTTAATAAGATATTTCTTTCATTTTGTATATAAATAATTACAACTATACAAAGCATAAGTAAAGGCTTCGCAATGACTTAAAAAGACATGCTCAGTCTAAGGTTTTCAGCAAATTTCCTAAAGTATTTTTTTTTCCGAAAGAAATATTTCTTTATTACTTTTCTATAGAAACTGACCGGTTCATATCACTATTTTGTATGAGGAAGTCAACTTGTTTTATCATTTCTGAGAAGAAAAAAATGCGAAAGTTGTTTAAAACCATTGACTAAATACGTCCTTTCAGTCAAAAGTCAAATGTTTTATTCGAAGTAAGATTTTACAAATCACTTTTTGACGTCGAGGCGAGGCAGTATTGGCTAAGATGTCGGTGTAAATAATTTGGCTAAGTTTAAAAAAAAAACACGTTTTTCAGTCTAAGCTGGTGTAAATTTTCAGTAAGTTACAATAAAGATATTTTAAACTCAGAAATACTTTTGGGATGGCCATTTTTCATTTTGACCTCTTAATTTAGCTTCACAATCCTATTGAAGCAACTCTAAAAGCCCAAATAAAACAGATGTTATCTGTGCGAAGAGCGATGAATTTGGCAATAGTTAGACAAAAACAAAAGCAAAATAAAACCTCTTTGGTTGCGAAAATAGTGCGGTTCCCAGAAAAAATAAAAGCATCCGCTTTTCACACCAGTGATTTCGGTTTAAATTAAAATTCAATCAAGATTGGCCTTGACGTAGTAACACCTATTCGTCTCTTTCCCACGTTTCATCTTTCTTGTGGGTCGTATAAAGGTGAATTCCAATGTTCACAGATTGTCTCATCGCGTGGAAACTGTTTCAAAGCACTGAAGAGGTGTAAATCTTTCTTTAGATCTTATAACTGCTTTATCAACACGCCACTAAAGAAAATTGTTTGAGAAAAGCAGCTCAAGGAAACATTCGATGTTTTTCTTGACCTGTTGAACTAAGGTTAACATGTCCCGAGTAAACATTGTAAGTGTACTAGGAACAAATAAGCGAACGGAACAAATAAGCCATAATAATATCATCATCTTTTCGTCATATTACTATAACGGCTGCGCGGCTGCGGTCGTTGCAGTCCTTATGCTGCGCTGCTGTCGCATCTCTTTATTTCATACTGCCCATCGACTGCGAGTCAATGCTATTCTTATTTTTAATTCATATTTCGAACGTTGCTCTGATGGCTATAGTACAGTAGCCAGCACATGCGAGTGTTGACCTTCAGAAGGCCCGAATTCCGTAGCGGTATAAGCCGGATTCCGCAGCGGTCTTTCGTAGTACGAATGTCCAACCGCATGTGATGCTTCTGTACATAATATTATCACAGAAGTATATAATAGTAATACCCGCTATTATTACATTTTACATACCAAGTAGAGTCACATCATACATAGATAAAAATTTATTTTGTTTTGTCACATTATTACATCGGGGTATCAACGTATATTGAGTAATTTTACATAATATGAACGAACAGTTAACATTATTACAAGTAGTGGCAAAAAAGGTATTTTCTGCATAAGTTTGCGTGTTTCTTATTGCAAATGATCATAGTTTTTGCACCAAAACTAGCCAATTAAGTGTTTGTTACTCACTCAACATTCACTATTGTTCAAATGAAGTTAGCTCACATACTTTTGTAATCTGTAAGATTTTTAAATTATAAATTAACTAGCTCTTTTATCGGAACATCTTCGCGATTTATTAAGCTGAGTGACTTGAAATTATATTGCTCAATGATGTGTTGCCATCATGTTTGCGGTAACATTAGGTTTTTAAGATAAGTCTCAGGTTTGGGTATTGTTTGAAAATTTTCTTACCTGTAACCTCGCCGAGATCATCTTTGATTAGAAAATTCGTTAGGGAACTACTTTATTTTCCAATAAATATCTGAAACAAAAGAATATTATAATTAAAATGTGTTCGTTCATCATAAAAGTTTCCGTCATAGTGATTAATCTGCATTCCTTAACATGCATTTCGATTGTAAATATCAGCGTATAGTTTAGAATTGCAGTTCTTGAAAAGGAATATAAGAAGAGCGTACTGAAAGTTGCGCCTACAATTAAACTTTAAATAAATAATAAATAAATAAATATGTTGTCCCCACATACACACGGCCATCTGACTCCAAACTAGGCAGAGCCTGTACTATGGGTGTCAGTGTCAGACCGCTGATATAATTTGCATAGTATACAATACAATACAATTAATATTCTTTATTGACACCAGTAATAAATAGGACAGTTAAAATTTTCATAAGTAGCAATTTCTTCCAGGCAACCAAACAGGAATTGCGAAAATATTAAACATAGTATTATAGTATCTATGTCCCTTGTTGCCTGAATATAAATTAAAAAATACATAATAATGTAGATAGAGAAAAACTTATATAAATATACAACATCCAGACACAAGGCAAACACAAGTGCTCATCACACAAATATTTGCCCAGGGCTGGTTTCGATCCCGCGACCCTGTTCTTCGAAGGCAGGCGTACTACCAACTAGGCTACGGTTACTATTGCAGAAAAAAAAAGGATAACATTAGAATGTAATGTTTAACACCATGTACCTATCTTTTGCTAAAAATTAATAGGAGTAAGTACAGGCCTAACGTTATGAAATTCCAAAGAAAGGTGAACCACTTGGGTAACTTCATAACTATCTCATTCACACATCACAATGGTACAAGTAAATAGAGCTTGACATTTCATACAAATGCTACTAGACAGTAGGTAGAGGTTGGCATGTTGGACGATTTTGTAACGCATTATAACAAGTCTGACGACAATAGTTTAAAACGAAAAATGACGTATAAATAACGTCCACACGTTACGTGTACAAATGACGAGTTATAAAATTATAACAATACATTACTGGTTGTTTAGATGTGACATAGATGTTTGTACACTGGTCTAAACTTATTTACTAGTCAGTTAGGATATCGTGCGAACTTAGTCTCAGCTATCATATTAAAATAGTTGTGAAAAAATGACGTTTAATAGGTCTGGTAATGATTGGACAAAGTGATGCAAGTCACACAATAAAGGACTACCTATTCATGATCTCTTAGCAGAAGGTATGTTGCGTTTATGTTTCAGATGAAAAATTACCATATTACCCTTTGTTATATTTCACTAACTAAATAAAATCTTACTTCACCCAAAACCTATTAGAATTTGTACAAAAGCAAGATATTTCTTAAATAATCCTTAAATGAGATTTATAATCCAGATTCTTTTTTTTACCTACTCGAAACACTTTACTCTCTAGGCTATTTAATTGTACTAGCAACTAAATCTCGACACACAACGAACACAAACGTCTCTTCAAAGAGCAGTAAATCTGTTTGTTTACATAACTTTGCATATGAATAGAATGTGTGTTGCATAAATATAAAGTGCAATCAACAAACGTAAGAATAATATACTTGCAACGCTCTTTTACGCCAGCCAACTCCTTTCATTTTATGCTTATATTTCATTCACATATTAAAATAATCAGTAAATATTATTAAAGTATTGACAAGGTAGAAAAATACCCTGAAGAGTAAATAATGAATGCATGTGCGGTCTTTTTAATTTCATCTTGTTTAAATCTAATGTAATAAAAATTTTAACAACTATTTTGTGCTTTTTTTTACGGTTTTAGCTCTTCATAGGTTTTCTCTACTCATGAATACTATATATAAACCTTTTGGTCCGGGAATAACAATGTTTGGTATCCCATAAATTTTGGGTGACGAAACGGTTTGATTTGTGCAGCAGCATCAGAAATAAACAGTTCAGTAATGTGAAGTAGGTTCAGTAATGTGAAGTAGGTTAGGTAAACTTTCACGGTCACTGTTTACGTAATACTTTTGAAGATAAGTTGTAAAAGCTACGCCCATCGCGTTGTGGCAGACCCGTTAACATGTCTCATATATATTATGTTTCATATCACCTATATTTTATGTAATAAGCAAATGTTTGATTGCAATTTATATCCCATAACTTAATTATAATTTAAAACGAGATAGAATATCCCTTCAGATTTTTCACAGTTGGTCAAGTCAACTTTTAAGGAAAGTAAAAAAATTACAATTTCAGAAAACTTGGAGAACAAAAGTTGTTCAGTTTCATAAGCTGAGTTATATTATTATAACCACCCACCCATTTTGTTATTATCACCCGAGAGGTTTTGCATTATTTAATTAACACGTTATATTTAGTTGCATAGAAATATCGGGCACTCACATGAAAGAAATACTACAGTAAATCATCATCATCATCATCATTTCAGCCAGTAGACGTCCACTGCTGGACAAACTCAAAGATCTCCACACCGATCGGCCCCGCGCTGCCCGCATCCAGCTGCTTTCCGCGACCCTCACCAGATCGTCGGTCCACGGTAAATATCCCGTTTTAAATCATAATAGTTATGAAAACAACCGCGAAAGATTTAAAAAAGTATATTAAACAACCATGTCGAAAGAACTCTACTTCTGGTTTTATCAATAAATGCTCAACTTGAAACCGCCGCTCGAGTATCTCATCTGTCATCGAGGTAATAATAAAGTAGAAGACGTATAAGTTTACAAACCTTAATCTTTGAAAGGTTAAACGAAATCGAGACGTAATTCTTTAAAATTACAGTAATCTTATCAAAAGCCGCATCCACTTTAAACTCATGTAGGTACTTTTTGCCCGTGCGTGATTCATTTTTACAATCAGCAATGTATAATTTGTATTTCAGTCGAAAGACGTCCACATATATTCATGAAATGCCAGCCAAACCCGTAAAATTATAAAATATGCACTTCTTATAGTTTCCTTACTATTTCAAAATAGATCTTCAAATTAAGCAAAGCAACTGGCAGCCAACTAATTTATAAATAAAATCAAATGCATTTTTAATGTACTAAGTATTTCTCCACTAACCAAATCTCTGACTTTTGACCTAATGTTGCGTGCATTTAATACTTGCAATTAAATATAACTAATGAATAGTATATTAGTATGTATTGATGTCTTCCATATAACTAAATAACTATTATTTATTTCTTGAGCAATAACCGTTTTCAATTTTCCTACAATTTCGTAACCGCAATAATAAAATTAAGACCTTTACCTGTACACCAAGTTTTCTTGCGCAGAGCAACACACATTTTTAGCTTGGGACATGTGCGGGATTTTTAGCCAAAGAATAGTTTCGTATTTTCATGCAGATAGTCTAGCCAATTTAAAAATCCACAAATAAATCGGGTAACATAGGTCAATAAAATCCAGAGTAGGGTAAAAGCTCAATTAGGCCGCAATAAAAATATACTTCAAAAACAATTCCCAGATCGAATTTAAATAAAATCATGACTAAAAATTGAACTGAGCCACTTTGTAATCTCGGCGTGTCAATTTCAAGCCCGAATTAATCCTCTTGAAGCGGTAATTATAAGGCTGTGAGCACGGTGTGGGCGGAAGCGATTATTGACACCCACGAGGCATTTTAACCGAAAACTTACAGCAATGTTCAGACAATAAGTCTCGCTACAGGCGATAAACTTCCGTGTTCCCAACTTGGCAGGAAGTTTGGAAATCTTATAGCAATTCTGACAATATTTATGACTATTGACTATCTAAATAATATCATGATCTAACTATTAAGTTCATTTGTTAGGTATAAGTTACTTGTTACATTTATGTATAATGACCGCTTTTCTTTGTTACACTTATACATAAATAATACTTACAGTTACTACTTTTTTTTATCTTATGTCACGGTCAGTTTAAGTTTTTGTACCGAAAAAAGGTATAGGCTTTATGTAATTCAGCTTATACTTTGTTGATATATTATTATTTTTATCATCAAAATGCTGAAGTGATCCATGGATTATAAAATATTTCAAAATAAAATAAAGACACCGCTCCGCTTGTTAACAGTTATGGTCAAAACCTTGAACTTCAGTTCAAGACATGACAATCAAATTTAGCGGATCATGTTTCCTTATAACGTGGTCGTATTATTTAGTAACTCAGTTACGTTACAATCTAGGTCAGTTTATGAACCGAGGGTTACAGATGTGCCAACAAAAAATGAATTTATGTAAACACCGTGAAATAATATTATTTCTGAATTTCTTATTTCTGCCCAATAGTAACTCTACTATGAAAAATGTTGTACTCTTAAATGTAGATTGCTTTTGACTGCTTTTTAAAATTGAGTCTATAAATAAAATGAATTCTCGATAGAAGCAAAACAATTTATCGAGTGCTGAGCCTATTCATATCGAGACAATAATAATGTCACGAGTGATTCTCCTTGAAGTAACAAAACAACTATAGTACAGAATAGATATTTTACGGTCATTCGTAAGCGACTACAAATCAGATCATCTCTTTTCTGAAACTGCAACTTTAATATCTCCTAAATATTTTAAAGTAATGATATTTTTGCATTAATCACGTCAAAATATTGTCATCCGAAAATGATAGATTCGAGAGCCCTCAAGGAATTTAATCGACACAGTCGCTTCACCTCAACGCGAGCTGTCACAAACGAGACATGCAGTAATAAATTAAATTAGAAACAGCTCTGGCAGCGTATTGCCAAATAAAGTGGCATATTTCCCTAAACGTGTGAGAGAATTCGTCATAAATATGTACAGCTGGCCGCAGTGCATTCCTATAAGCAATAAATCAGGAACGCACCTGCCTCCTTGTACGTAACTGTTATTTTGAAATGCTTTTTTGCTGCCAAGTGTCCAGTTAATTTACAACCGTGTATGTAATATTCTGGCAATCGACGCCCCTCATTTACAATGCTACGGTGCGCATACGACGTTTTCCAAGCCATTAATCAACTGCTCCTTTGTCTATTTTAGAAGGACTAGGATCTTGAGCTGGATATTAATAAGCTTCTAGAAATAGTTATTCTAATGGTGAGTGCGTATCGTGATGCAATAATGAGGTGACTTAAATTTATAAACTTTTAATAAAAATAAATAACTCGTATTGATAACGAAAGTAGTAGAAAACGTAAAAAAAAATTCCAAGGAATGGAAACAACTCAATATTATTGTAATACACATACATTGATATTTTTAAACAGAACTATTGTTTAAATTAAACATTTACGATTCAACTATTGATAACATTATTATTATAACATCAATATTAGACTTTGTAAAATACAATAACGTAACAAAACTTTGTTGTCGAACTAAAGCTCCTTTATTGGCTGTAATCAACTTCACAAGTCTTGAACATAATATGTACTTAATGGTAATGTTATTCGTATGAGTGGGCAGGTCGAATTTGCATAGCATGCCCTGACTAACTCCTTGTGTCATTTGACGCATTGTCAAGGCACGAGCCAAGGATACAGATAGTTAAGCGAGTATTACTCGTTTAATACGTCTTGAGTTGAGAATCATTCATGATATATTTAGGGAACGATTGACCTACCATAGCGCGATTGACTGTACATAGAGTGGGTAAATCTTCTCGGGTAAATCGAGTGTACCATGCATCGTACCATGTGATAGTACGAAACAAAAATTATTATGTGCTTCATATTTTCAAATCACTTTGGAACTTTATATTACTTAAAGCATGCAATATAAGCTCCCAAAGACATTACATAAATAAATACATGTAGACACGCATCTTTTCCGGAGGGATAAGCATAGAACATGTCCTTCCAATGACTAGCGCGAGATGCCGCAGATAAACAGAATAATCATATACTAGCTAACAACATTTTAGCTCTAAAAACAGTGAAACCGTGGAAGCTTGATCCGTCGTACTTTTTCGACTCAAGCATAGATCAATTTACAAAAATCACTACATAGTATAAAACAAAGTCGCTTTTTCTGTCCCTATGTCCCTATATCCCTATGTATGCTTAAATCTTTAAAAATACGCAACGGATTTCGATGCAGTTTCTTTTAATAGATAGAGTGATTCAAGGGGAAGGTTTATATGTATAATACATGCATAATATACTTAAGGATAACCCACAATAACCATTTTCCCGCGCGGAGTAAAAAATAAAATAAAAAACAAATAATTAAAAAAAGATCGGATGGGATTATTTCAAACAAAACAACGCACCACATATGTATAGTACGAGTATGTAGATACGCACGATGTATATCTAAACGAATATTGGCTTAATTGTTGAGTGGCCTATCGCTAGCCAAGTCAAGTGCCTTATCATTGCAATGGCACGTGCCCAAGAATATGTCAATGCAATTTAATGACATACAATGCACTGCTTGTTACAATCAAGATTAAAGTCTGTTGATATAGGTAGTTACAGTTAAAAGTGATTTTGATATTTTTTAATAGGATTGGATTATTTGGATTGGATTATTAATGCTAATTTATTAATACATAAATTGACAGATTTAAATAAATTTTCAGTACCACCGGTCACATGAGTTATTACATATTTTATTATAATATTTATTCTACTCGCTTAGCAATACAATACACATCAATCATATACAATATTCATAAGTACCTAGTAAAAAATAGCAATACCTAAAGACAGAACGGAATAGATGAATAAAACACCTTATTGTTAGCGCAGCAATCGCTTACAGACAGCCTTATGATATGGATAATTAAAGAGATTTTTATAAAACACTAATATTAAACTAACAGAAACGATAATATCTGTTAATAGTAATAACCATGCAACAACGAACCTAATTTTATATTAAACCTTTCATTTTACCCATACTCTTTATAATACGACCAATGACCATATTATAATGTAGTAGGTAAGTGTTAATATGTAACACACACGTAATCAACAAGTTATTCCTTCGGTATGGTCAGGCTGCAATTCAAATACCATTACTTTCACGTACCTTACCTATGTACAGTAAGCAGCACAAACGGCTAGGCTTGTTGACCTTTAGAACTCCCGTATTCCGTAGCTGTAGGGGTTAATTTCGGTGTCTAACCGCATGTGATGGCTTCTGTTCGATCAGATGCAAAGATAACTTCCTCTCCCCCCCAAAAACTTATAATATATTATATTACTAGCGACCCGCCCCGGCTCCGCACGGGAAAATGGTTGTTGTGGGTTATCCTTAAGTATATTATGCATGTTTTATACATATAAACCTTCCTCTTGAATCACTTTATCTATTAAAAAAACGGCTTCATAATCCGCTGCGTAGTTTTAAGGATTTAAGCATACATAGAGACATAGGGACATAGGGACATAGGGACATAGGGATATAGGGACAGAAAAAGCGACTTTGTTTTATACTATGTAGTGATTATCCTCTAGGCTTACCCCCTTTTTACTAAAGCGCTGCTACTAAAAAAGGGTCAACTATCCCTACGGCTGCCTGTACTTGTTGCTTTACAGCCGGGTTCTTTTTGCTATACTAAATATTTAGTAGCTTGGACATGACATGATACTTTGCATATTAATTAATTTCATTTTTATTAATAATAATTAATAAATAACAAATATGTGGGACATCTCACACACGGCCATCTGACTTAAAACTAGGCAGAGCCTGTACTATGGGTATCAGACTACTGATATACGAGTACATACATAAAATATAAAACTTATATTGTTATACCACACACACACACACAAGTGCTCATTGCTAATCACAAAAATATTTGCTCTGGAAGGTTTCGAACCCGCGACCCTTTCCTTCGAAGGCAGGCACACTACCGATCGTCACCACAGGCACAACTCTTCGTGAAGGTACTCAAGCTTAAATATGAAACATTGTGCAAAGTTATGCAAAAAGAGAATTTCCTTCTAAGTTCAAAGTTTAACAAACTTACTAGTGAAAGTCGTGCTATGAATATCAAAACAGGGACCATAATTGTAAAAACTTACGTATCAAACTTAATGTCAGTCTAATTAATTACAAAGTAAAGTAAATCAAAGAGATTGGAAAAGCCGCGATTCCCATTCTCTAAGTAAAATCCAACAAATTACAATTTTAAGTAAGTTACTGTTGTTTTCTTGCATCTCAAGTACTAAACAAAGAGATATATTTTTTTAATGAAATATGTATGTTTGTAGTGCGCGATGTAGAGTAGATAGATACTAATATTGATTTTTATGTAGCACTGAATTAAAAGTTCATTAATATCAATTGCTAAAAAAGGGTAAGAAAAAGTATTGATACACGAACATTGCTGGCAGTAACGAAAAAGACGAAAGAAAACACTTTTCAGGACAGAGAAGATAAGAAAGACAAAAATCAAAATCATATTTTCTTGAATAATAACAGCGTCGATAGAGATTATATAGTACATTTAAGAACTTGGCAGAAAAAGACAAAAGAAAACACTTTTCAGGACAGAGAAGATAGAAAAGACAAAAATCTGTTGATTTTCTTGAATAAAAACAACGTCGATAGAGATCAATATTATAGGAATATTCAAGAACTTGGCAGAATAACTGTACTCAGTGCAATACTATCAAGCAGGAAGGGCACTCAGTCCTAAACATGCCTTTCTCCGGCACTTTAAATGTTTATGTATGGTGACAGCTATTACAGTAATGCAACAACAATGATCATTAGTTTTGCGCGTTGAGAGGTCGACAACAATTAATGTGCATTATTTGAATAATTATATCGTAATACTGGATGAAATTGAAATTCTTTATTGGATGGTATTTTGTTCCTGTTACTTATACTTATTACAAAACTAACATTTCGCATTAATAGTTTTTTATGTTTGAATAACGCATTTTCCCATGGTAAAAAGTAGTCTCTGTCACTCTTCAGCCACTAAAGTATCAGCATATAAAAATTATACCACGCTGACGACGCTCGACGTGATAGAGGAACAAACAAACAAACAAACATACTTTTGCATTTATTATATTGTATGTATTTCCTACAACATAATATTGTGATACAACTTTGTATCAAGGCATTCGATTGCATTGCACGCATTTTATAGTCATCATTTTTGTATTAAGTTTAAAAGCATATTTAGTGGTTTACGCATGTTATTTATAGACTGATTGATAAATGACATCATAAGCTAAATGCAAGTAAAGTTACATTGTAATATTCCTCGGCTCAAGGTTAACTCGTCCATACTACTTACTAAGCTTCGTGCGACAAGTGCGACAATAGCCTCAATAGTGAACAATATTCGAAATTACAAGGAGCATGACGCACAAAGATTAACTAGTTACATAAACAAAAACAAAGGATATATTGTTATTGTGTTTATGTTGTTTGTATTTTATACTGTACCACCTTTTCCACAGCACTGAAATATTTTAAACATCACATGAACTGTCTAATCAATAATTCCTATACCATAAATGTGACGTTCCACGTGCAAAGGTACCTTATGGTCGGTATTGAGTTACGCATATCCCTGTAATCAGCAACTAATAAGCTATTCAAATCCAAAAAGATTATTTTTATACTAAAACCCGCCATAAGGTACCTTTGTACGTGAAACGTCACAAATTATTTTGATTCAGATAATTATAATACAGACCATTCAAAATAACACCCATATACTCATTGCATATTATATTAGTCTTATTTTGAACATTTTTGTGGCGAGCGCTCGCCGCCAGTCAGTTTTACCCCTCGCCTAACCCTCGCCTTCATGTCAAAAACAAATCTCTCTCAAAATACGTATGAATTTATAGTTTTATTTTGGATGTACTACGCACAAAAAACCGCTCACCATTTTTTGTATTATTTATATAATAAAATACTCTCTTTTGTTCATTTGGAATATTTTTATCAAAATGAGGCAATAGACTATCCATTAACCCAATACACACGTATCTAATATGCATAGCCATCCATACTAGGCCGTATCATTAAGGTTAATGGGATATCGACGGGGAAGAAGCAAATTACTCCTATCTTACACAGTCTTAAATGGAAGATAGGAGTTTTTGCTTCTTTTCCGTCGATGTATAAGTCTTGAGGTAAATTGTTGATTTAGTGCTAAGTATATCATCTAAGTCAGGTTGCTCGTTTCGGACGGTTGGTTGCTTGCTTACTTATAACCACCATGTTATAGATATAAAAACATCCGTGGTCGAGTGGTCTTTTTTTTTTTTTTTTTTTAATTGACCTATGCTTGTGTCGAAAAGGTACGACAAATCAAGTGTGGTTCAAGCTATAATCCTCCCCTATGAAACCTTAATGAAATTCAATTTTGACTATGCCAAAAAATGGTATTGAAATAGTAGTAAATAGTATCATTGTAAGAAAAATTGGTATCATTATGATTCTGAAGATATAGCTATAGTTTGGGGAGGATTATAGCTGGATGTTCAAGCTATAATCCTCCCCTCCAGGGTTTGTGAAGTAGGTTAACCTCGAAACTCACACGGTAAATAAGCAAGTGAAGTAACAAACTAGCTCGGTAGCTAGGCCTATTGATTGATTGGTAGACTCGAGATTCGGTAGTCTCGAGTCTACCCTGGATCAATAGGCCTTGGTCGAAATGGTGAATAGGCCTTGGTCGACCACGCTGGCCCAGTACAATTTAGTCGACTAAACACGCATCTTACAATTTCTTCGCAGTTATGTGCAGGTTTTGTCATAACGATGTTTTTCACAACGTAATAGTTGAATAAATGTACGTAGGTACCTATTTGAATTATTTTAAGGTATGAAAAGATTTAGAAAGTAACTTTTATAAAAAAAATGTTTTCTTTTTCTTAAATGTGATCTATAAACCCTGTTTGTAAACCTTGTTTTACTTAATGTTTGTGTTTGTTTGGCTTACGCGCTTAGTACACATTTTTTCGTCGGATAAAAATAAGGTACCATATAACATATCTATTTAAAATTATGTTGTTTTACTTTTCAGACGGGTACTTAAGTAAATAGCACCCATAACGTTAGGTTATTTATAATCGCCTTAAATCTATGTAAGTTGTATACGATTTTATCAACAACGGTCTGTCAAACATGAGATTTTTACATAAATTTTCTTGGTTTCACATTTATAGAGATAAGTCAATCCGAAGTTGAAACTTATTTATTAGTATAAATTTATCTAATGATTTTAAAAAAATCATTAGTTATTTAAATATTAATAACTAGCGGTCCGCCGCGGCTCCGCCCGCGTAGACAGTTTTTCTCGCAGGAATGAGGCATTTTCCCGCGGTAAAAGGCAGCCAGTTACTCAGGGTGAATGTAGTTTTCTAATGGTGAAAGAATTTTTGAAATCGGTTCAGTAGTTTTTGAGTTTATTCATTATAAACATACACACACACACAAATACAAATCTTTCCTCTTTATAATAATTTATAGTTATGATATATATAATATTTATTTTCCTCTTTTTGGAACAAATACCAGGTGTATCTTAAAATGAAATACTAAGTACGTAAGTATACTAATAGAAATGTGTGTTAAACTTATAGTATAAAGATGTAGATCTATGAATCAAGAATCTCATGACAAAATGCAGAAAACTTGCCATTTGTAAACTATCTATCAATAACAAGACTATGTATGTAATTAATAGGTATTAATGTAAACAAATTCTATTCATCTTTATACGCCGTCTTGCCAGATACGGTACGGTACCAATTTGAAATTCCAAAGATTATACAACACACATGGTAAATGTACGTACTACTGCTTCTAGGTTTTACATTATTTATTCTGTGGTTTTACTAAAAGAAGATAGTTATAATAAATGCCGTTTGGTTACTTGTTGATTTATCTTGCTGAGTGTGAATAAACTGTTGAATACATAGCAATAAATTTTTATGAGCACATTAAGCCATAATTCAAAACACATGACTATGGGTTTTCAACACAGTAACGAGTACAAAAAAGGCAATGAATAGCAGCATGAACCACGCCATCTATCATCGTAAAAGTAAACCAAGAAATATAAACAATAATGACAGATGACAGATGTATGCCGAACAAATACAGGCTGACTGATTCTGTGGTAGAACATTTAACTTTCATTCCGAAGTTCCGGATTCTCTATCTAGGGACACTGTCAATAATTGTAGACTAATAATTATACACTAGACTTGTAGACCATAATTTTATGTATTGAATCATGCTTGAAACTCTTCACATGTTTTTTTATTTATTTTCATACTTCTGTAGCAAATCAACAATATCTAAATAAGACTTTTGTTATAAACTATGAGCGTTGTATAATAATTGAAGTGTTGTTATCATTACTATAGGCTAATTAATAATTGAAAATATTATTATAATCTAAAACTTTTGCTTATGATCGCTATCTTATATCTAATTAATTAAATATTATATTTACGTGTGTAAATACGGTTATAAAATTAATAATCTTTATTAAAATAACATATAAACCGAATGGCATCCCACACATTCTGTGACTAATCAATAATTTCGATAAAAAACATTCTATCAAAAAAAACAAGGCCAAACAGTTCCAGAGTTGTCAATATTGGAAGTATTTTTTTCAAAAACACTACTATGAAATCAACAATCATTTATCGTATATTATATTACCTGAAGTTTTACAGATATGAACAAAATATTAATATAATATATCGTAAAATTATTTTGCTACCTTATGTTCTAAAGTGTTTAAAACGACGGCAAGTGCAAGGCTAAATATCTAATTAAGATTTCAGTATGTAAAAAATCCGTAACATATTTCCATGAAATGTTCAACAACAAACGTATTTATGAAAACAATAAACATCTCGCGTATGAACTACTTGTCATTGTTATAAAACAAGCCATTGTTTTAGACCAAATGAGCAACACACTATAATTAATACTTTATAAAAACAACTAGGAAACTATTATCAACATGTCCATCTGCAAAGCATTTAGACAGGAAACTCGTTATTTTGAAGTACAGCATACCTAATTGAGATAACAGAATAACAGACTAAGCACAGCTCAATGTCATTAGCAAGATAGGTAGCTCGCGTATCCACTTCATGGAAACGGTAATACAAAAATCACAAATACTCAAAATACCTGTGATATTTTACTTCATCACATTCCAAGAAGTGTGCTTTTATGGCGAGATAAATACCATAACAACACAGGTAAATATAGACTTAGACCCTATGGGGACCTAAACAAAACTGAAAACGAAACATAATATAAAATACACCTTGAAGAGTACAATTTAAAAATAAAAGATATTTAACATATTCCAGTATTTTACTCTACTATCCTTGTCTAATAAATATCCTCTATCTATCTTATAGGTTATCAGGGTTACTATGAAAATACGACAGACTTGAGAAGGTGTCAAACAAAATGCGATATATTGACAGAACTACTATGACTATTAATATCCATGTCACGTTTACTGATTTTCTCGAGCTTTTCGCGCGTAGTGAGCTTGCTGCTAAGATCGAGTAATTCAGTTACACCTAGGGTGAACTATGTATTATTTACATGTTTTTGTCAGTTTGTGTTAAATTCCCTGCTATCCTTATTGCGACTCAGGTCTAAGCAGTTAGCTGCTGACTTTGCAAGAGACAGTAAGATGAGAATGAGAAAAAGAGGACGATTCAGCTTACGACCCAAACGATTCGCAATAAGAAATGAAAGTAGGAGCAAAGATTTTCCAATTATAAGCTCTTTCTAATTTTCGATAGCATCAATTATACGAGGTGTCTTCACCATGGTTCCATACACAAGTGAGAAATATAAAAAACAATAGCGGGAAGACTGTAATTAAACAGGTACACATTATTAGGCCGCCGACACACGCGGAGTTCACGGTCAGCGTTACGCAATGCGCCGGCGCAGCGCACACGATGCACGCTAGGGTTGCTGCACACTTATTTACTGGATTGAAATTGGAGACTAGTCAAATTAGCTTCTTAGAAACTTGTGATGCCACATTTTACGTAAACCATGTCTGTACGATTTTCTATATCAGAACATGTTAAAAATCGCCCCGAGGCCCACACTAAATTGAATATGAGTGATTTCAGATGGTTAACCTGTATCGAGTAAAATAAATTATTTTTATCACAATCAATCAAGTACCCAATAAAAAAGGAAGGATAACGCATAGTAATAATGTGACATAACAGCTATCATAATGCTTTTTTTTTTTAATTGGCCAAAACATAAAAATATGGAAACATCATCAAATAGTATCCACTGGTTTTTAGGTAATAAAAAACCAAGTTTTCTTTTATGTATCTTTGGAAGTGTATAACAATTCTAATTTTAGTTTCCATTAAACTGAAATAAAAAATAAATTACATTTGAGAGAACCCTAAAGAAGTATATAAACTAGCTCAATAATAATGACAACCAAAGGCAGCTAAAACTGCGCATGATCATATTTGAATGAACATAAAATTTATTGATACTTATAAACTAAAAGAGGTCTTAACACGTAGGGCTTTAAGCACATATTTTGATTCGATGTTATCATTTTAACTACTTGACTATGGTGCTAAACTTTGCTTACTCAAAAATAACGGAATTCTAAGAGCTGATTTAAATCGCTATGCTATCTTTTTTTACATTCTCGGCTATCGACCGAATGTTTCAGTTTTTGTTAACTGTCACTCAATCTTAAACTCTATACCTAGCAGAGAGGTCTCTGATACTTATATTATTACAATTTTAAATCAAAGTAAACATTTAAAATATTGCGCTCGGGCAGGGACCCGAACCCGCATCTCCTTGGCTTGCCCGGGCCATACAGGCGCACTTATTCTTGAAACTTAAGAGTCACCCTCTTGTCGGCACACTAACAATTATTGGAAAAAAAAATTACAAAAAAAGTGATGACCCTGTAAACTTGTTTTGTAAAATGTGTGACCAAGATCTGCTGTCAATGCAATGACTATCCGTAATACTAAAAGCCCTAGTATATAGACTAAACCAAGCTCTTCAAAAAGTCGGTTACATGACTGCAGATAATGCCATTCAAGACCTAGTTTTTTACTAAATCTTCTTTGTGGTTTGTATATTATATAATGGCTTGTGAAATGCGTGCAATATTGAGTTTTATTGTTATGGGAAAATATCGTGCCGATTGGTTGCTCGTCCTCATATACATTACACAAGTCTTTAGTGATGGGTCAAACGTAATCGAAAGCTATTGTTTCAACATTAAGAGGACACGCAAGAAAAGTTCACCTTTTCATTGATAGTTTGAAGTACGTACGTAACAATATTTAATATCTGCAATCTTTTTATGGTCACTGCTGTCCGCAGTGATATTATTCAGTTTTCTACATGAAATGAAAATATGATATACATCTCACTCTTTTTATCTTTATAAAAAAACATGAGCAACACCTCAAACTTCTTTATCTATCTAAAATTTATTATTCTAATTTATTTTTATAATTATTATTATCATAAAAATCTGCACGGTTTTTTATTAACCTACGTTTTAGACTCAAAATTGATATAAAAACTTCACCGGACGCTGAGTAATTTAGTAAGTAATTTTATTTCTTCGGAAATCAAGTTTGGTTTGGCTACGATTTGAATTTGCATGATAGTAAAAAAATTAAATTCTACTTTAGAAACAAATATGTTTTTGCATTACCAATACCACTTGTGTTGTATGTTATGGGCAACATCTTCCCATTACTTACCCATGCAGCACTCGGTTACACAAGTGAACCGATGGGGTCAGCCGGTGCGTTACGTGCCACGCGTGGTCACGAATATTTATTATCTGAAGATGCTAGCGGTGCCGGACTGACATGGCGTTGCAACTTGTTTTGTAAGTGTATAATTTTAAAATAAACCGGATTAATATTACTTTTATTGCATATAAGTCAAGGTTACACTAAGAAAGTTGATAAAAGCATTGTGTTTTCTCTTTAACTATGATTTTAAATTCGTATTTTTTGATATTGTTTTACTTATTAAAAGAAGAGAGCAAGACAAAATATAGGTGTTAGAAATGCTAATTATTCAAAATAATTGCTAAATAAGGCAAATAATTGTAATTAGGTGTAGAGTAACCGTACGAATCAGAAAAGTTACTGAGCTAATGTCTTTAATATAAAAAAGTTACAGATTTTTTTTTTAATTCTAATGCATTATTTGAACATATCAACTGAACCTTAATCTTGAGTCATTCTTGTAATGGTAGAAATATCATTCGATTCTATTTTAAACTAACAAAATTAAGTAGATACTAGTTTATAATATAACTGCAAATATATTAATTCGGGGGCTTTAGTTCCACTCTGTAGAGTTTACATCAGCTGTCACGTACAATACCTAATTGCAGCCTGCCGGCTCATCTCATTTCGCTGACGTAATTAGAAGAAAATTGTTCAGGTACACTACGCGGTATTTACGCATTGCCCAACTCCCGTCCCATCTGAACCGTGTTGCGAGACACAACCGCCCATCACATACTTTTGTGGTGGCAAAATGGACGTGGGTCGTGTCGTGTCTTGAAAAATTTTAGTAGGTATATAGATATAGCAACAGAAAACAAGTACTTAAGTAACGTTATCGAAATTTTTAAAAATGTACTTTTATAAAAAACTGTGTAGAAACGTTTTGTGAATGGGGTATTATATGCTCAAATAAAAATAATAAATGGACTGTATTGTTTTACGATTGTAAAATACCTCTCCTAAATAATTTGTAAATATTTCAAGAAAAAAGTTCAAAGATTTTTCATCGCTATGGAAGATATTGTTAAACTAAATAATTAAAACACTCAATATACTCGTATATTCATAATATATTTTAATTAAACAAAACAAGGAAATCGTTCACAACTTACGAGGGTGTGGCTACCACAACTCAAGCTAGCTTATCGCGATTGAATTGTGAAAACAGCAGACAAAGCATGGAAACCACAGAATACAATATTCTTAGAGACTTGTAATGGATTAGGAAAATATGAAGCTTTCACTTACATAACCGTAATTTGCGGGTGACCTATGTACCCACCGTTGATAACTTGAGAAATCATATTTTTATGTTAAATACTTAGATTTTGACTATAAGACTGAAAATTACAAAGATAATATAACATAGCAATACTCTTCATTTTAAATTATTTAACATATTCGCTGATATCGGTGTATCTATATTAGATGCGTACTACCGAATCTTACGCCAAACCGTTTGCTAATAGTGGTTTTAGTTTAGTTAGATCTCCCTGTGCCTGTGTGAACATACTAAAAACATACTAAAACTCTGCTTAACCTGTTAGGAAAAAGAGCATGTCTTTATGTATATAGGTTATTCCTTAAAATTATGTAAAAAAAAGGAAAGGGCTATAAAACGACTCAATATAATGGGTACGTCGAACCTCGAAATACAGAAGCCACGCAACGCACGTTCCGAATAGAAGCGTTTTGTCAATATGCATTTTGGCATGCAAACTGCGTCCATCTTTCATTTTAGTGCAATAGGGTTGGGTAACGAGCAAACACGGTCCGAACTTTCAGCATTGTTAACAAATTCGATGGAACCACGCTCCAAATAATGTCATTGGCGCAAGACAAGATAGACGTCTCTACGTACGAGACACAGGCACGATTCTAATATTACGTAAATAACTGACGTCTAATACTATTTGGCGCTAGAATTGAGGTGATGAAATGCTTTTCACCTATCATCATGATGATTTTGTAAGTAATCGTACATAGTCGCAGTCATTATCTCCACAAAACGTATGTTTATCAAATCGTGTACATCGTATATGATCTGATCAATATGAAATAATATGAATAATCTCATACAGTTCAGAGAGACTTGAAACGTCTATATAATAAAACTGTAGAGGTCGAAAATCTGTACATAGAAAAAAATGCTTAAAACCGAATCAGGGGGATGTAAGAAGTGATAAAGAACATAATTCAGATTTATTTAATTTTTTTGTTTGTCTGTTTGTCTGTTTCTACGGGCTAATCTCCGAAACTACTAAACCGATTTAAATGAAATTTTGTATGGTGGTACCCTTATTAGACTCATATGGATTTTACGACATATTCAATTGTTTTTAATTAATGTAGGTAAATGTTGAATGCAAAAACATGTATTCAAATCTATCCTTCATTTTACAAGATGACCTAACGATGTTTTATGAATTCATTGACTTTTTATAAAAAGGATGTCTGTTTTACTCAACCAACAGAGAAAAAACACGAAACCGACGAAAAAAGTTACCATCCGAGTTTGAGCAATTTCGCGTGTGGTCTTTTAATTAAGTACCTATTTCTACTTAGAATTATAATAGCACCTAAATATTACATGTACACGTTTGTACCCATTATTATGTGTAATGAAAGATTCAGTTCAGTTTCACGGATGGTTAAGTAACATGTTCATATGAAATTGAAGTGTCAGGACAGAACACATGCTATAATTATTTTGAATTCAAAACTTAACTAGGTACACATACGTAATAAGCTAACGGTATGGAACATTCTTGGTTTAATTAGTAAGTTAATATTTTGTAATAGATTTATTTTTCCTATTGTTTTCTCTGGCATGCTTTGTAGTCATAACTTTAGTTTTTCTTTTTTTATCGGTAGAGTCTACTTTATTCTGTTCTTTATTTTTGATGTCTTTTGTTTGACCTTTTGATACGACACCACATCTACTCCGTCTTTACTTTAGTCCAATAATGTTCCTTTAAATCATTCTCTCTTTTCTTCTCTTCTAGTTTTCCTTCAATTATTTGTTTTCATTTTATTTATTTTTCCTAAAAAAGGTACCGTCCTGTACCGTAAAATGACAATTTACTTAGAAAAAAAAAACTATGCCAACTTCATTTGTTGAAGTCATCATATTGGTTCATAATATTTGGTCCCTGGAGATTTGATAAATACTCAGAATTCTGGTACCTACTTCTTTACATCTAAATGATAACATAAAGTCTCACAGTCAGTACAACAATTGTACATATTATCTCTAGTACCCATGACTATTATTAAGTGTAATTTGTCCATAATTGTATCCTGGAAAATGTATACATAAGATTCGTTGAATCCTTCCTACCTAAGGAGGTATTATTGTAATTATTAGGATTTGCCTCTATTCGTCACGAAGTGCTTTAGGGTCGTTTTATCAATGAAAAATGGTTATTTGCAGAGATTGGAACGCAGGGAGCTGTTATTATCAAAAGTCAAAACTATGGATATGCCCTTGAATTTCCGGTACTGCGTTTTTCGGTAATACCGGAAGTCGTCTTTAAAACTATAATTCTTAATTTCGGAGAAAGGAAAATTAATAGAAATATCGGTGCATAACACAAAGTTAGAGAACGAACAACTGCATTCTACAAACGGGAGTAATAATGACATGACATGCTTAATAAAGAAAACAAAACCTGTGTTAAAATAAATTTAAATCACAATATAATGTTTTAGTTTGAAAACTTTTCTTCCCAGTAAGAGTTTCGGAAAATGCTCATATCCATGTTATGATAACATACCAAAACGGCCCTTTCTTTCCAACCACTAGTTATTTGTTATTCGTAAACCATTATCATCCATTAAGACTATAGGCTAACAAGTTAGCCACGTTTCTTTGAATCTTAAAGATAATGTCAACAGCCACTTTATGTTATTATACTCCTTTCAGAGAACAAATTCCACGGCACATATCCAGTTACCGCTAGGAATTTATAATTACGTACAAAACAAACTTATTTATTATAGCAAATTATGCTGAAATTATACTGACAAGAATTTTCATTCCTTACTTACCTATTAAGCACATTTAAGTCCATCAACTCCAATTTAATGTCATATAATCATTCTTTATTAACTAGTAAACCAAACTAATTCTTCAAAATAATAACCGACTAAACGTCTTTAATATCTATCTATTTTATTGCCAAACATTGATTAATAGTTATCTTTATGACTAAGTGGCATGCCGGCATGCTTAGCATATAAAGCCGCAGGTTCAAATCCCACCCAGGCCAAACTTTTTTATTTTAGAGATATAATACTTATAACATAACGTAACACCATGTTTAAGTATAGGGAAATTAACAAAAAGTGCCAGTGTATTTCGAAGACACTAAAAACATTGCAACGCCATCCTAATCATAATTTTGACCTTTCGAGAGAAGTTTTACATATAGAAATATTACACCGGGTTAAGTAAGATATAGTGGACCATATCATTTGCTCTCCAAGGTCAGCTCTATTTGATCAATATCCGATGACATAGAGCAAAGCAACGCAATGGAAAACAAATAAAAGACCAAAAGTAATTCTATCTTACTCATATTTCAACATAATAAATTGAAAAATATTGTAGAAGGTATAAAGTAATTTTAGCGTTGGGACGTAAGCAAGGTATTAGGTATGCTGCAATCATGTTTTATAAAGTAACTGAGTGAGTGAGGTTTATTTGAGTGAGGTTTATTTGTTCTTATTCAATCCCATTGATGGGCTTGACCCTACCCTAAATCAGGGTGAATAGGCCTTAGTCGACCACGCTGGCCCACTTAGTCGATCATTTGAATTTCTTTCACAGTTTTGTACAGGTTTCCTCACGATGCTTTCCTTTACCGTAAGAGCAGCGTCGAATAGAATTCGAAAATCAAAAACAAATTGATATGTGCCGAAGCTTTAACTCGGTCCCCCCGGACGGAAGCCAACGGTTCTAGCCACTGGGCCTCCGACGCTCTAGTTGAGATATACCTACTACATAAGGGCGCTGATGAAGCAATCCTTTCAAAAGAGACTAAAAGGTCTCAAACAGCCTTCAGCTCTATAACTAACCGTTGACCAGTTTAATATTACTAATAATCAGTTCTTGAAACTATAATGAAACCTGTCGATACATTTCGCTACTTAAAGGACTGTAGTAGAGACCTTAATTTCTTCAGCCTAATAGAATATAGAGCCAAGTTATTTATCACTCGCATTCTAGTAGAGCAAATTATATAGTTCGAAATATCAACCCGTACAAAATACCCAATTCAAATAAATCATTGGGTTTCTTTGCAATCTTTCTATATACAGTAGCCAGCACATGCGGCTGGACGGCGGGCTCTCTCAACATACCTTATTCCGTAGTGATAGGGACGAATTTCGTAGTGCGAATGCCCAACTCCATGTGCTAAGGTAAACACTATTCGCATGTAGTTTTTCATACCACCGTACCAACTCAACACTACTTTATCTCTTTTCAAATGGTTTTCTGGGTTTTTATAATAACGTTGCCTGTTGAATTAAATCGCGTTTTTTGTGTTGTAAGATTTTTATTATATCATGGTATTATTAATGAATATTTATGTACCTATATTGGATTTCTTTATCAGAATTGCTTTGACATCATTATAACCAGTTTTCAGAAGCACTATTATCTATAGAAGCATAGAAAGATTTTTTTTATCATAATTTATTGGTTTTGTTTCCCGTAGATATTGATAAGGACTTATCCTTCCGCTAACATTTCCGTCCGAAACTTTATCGTTTTCAACCACAAGCAATAGAGATGTTAGTTTTAATTGGCCACACCCGCAAAACCGGTCAGTAGTTATACATGTTAAAAAAATTAAGTAAAGTTAAGATTCGTCACGAGGTGGGTACCCTTTAAGTACCTAATGATTTCGATTTCATTGCACCATTTTCGCAGTTGCGGCGATCTCTGTTTGTTTCTCTTTCTGCCAATCACTTAATAGGCTTGAATGAAACGGTTAAATTACAACCATTAAAATAGTTCAAGAACTGTTTTTGGTAATAAACGTAATACGGATCGTTTTTGTGAAAGTTACATAAGGCTGCAGGAAGCTTTTAATACTCAAACAAAGCATTTCGGTCTTGGACGAAACCTAAGTTTCTCCACGTAAGGAAGAACATTATCCTTTATATCCAGTGTGTTACAAATTAAGCTCAAAAAAAAAACGTAGAGCAGACTAAAAAAAAATAGTAAATAAAAACTTTTTTTTAAGTTTATTACTTGTACATCACTAACACTATATTATCTGGTCTAAAGGATGGTAACTACTACCCGGTTTCGTCACCACAAAGAATACATCATGTCTTTTCGATAATAACATAAAACTCCTTGTTAATACCAAAAGTTGTAATCGTTCGTATTATTTTGCACTTTATTTTCACAACAAAACCCGATAATTCCTGCATAGTACGTCATTGTGTTCCGACAACACATTTGAACTAAGTAATAAAATGTTCGATAGTATCAAACAACATTAACCTAACAACATAAAGTTTAATACATTGTATACAGTAATACTATTAATATTAAGTTAAGTATTTATTACGCGAATCAATAAAACGATATTGTTATTTAAATTCCTGTACTTATTAATAGAGTTTATAGTCGTCACATAACAGATGAAGTGAAATGCCCACTCGTGGCCATAAATGGAACGGAAATGTTTGCATGTCAGATGCAGATATGGTCCGATTTGGATATCTACGACTAACAAAGGGTGCATTCTGACTTTCCATATCGCGTATCAGTTTGTCATGCAATTGGCATACTGAGGTAACTTTTCCATTCATAAGTATTGTTAAATACATTCTTATAATATTTAAAATACCATATAATCGATTTATAGATAGATAGATAAAAACTTTTATTTATTTATTATGGTTGCCAACAGAGTTTACATCAGGTACATGCTTAAATATTACAATCACCGGTATAAAACTAAATGTAACCCTAGTTAAAGGCAACAACGGCATGCATGCATGTATCTGGACAAAGATATGCCACGCCACGACGACGTCATAAAATACTGATTCATACAAAATAGATAAAAAAATAAAAAATAAAAGATTTTTTTTACGAATAACTTTTGAACGGCCAACTATGGACAATCTGGTCCTTGGTAATTATTAGCGTTGACGGTAAAAATAATTTTAGAAATCTTATTTTGAATAAAAACCTTTTGATTCTTCTATTTTGAATGTAGATTTGAGTTTGTAACTAACATCAAAATATTATGTTTATTTGAATCTACATTTGAAATTCACCTTTACTGCTACGGAGTATGATCACAGCACTCACAAAGTCATAGTAGTGTCCAGCCATATGTGCTGGCTACTGTAATTATTTTTGAAATTACGTTATTTTATACAAAGCATAAGTAAATAATTATATCTAGATGCAGTTTCTTATTGTCAACTACCTATTGTGTTTAATGTATTGTCTATTTGATCTCGAAAGACAATGAAAAAACGTGCAAAGTTTCCACAACAAAACAATGTATAATTATTGATGAGTTCGAAGAACATTGTTAATTGATAGCAGACTCTCTCACACACTCACCTACATTTAATCTTCATTATATATATAGTTTACCTTTCATTATATTTAATCAAATTGTGGATATAGGTGGATTTAGTCTAAGTTGAGGAAGCCATTTCATCAAACTTAGCATTTCATAAACAAGGGTAAAATTAAATTACGCTCTTGAATTTTGTTATATATTAATATTTATTTACTATAGCAATAATGAAATATAATAATAAATTAGTGTTTGTTCTTTACTACGTAAGTAATTGTATTCGGAATTTGATGCATCAACGTAGGAGACAATAGGGTTCAACATTTAGAGGTCCCATGGGTGATAGAGTACACGTTTTCAAGGAATTAATGTTTTTTATCGAAATAAATTTAATTTCAAGAAGGGAATTTCGTCATACATTTCGTCGCCGTCATTTTGTGATTATAATTGTATGTACACGATTGAAATTTGAAAATTGCTACCGGGGCGTCGTAAATAGCTTATTTTGTACTTTACGATTGGGGTATGTGAGTTTAGAACCACAGTACCTTAATTAAAAATGTATTAACCATTACAGAATTACATATGTGCTAACTAATAGAAAATAGAATAAACGATATTATAATTGTATGCATGCATGTTTATTGATCGATTTATGCAATTTAATTAATACAACATTACAAACGCAATTTAGCATATAATTCAATTTTAATATACTCCTAATACAAAAACTACATCCAGTCATTGATCAAATTTTCATAATCGTGTAAATCCAATGCAAGATATTACGTTTAATACCACATAAACGGTGCAAATGTTTCCTTTTTTAAATCAATAAGTATTGGTTACTTCGCGGAGACTATTAGCCCAATAGACGCACTATCGCGTGCGCAGTTTTACCTCACCGAAGAATGCAAACAAACATTATATTTCGTACTCCGGAACCATGACCAATTAGAGCGTTTTGATGGACTCATGGTCAATTGAACGCCGCCAGCGCCAAATTAACACTTTTCCTATTATGCGTGATATTATCCAACTTAACGGGTTTCCTAACCACCGGTACATTTTTTTATTTATAAACCCTTTACTTACAGGAGTTTTTCGAAAATAAATAGTAAACTGTAATGTAGCATTAATTTTGTTATATGATAATAACAGTTTCAAATGATATGTAAAAGTAAGTTTTTAAGTTTATTTATTTTTAAGTTTATATAATTGATTCTGTTATATTTGCAGTGCCCTTGCAGGGTCATGTGTGGAACATATTTTACTTGAACGACCTTTGTAACACCACATGAAGCAATAAATTATATGATTATTATTATTATTATTAACAAGGAAAGCGCTGTGGAGCATAAAAAGTTGTAAGTAGATTAATTTCCGACGTACCTGATACTTTTGCAAATTAATTAGAAATTGTTGTGTATGCTGCGTGAAATAGCGTGCGTTTAACTTTGTTATTATAACGTAACGAGTGATTATAAGTTAGTTTGCAACGAAGTTATCCAGTTAGCAGGATGTTTTTGGAATCATGAAAAATAATCATCGTTTACATAAATTTTTCGTATTTACTGAAAAACTTGAGCAAACATCGAATAGAGGTGATCGGCGAAATCGGTTTGATCAACTTCGCAGGCGAATTGTTAATTTCTCCTGATGGAGGTATAATAAACTTAAAGAACTTAGAAGAACTTTATGTGAAGAATATATTATATTCAATTGTAATCTAAGCCAACTAGAAAGAATGTGAAGCAAAAAAACATTACATCTTATTACAATGAAACTGAAACTTGCCCAAATAATATCTAATATATAAAATTCTCGTGTCACAGTTTTCGTTACCATACTCCTCCGAAACGGCTAGATTCTCGTGAAATTTTGTGAGCGTATTGAGTAGGCCTGAGAATCGGTTACTATTAATTAAATTCCTACATTTAAGAATTAAATCCCTAGCGGTTATTAAGAGCTTCAACGATGATTATCTAAAATTGGTCACCTTGTTAAAAATAACATTCGTACCTATTTAAATCTTAAGAACTACTATTTTATTTTTTTACTAATATTCAGGTAGAGCCACCCCTCACACCCTGATTGAAGCTAGGTACTTGTTCTGTACATAATTAATCGAATATTCATTTATAGGAAAAGTACTGAATTCTGTATCAAAACAATATTTACAAAAGTTGAGCACATCCACAAGCAACTCATAAAAAAATCAATAAACAAAACACAACGCACCCCTTGAATCTGAACCGCTATCTTCAAGAA
The DNA here is from genome assembly GCA_948473455.1 of Teleiodes luculella. Taxonomy (NCBI): domain Eukaryota; kingdom Metazoa; phylum Arthropoda; class Insecta; order Lepidoptera; family Gelechiidae; genus Teleiodes; species Teleiodes luculella. Next base: position 5,602,100 of record OX419588.1, on the reverse strand, counting down.
TGGTATCCGATTTTCAGAAACACTCGTAAGTTTATCACTTGTAAAGTCACAGCGCGCGCTAGCTTCACTAGCGGATGTGTCTTCCTCTCAACGCGCGAGCATCAACTGATCGTCTTGGTTTGCGCCCGCGCACCGGGTCTACTGATAACCGATACGTGAGCCATGAATTGTTGTTTTCGATTGAGTTCCGTGAAAATGTAGCAAGGGTAGCAACTGCAGTTAGTCGATTTACAGATAGCTATAAATGTTAAGAACAATGGCTCGGTTGCGGATTACTGAGGATCCAGGAATAATGTTCTAAGGTGTGTTATTGGAGTTTCACAAGACAGAGAGCTTTACATTCCTTTACACAAGCATTAACTAGGTGTAAACTGTAAAGTGATATTTTTATAGCCGTAAGTATTTTTACTTTTATTCATGCATCAAATTGGATTTGTAGCAATCGTTGTTAAAACTGTCTCTGTTCTTATATCGTCTTTAGAGTTGATCACTGTTTTTAATATTCAATATTGAACAAATCTATAAAATATATATAAATATATTGCAGTATTTGTTTTTCTCACGATATAAATCTTAAACATAACAATCAAAGAAACCAAACAGTGCTCTTGCAATCATTTTTGACATTTGCTAACCGCCTAAAACAACACGAAACCTAAAGTGATCTAAAAATAGTTGAAATAGTCGCAATTCCAAGCAATCAGGGCGAAGATTGAGACGCATTTCACGTATTCCGACAGATTTATAACCATTATCAAGTGGACCGAAGCGTTTAGAGTCACTGCCGTAATTAATAACAATTTAAGAGTTGCATGTGTCCCATAAATTACTTTTTGCATTTGTAATTGTAGCAATTTTGTGGAACTTTATACGAATGTATACATGACATTAATAATATTAATGCTAATAAACTCTTTAACCTAGACTGCATTGCCGACGTTGCATGTAAGAGCATAAGCTTACATAAGTGATCCAAAATATGTTTTATCTTATTTTTCAAATTAGTGTTAACGCGTTCTTTTACGATTTGAAGCTAGATAGGTATGTTTTGTTACATCATTTAGAATAATAAGAGCCAATCTTTTCTATATTTTGAGTTAACTTTGAAACTTCTCTAGAAATACGAAGTGAATACATCGGAAATGAACATAGGTTTGAATGAAAAGAAGTCCGTGCTTTCGGAACAAGTTTTGATACCTACAAATTAAATTATTTATTTACTTTTAAAATTGTAATACCTACATGTCAAAGAAAAGTCTAAACAAAACAACACAAAACAAAATAGTCAAACAAAAAAGCTTACCTACGGTCGGAAGCAAGCGCTTGCGATATAAATAGCTAAAATTTATTATTATTTAACCTGCTTATTTGTATAATTTCCGTCATATTATTTTCAAAATCTAAAACATTATCTAAATATTAACAATTTAAATTAGACCACAACCCAACTAATATAAAAAAACTCGAAAGTCTGTGAGAATGGACGGATGGATGAATGGATGGATGTTTATTACTCTCTAACTTTATTTAAACTCTTTCACGCTTTAACTGCTGAAAGGATTTTAATGAAACTTTTATTATACATCAGAATAAAATATACGCTAACTTTTACCGCGGGAAAATTATTGCATCTATGCATAAAACATCAGAATAAAGCGTCGGAGGCCAAGTGGCTGGGGCCGTTGCATTTCATTCAGGAGGCGCAACAGGTTCAAACTATAGCATTGCCCAATTTATAATCGATTTTTCAAATTCATATTTACGTTTTTTCATCGCTCTTAGGATGAAGGAAAACATCGTAAGGAAACCTGTACACACCTGCGAATGAATTCAAAGGTTATGTATGAAGTTGACCAACCTACTCTGGGCCAGTGTGGTCGACTACGGCTTCTTCAACCTGTTTTAGGGTAGGCTAGAGCCTCTCGTTGGTAACATTATATGAGCTGTTAACGATGAATGAAACATGTTTTGGGCGGTAGCTGGTACTTTCCAAAAACAACCAAATTATCTTCACGTGAACTTAAAGAATCAAATGGTACGGTATAGCAATTTAAGTAATTAGTGGAATGTTTTGTTACAGTATGGAATAAATATTTTTTACTTATTTGAACTATTCTTAAAAACAGAACCACAAACCGGGAAATAATCAGATCAGGATAGGTCAATGAACCTTTAAAGTATGTACTTATATTTTTTTATTTTTTAACTGTCCCGTCGTTTACTTCTTCTTTGTTTACGGAAACAAAAGCGCACGTTGTAAGATTTTGTTTTGATTACAAAACACAAAGTAAAGGGCTATAAAACTGGATCGAATGCACAGAAATGGCAATGGTTTAGTTGTGTTACTTGATTTTAAATTGGGCTTATTTTGTTTCTGTGAGTGTGTTTATAAAAAACAAAATTATTTCTTGAGCCACTTTCCATTTGTAGCCTACTAAAATGGTACTGTGCCCTGTTTGATAAATATTCAAACTCAAAAGATTTTAATTTGCAGCAAGATTCTAAAAATCATTTTACCACGTCAAATTTTAATGAACTTACAAATTTTTGATCAAACCAAGTCTGGCTCTCTGGATTTTGGTCGTGGAGCGGCAGCAAAAACAACGGTATTTTTGCCGCTTCGCTTGTCTAATTTGCTTTCGCACTGTTTGGAATGGGTGTGCTCTTGGCTGCAAATAAATTTGGTAGTCGTGCGCATCCTTACTTGAGACGCGGATTACTTCATGCAAAAACTTACCTTATTAATATACTGTTTCGTTTGTTTTCGCTCGGTTTTATATTTACAGTTTGAATTACCTAATTTAAATCATAAATTCAGATAATCGTTACATTAATAGGCCTACTTTCTTTCCGGAATAACCAGCTTTACTAAGGATGTGCATATTATTATTTTACATTAGTATCATATACATTGTCAGAGCTAATTTCTTTTATAGCATTTTTATATGATTGTATTTAAAATTACTATTACTGTTCTATTAATATTTGTCTAATATTTATCTATTTAATGAAAATTCAAAATGTTGTTGCAACACCCTTTATTATTAAGGCAGTACGCATAACCTGCAATTAAATAACAATAAAAAAACACCCTATTGCCTTTTGCTTACAACTCAGGCTAATTTAACTTAGAATTATTGTTAGGCTAAGTTAACAAAAATAATAAACTAAAAAAAATCTAAATTAGGTAGTTGAAAAACTTAGAGGTTTTACGAACTTAATAGCGAACCTAAGATTAATAGCAATAGCGCTGACGAAACCCATCGATCAATTTTTAACAATGTTTCAAAATACACAGAGCATCAAATTGTATGTTCAGATAATCGTAAAACTTTATACCTAGCGTTTGTTGAAATAGAGAATTTTTGTAATACAAAGGCGGTAAATCTTCATTGCAGTGTGGCCAACTTGCGATCAAATGTTACAGCTGATGACGAAAACCAATAGATCACATTCAATATCGACTCTTCTTTTTATTACACATATTTTGAAATCATGTAGGTAAGTAAGATGTACAATTCAGTTGCATAAGATAGTGGTAAAAATAATAATTTTAACACAATCAATAAAAATCTAAACAATACTAAATGTATTTTATTGATACCAAATACAGATATAAAACACACAGAACGAAACAGAAGAGTCAAAAGGCGGTGTTATTGCTATGGTACCAATTACAACCAAGCAACCTTATAAATCTCTCAATCAATCATTGTAATAATTGTAAACATGCTCGCCTTAAATGCACATTCTAACCATTAACAAAAATATTATTATGAGCAAATTTCCTATAGAAGAGCAATATCAAAGTTTATCTATATTTGACAGGTAAACGATTATTTACTATTAACTGTGAAATGGTACGTTTCTTAGCTTGTGTAACTACCGAAAGATTTATCGTCTACCAGTTGAACGATGATCTGTGCGCAAAAGAAACATTCTTGTGTCAGTTTAGCAAACAAAGTCATAAGTTACTCAAATAGTGAGCATACGCATATGTCCTCGGCACCTCCTTAAATAACCAAACTAGTGAAGTAAGTCACAGATGCCTACGCGTGCTTTTGCGCAAATTAAACTGCGGTAGCTTATTTATGACGAACAAATAATAAATATGCATCACAGCTGTCGTGACCACATTCCACACTGCGCGGTTTACTATTTATCTTTTCATTAACAAATTTTCCAGCAGGGTACTTCTGGCTTTGGTAGACTTTTGTCCAGCAGTCCACTTTCATATGGAAAATATCCCTATTTTCCATATGAAATTATGATGAATATTTCATACAAAATCAATGGACGTAATTTTTTACGCAGTCTTAATCGTAATCAATACAATTAAAATTAATAGTAACGGGTAAGATGGCATATCTATGAAGTAAGGCTTAATAATTATTAAACTTATCAATTGATTCTTAAAAACTGATAATAGTCAGTTAGATTCGAAGAGTAAACAAGCAAAAAAAAAAGCAAATCAATTTATATACTCTTCAAAATGTTTTACCCAAATGATATTGTTGCAATAATAAAATATTTAGTTCCACAGCAAAACTGTGAGTTGATATGAATTGACGGTTATTAAAAAGCAAGCCAAGCGCCTACTATTTTCATTGAATATTGTAATACATTCTACAGGAGCCATATCAACACACTCGGTTAAACGAATTTGCCATTTTGCACTTCACCGAATAATAATCAACCGCACAATGCGAGTAATCTTTAAACAAATTGCTCTGGTTTCACTTCCTTGTTTACCTCTTAGACCACTCATCGCGTATGACTCGACTACTTGATAATAAGCGTCTTTGGTGGCCTGTATATCGAGCAAGTATAGCGTAAGATGGTCAAGAAGATGTCAAAATTCTACAAACAGACTGTGTTTTTAATCAGAATTGTATAGTAGGCTCCCTGGTCTTATAACTTCACTACAGTAGCATAAAACAAAGTCGCTTTCTCTGTCCCTATGTCCCTACGTTCCTATGTATGCTTAAATCTTGAAAACTACGCAACGGATTTTAATGCGGTTTATTTTAATAGATAGAGTGATTCAAGAGAAAGGTTTATATGTATAATACATGCATAATATACTTAAGGATAACCCACAATAACCATTTTCCCGTGCGGAGCCGGGGCGGGTCGCTAGTAATCACTACATAGTATAAAATAAAGTCGCTTTCTCCGTCCCTATGTCCCTATGTCCCTATGTCCCTATGTCCCTTTGTACGCTTAAATCTTTAAAACTACGCAACGGATTTTGATGCGGTTTTTTTTAATAGATAGAGTGATTCAAGAGGAAGGTTTATATGTATAATACATGCATAATATACTGAAGGATAACCCACAATAACCATTTTCCCGTGCGGAGCCGGGGCGGGTCGCTAGTCTATATAATAATGCTCAATAAGAATGGAGTTCCTACTACATATTTTTTGCGATAACATAAATATGAGCACTACGCTGGAAACAGGTACCAATAATCCCACTATCACTACAAGACGTAATCGATATTAACAAATTTCTGGTTTTAAGAATCCATTTGGTAAGCATCTTTTATAAAGACTTACACATTTATTCGGGTAGAAGGTTTGATTTAAAAATAAAAAGTTCTTATACAATCATCTTCATTGTTTTGAATAAACGAAGATCGTCTTTATGACACACGCTTCTCATACACGTATCTCTCTATAACATGAAGAAAGAAAAAATTGTACGCGCCCATAAAAAAGATGTGTGATAAAAGAGTTAAAAGACAAACCCCGTCTCCCGCTTCCACCTACCCTCCCACCCCTCTGAGCGGCCGCATTGGTTTCGATACAAAATAGGCATGATTACTAATCCATCTGGGCGCGTAAAATTTTTTCTTCCTTCATGCTCTATAAGCTCGAGGCTTCACAACGTAGTTGTAAATTAATACGCCCACTTCAAGATATTTTACGATTTATAACCAGTTCAGCTGCATGATGGGCAGAAGCACAGACGCGTGTAGACGCATTCAAGGTGAATGCTATTCTCCCTTGAGGCGTTTTTTTGTATTTCCTATAGTGACCATAAACCATGAAAATGTTTGGTATTTTTCTACATTTATAGTTTTTATGAGCATGGTAAATTGCAAGTTACATTGAGTTTTGTCGCTACTTATCTATTCTTTATATTATAAGAGATTTGATTATTTGTTTGTTTGCATTGATTAGGCTCTAAAAATACAGAACCGATTTTAATGGAACTTGGTATAAAGATAGAATAGACTTTGGGGAATAACATAGACTACCTGTTAAAAAGGAAAAATCTCTTTTTCCCACGGGAAAAAACTGATAACCTGGGCGGAGCTGCGAGGCGGAAATGTCTAAAATATTAATCGATATAGCTGCCTTCGTATAAAAGACATCAACGCGAGCGAGGCATTTTTTAATTTTATTTTCTATAATGTATATAATTACAGACTGAGATATAAAGAAAATCTAATAATATGATTATTGTGAAGTTTTTGTTTATCAGTTGCTTTCCGTTTTTGTGGAATTAATATATATTTTTTAATTCGTCCAACAACTCCCAGTAAAGATACAAAAATAAAACTACATTTGGATGAAAACACACCTCTTACCTATTGCGAGATTTTTACTTCTAATACATCGTAATTTATCAGTAAACACGACAAAAATTTTAAGACTGTCGTCACAATCAATTCAAAGCTAACGCATACATCCTCTGTTTGTATAGAAAACTAGGAAAGTTCTCGATTGTCTCCGTAAACAATAGCATAATCTTACGGTAAATTATTTCCTTATTCGTTTTATTAACTTGACAGATGCTGGACAATGTGCCTACTGAGTGCATCTTTTTATACGCATTCACGCATAATTTAAGCCATAGACTTTACATATTATTATTTAATATCTTTCGCATTTTTTCTCTAATTGGTTGCCTGGAAGAGTTTGCTATTTTAACAATAAGGTCACCTATCGACTCTTTGTTTCACTTATGAAAATTTTAACTATCCTATTTCATTTTTGTATATTTCAATATTTGTATTATATTATATTGTGTATTTTTTTAACCAACTTCAAAAAAGGAGGAGGTTCTCAATTCGACGCGTATGTTTTTTTCCTTTTAAACGAACGAACAGAGCGTATGCTCTAGAGATAAAAAGCGTAACCTCTACCCTCTTCCCGCATTAAGCCTCTTATATAGAATACACTACAGGGGCGTGTGTGGGTGTGATACGGACGGACATTTACTATCGCTTTTCTTTTCTATGCTGCCTGAAGGGTCTATCTTCTCGTTCGCTCTCTATGTTCGTCTGTTCGACAGTATTTTATCCTTACTCTAGGGCTTAAGCTGAATTAAACCTGTCACAGCTTTCTTAACTGAGCAGTGATGCATTATGATGCTTTTGGCGCCCTCCTACGGGGCGCAGTCAATCATTTTGACACGTACCTGAAACTTAAGCCAAATTATGTTGAACCACGACGTGTTTCGTTAAAAGGTTTTGAAAAAAATAATCTTTCCTGTCTTCTTGTAAAGCAAAGATGTAGGTATACTCACCTTAATTGCCTCGAGCCAAATAGTTGCAACGTCATAACTATGATATAAACTGATATTCATGACACTGTTTTCACATAGTTTCACATCAATATCAGGTGAAGCCTTGGCACCAATGTGTTTCCGATTTTCGAATTAATATCCTAATGAAACCTATAGAGACTTAAGAAATAATTCAAAGGTTGTGTATGAAGTTGACCAATCGGCACTTGGCCAAAGTGATCATTTTCATTCTAATCGCCCTCATAAGGGCTCAAGTGTACCATTCGTGGTACCCTTGAGCCCTTCAGTCAAAATATACTCGTATATGCCCATATACGATCGCCAATAGGGAAAAAGGACTAAGCTTTTCAGCATTTATCAATTTTCCCCTGAGCTCTACATATTATTTTCTCGCATGTTTTCCGCAGTTCAAGCTAAACTGGTGGTAAATTCAAGTGTTATGAATAACCGCAGCATTCTCGCTCTGACCCCGCGGTGACATCAGAGCTCTGGTGATTTACCGCACTCTTTCAGGCCCCGCATTATTATGCGCTACAATTTAATTTGAACTCGACAAGGCCTGATCACAAAACCACTGAGTAGGTCGCTTGTGGGACGGACTAAGGCCTAATATTGCATCACGGTTTACTTTTATTTCTATGTGCTCATAAATTGTTTGAATGTGATATTTCTTTAGTAATTCATCATCTAGTTAACTTGTATTTTTCGCATATTGAAAACGACAAAATTCGTGAATCGTCTAGTGTAAGGTTTTTTTTTAATATTTACAAAAGTTGTCATTTTTTGAGAATATGTTCTATTTTGATTACTTTAATAATTTGTTATTTATGAACACTTACAGAAAAAAATATTACGTATAGAATAATTGTGTTAAGATTATATAAAAAGCTGCTCAAAATATTTAAAAATAAATTATTTAAAATTTAACACATTTTATTACAGACACATAAATACACACTAAAATAACATTAGTATGAATTATAGATCAATAAAACAAAACAGGAACTGTTTCATAAATAAACTCAAATTATTACAAATTGATTGATCGCTAAATACTAGCTTCCTTATGTTCACATCGTTATAAAGGTTAATAAATAACAACAATCACAGGGTTATCTTCATACAGAAATGACATGCGTATGCGTCTTCATATCAGATGTTCGATTCAATAGAGGTGTCGCAATTGATCCCCTAAACAGAAAAGCCACGGCCAAATGCCATCAAGATCGCTTTCAATAAACAATTTATCATAACACAGCCATCGTAAAACTAAAGCATAGTGACTATAGTTCTAACAGAGCATCACTGATGCCGTGTAACCTTGCTGCGGTACAGAAGTTTACAAGTAGAAGTGGCACTTGCGATAACATTTTAATAAGTCAGTGTTCGGTTGAAAAAGTATATTCTCGTAATCGTACAGCTAGAATTTTCAGTGCGTGGTCATCATCATCATCATCATTATTATCATCTCAGCCGAAAGACGCCCACTGATGGACAAAAGCCTCCACCAAGGGTCTCCACAATGATCTTTCCTGCGCTGCCGCCATCCAGCGGCTTCCCGCGACCCTCACAAGATCGTCGATCCACCTCGTGGGGGGCCTGCCCACACTACGTCTTCCGACGCGCGGCCGCCATTCAAGAACCTTTTTGCCCCAACGGCCGTCGCTTTCTACGCGCAATGTGCCCAGCCCATTGCCACTTAAGTTTAGCGATTCTTCGGGCTATGTTGGTGACTCTGGTTCGCCTGCTGCTGTTCGCATCATTCCTGATTCGATCACGCAAGGAAACTCCAAGCATAGCTCTCTCTATCGCTCTTTGGGTGACTATGAGCCTTCTTATGAGGCCCATCGTAAGCGACCACATCTCAGATCCGTAAGTCATCACTGACAACACACAGTGCGTGGTCAGTACTAGATTCTAGAAGCTACTAGATATTTTTAGTCGACATTTGTGTTAATGCGCGTTACAAAAAGTTAAACGAGGAATGGATTGAGTGTTTGATAATTTGACTACCTAAATAAGTGTATGCAAATCATTAGTGCTAATTAGTCCAAGTCTACGCAACTTCAAAGTTTAGTAGAAGCTTTCGTAAAATACCCAGTGAAAGTGTAAGTTAAATTAATTTAATTCTCCTCATTTAACTTTTGTATTCTGTGGCTATCAGCCATACAATTCGGAGGCTCATTGTATGGTAATTTGACAGGTAATAAGCGGCAGTGCCTCCTATTTAATGCTCCGGATTGTATGGGATATAGTGACGTGACAGTGACAATCATGTCGACACCCACTAACGTGATAACAATGTGCTTTGGTAGCCGTGACTATTGAATAGAAGCAGTTTTAGAATTATTCAACTGTGCACTTGTTAATTTATAGTTCTTTAGAAGGTTTTGAAAAATATTAATCAAATTTAACTCTATATAACTCTATATCTAAATATTTTATTTTATTTGTAGATAAATAAGACACTATCCTTCTTAATTTTAAGTCCGGTGAAGCTTGATTGGTCGTACCTTTTCAACACAAGCATAGGTCAATTCAAAAAAAAAACCTTAATTTCAGAGCTGTACTCTTGTCGGTAGAGTAATTTCAATTTTTTTCTTTATAATGGGCTTTATAATGGGCTCGATTCTACATATTACGCTCTAACTAAAATTTAAAAACTATAATATGTCCCTTTCACGTTCGAGACGTCAAATATTGATTTTCCGTGTAGTTTGCACTAGTTTAGCAGGCATGCAAAACCAACAATTCAAAACTATTTACAAGTGCCAGTACAACTAATGGCCTCCATAAAACAGCTACACACGCAGCACTACATTCCTCCAATAATAATTTCCAAATCAATTACAAGATCCAAGATGTCCGTCAATCATGTAATGTTAACCCATATTCGCTAACTGTGGACTTATCTCAGCTCATTACATCCACATTATCTTGTTTACTCGCAAATTACCCCTCTTATTACTTCACAGCTCATTTTGAGACGCAAGTCATGTCTTAGGTCAAAAGCAGTTCGACTTTTAAGGCAAGAAAAGATTTGGGATATACGACCCGTGAGCTGATTATAAAACTGCAAATTAGGATTCTGAGTGCACCAAGCAAATGGAATTTTGGGTCAGATTAAACTGCCTTCACCAACATTCTTGAAATGTTTTATTTTTCACATGGTGACTATCATCATTTGTTATTAGACAGATACCCTATATAGGCCACAGCTGGACTAAGATCTCTCATTTGAACAACATCTCTTGGTGTCATCATAATCCCTGACTTAGCGAGTAGATTGGGAATCGCATTTGTTGAGTTTTAAAACTTTAAGACGCCTTGTTTCTTCTTCTTCTTCTTGTAAATTGAGTTGGTCATACTTTGAACCCGTATACAAAAAACGATCACATATATTTTTTCTTTTTTCAAAATAATTCCCAAACTACATTTTCAAGTGCCATTTACTTGTTTCGAATATTGTATTGGTGGCAAGTATGTATATGACAACAAAATTTAAAATTAATTAGTAATCGAAAACTCCAAACACCAATATGGGTAAGTACTATTATTTTCTTCTGTGCCGATAGCACAATATCTCAAACCTTGTTGGTATAAAAATAATATAGACGAACATTGTTTTCGACATTTCGAAAAACGAAATAAATTTTAGTTCCACTTGCAACTGGCCGTCGCGACGTGAAGTTTATTTATCGCTTTATTATAGAATTTCGTTGCACCAGGTCTCGAGGCGTCTGTGATTATTCAATCTGCTAGCGTCTGCGGTCCAGCTATACGTGATGATTATTGTTATCAACTGCTATGGCTGCTGCTCCACGTTGAAGTGCTTGCTTAATGGACCAGACATACAACAGGGCTGTAGAAACCAAGTTTAAAAAAATATTTCAGGTACCCAATTTCATTCTTTTTGTATAAATATCATTCTTGGCTCAGCAGCTAAACACATAATCCATAAAAACGAATTGACTAGTTTGGTTGTTTGGTTAATAAAAGTTTTTCATCATTAAAGTTTTTTTTAAATTAAGTCTTGCAATAAACAATTCAGCTAATTAAAAAAATATATCTTCAAAGAATACAGAAATTAAAAGTAGTAATAACTTTTTCATGTATTTTTTTGTAAACTGCAATTTAACGATTTTTTTTATTCAAAATAAAATGTTATTATGTGTAAAGCAAACTATACTACACCTATGGTATAGTAGTAACAATGCAACAATATTTTTTATACCACTTTTTAAGATTTATCAGTTTTGCTGTAACCCTACGTAAACTTTACATTGCACACCTTTATTTGAAAGCACCCTGTTGTCGAACTACCAATATAATATAACCCAGAAAATAAGTTTACGAGGTGTTCTTTATGATTAACATCAGCTAGGATGACTATTAACTTGGGCAATTTACTTATCAAAATAAGCACTATGAGTGACCAGCGAACTTCATAACTCTAGGTATAAAATATCTTGAACAAGCAGGGCAATTTATTTTCTCGAGATACTTACAAACGACAGAACTACTCAAAGTACCACAACTGGTTGATATTAAAACGCTTTTATCTATTACTAGCATTGCGGCTTGCGGCTCCGACCGTCTTGATAGTTTTCCCCGTGGAAATGAGGAATTTTCCCGCGTTAAAAGGTAGGTCTCGAGAGAACCTCTGACCAAGGCCTAGCGAGTTGATATGAAAAAAAAAACATTGTCAAGGAGACGATCGTCGCCTCTGGGGGCTCTGTCTGGTACAGGCATTGTTGCATGAAGGGTAATTATTACCAGAAGGGTATACTCGTATAGGTAGCCTATGTCGGGTGATTATTAAATACTTCAGTGCTCATGTCCTTCACCAAAGTGTTTTCTATCTTTATACCAAGTTTAATTAATCGGTTCAGTTCAGTAGCTTCGGAGTCTATTCAATGCAAACATACAAACAATCAAAACGAACTATAGTGTTTGCGGCCCACAATCTAGCTAGTTCTACTGCACCGTCCGTCCGCTTTATAATATTTACCCGTCTTTTTGATAATAAGGAAGATAACAAAAATATATCCAATTTGATGCAGTTGATCTGTAGCGATTCGCGAACATTTATTATTATTGATTTATATACTCGTATAAAGATAAGCTAAAAACAAATAGATACACTTACTGTTTTTTAATTTAATTATTTATTTTAAAAACATAATAAGTTATCCTCTTTTAAGGTAGGTTCTAGCCCTTAAGTAAACATACAAACTATTTAGCAATCTATATCTTCAGTATAAACGTGTATGAGCTTATACGAGATGACGAGGCAATTCGGCGAATTTGTAATCATCATTTCAGCCAGATCATTTCAGTACTGTTGGACAAAGGCCTCCTCCTCCATGTTGTAATATTAAGTCTTAAATAATTTACACAATTAAACAATTTACTGCAAGGTATCCACTCAAATGTGACTCTAAAATCCTATTCGTATGATCAGACTTCATTACTGTATCGTTTTAATTAAGCACTCTACTTCGCATGCCTGACGGCTGCCCACAGTGAATTATTAAATAGCTTAGATAAACAAATTTATCTGATTACTGATTCCACCCGATTAGGGCTTCCAATCCCGGTATTCCGAGATCTCGGTATTCCGGGATCCCGCGAGGCACCTTATTGAGTCCCGCTATTGTTGTGGAATTACGAGCGCGAAATTCTACGAAATTTCAAGGCTGTGGAAAGGCATGTACTCTATTGGCATGTAGTTTATTATAGGTATACAATATTGGCCACTAACCTGCAGTTTTTCTATTTTCGCAATTTCCATACCCCTAAGCTTACCTGGAAGATAATGATAATGATAATAATGATAATGATAATTTTATTTGCATAGAAGGGTGTACATACACACACATGTTGTTGAATACAATGTTTATAATAAGTCTCTCCACACTCAGTCATTACAATATGATATTTAGAGATAGAGATATTTTTGTCATCTTGTTAGTTTCTTGTAACGTATTTGTATTTGACTGTAATGTTTACTTTTGTCTCGAAAAATATATTTGTATTGTTTTGTACTTGACCTGCCCGTGTTGCCTCTAAAATATTCAGTAGTTAGGCTGAGACTCCACCAAAGCGGAGCGGAGCGGAGATGTCTCATTTTTCAATAGAATTTTGTGCCGCGCGCGAGCTTAGCGGCACAGCGCGGCTCAAGATTCTATACAAAAATGAGACATCTCCGCTCCGCTCCGCTTTGGTGGAGTCTCAGCCGAGAAAAAATGTGACACTTCAGAAACTCAAAATGAAATCTAAATCGAAAATATTAGCGATTTTGTTTTTAGTAGATGTCAATAAAAGCATAATTAGTTGTTTATACATTCATTCATTCATCATTCATATCAGCACGTCATGTTCACTGCTGGACAAAGACCTAGCCCAAAGATCTTCACGACGATCGGTCCTGCGATGCCCGCATCCAGCAGCTTCCAGTTTATACATTAGTATGTAGTATTTAATTTATATGCGGGATCTCGTGAATACCGAGATTGTATAGGCAGATACCCGACACCCGATACGCAATCTGCATAGATGGGCGCGGTAGAATCTGGTCCCTCTGCTTTAACGTACCGATTGCCATAGCTTAATGGAAATCTAATATAATAGAGTAATGGATAGATGATAAAAGATTATTAGTAGGTACATGTCTTTAGACTATTTTATAGACAATTATGAATTTACCTGTTTGAATAAAGCTAGCGGAGGAGAATTTTGAATAAATGATGTTTTGTTTGGACAACACATCGATAAAATCAGTGAGGTTAGGTCCTCTCACCTTATGGGGTCGCGATTTGATAAGTTCACGTGAAGCGATTAAATGTGGGGGCAGCGCACGATGTGTTTTTTTTGGGATTCTTGAGGAAGGATATCCCTTTGCACGACTAATGTCCAAAATATCCAGCAGTGAACATCTTTTGACTGAATACCTACAGATAACAACTAGCTGTCCACTATGCAAAGTTTGATTCAAATCGGTCCAACAGTTTTAGAGATTAGCCTGTACAAACAGACAAAAATACAAACAGTGAAACACATAAAAATATCTGGACATGTTCTATATCAACTTCTTACATCCCCCTGACTTAGTTTTTTTCTATGTACAGATTTTTTACCTTTACAGTTCTATTATATAGATTAGTATTGGAGATGTTGACCTTGCGAGCGCCCTTATTCCGTAGCGGTAGGGGTGAACTTCGTATCCCGAATGTCCATCCGCATGTGCTGGCTTCTGTACGTTGGCGAAATATTATCGTATTTAACAAGTGGCGGAAATTGTATGTTATTATTTCTATATATGAGATTTTATACTTAATATGAGATTAGTATTATATTTATAAGAATTTTTTGACTGCCTGTATGAACAGAAGTCATGCAAAATATTATTAAGTATGCGTGGAAACAATATAAACATTATAAATTATTAATAAATGCGTAGCTCATAGGTATATGAAATAATTTAATGACACATAGTGCTCGAACGATGTTATCAACTCGGCATGTTATTTAACACAAAAACGGATTTCCTTTTTCCATCCTCCACTATAAGGATAAGATATATCGTTTTGCAAGATGCTTCTCGACTTCAAATTTCGACATCGGAATAAGTAGATAGAGCTTTACACCAGATCGGGCTAGCGCCGGATCGTCGATGTTGTAAACAAAGTCGTGACTTATTATGAAGTAGCCGTACAATCATAGACAAAAGTTATCAAGCTGATAATGAAAACCATTCAATCGAGTGTGCTTTATGATCTAAGTACGAAATTTAATGAATTAATGGTACGGTTCAGTGATCCGCCTAACGGCTTTAAGGTAGGCCTTGTAAAAGAGCTGTTAAGAGTAAATGTGCGTTACTCGTAATATTTGCCGCACCAAGGCTGCACCCTTATTCGTAAAAGTTACAAGTAAAAAAATATTCTGTCTTTTTCTGACACTTAAATGTTTAGAGTTTGGATAAAGACAGTAAATATTGTACAAGCAACGTTTATGAATAAGGGGGGATAAATGAATATATATTTTTTTGTTGATATAAACCTGCAAACGAAATAATTTATGAACGAAATTACATACAGAAAATGTAGCGCATAGAATATAATACTACATAAAATACAACAATAAATGTAGCGTAAATGAGCTAAATATGGTGAGGTATTTTTCGTTAATGAGAAGAAATAAAATCTTCGTTCATAGTTGTTGCATTGCACTTGTAGTACATTAACCTACATCAGTAATTAATTACCTTAACTAGTAAATGATATAACCTAAGATTATTTCTATAAAATGATTGTTTTTTATTCTGTCAAGTAAATAATAATAAAAGTATGAAAAAAGTAATTTATATATGAAATTGTTCCAACATTATATACATTTATTACAAATAAAGAGAGTCGAGGCCGTTATATGGCCGTTCAGGGATATATCATTATTACGAGATGTGCAATATGAAATGAAAAAGTATATAACCGAATACAATAAAGTCACACCTTTTTGCCGGATGTACAGGCAAAGACCACTTCTTTCCACTTTCCTAATGCCTATAATAACATATTTCATTCACAAAGATCAACCTTATACAACTACTCTATTTAACTTGAGTATTTTACACATAGATTGAATCGAGTCTTGTACATACCAACCCAATCAAGGCGAGGACAATATCCTAGTTGGACCACCCATACCATGCTCGCATTGTTTCACTTGACACTTCGGTGTTGCAAGGTTTAAAATAGGCAGCATTCTGATTATTAGAGCATATGACTTGTTCACATGCTCTGGAAGCATATAAGAATTAGGTACATTTTTTATTAATGAGTGTAGAAAATAAGGGTGCACTTACCTCACAAAAAGTCCATTTAAATAGCTACATTTTAAGACACGCTTTAATGCGGTATCCGCAGCTTTAATCGAAATGAAAATAAAAAAGAACCTCAAAGTGATAGATTTGAACTTCAAAATGGATTAGATGGGCCGCGTTCAGCCGCGATTGACGGCGGGTTACCTTAAGTACAGTAGCCAGCACATGCAGCTAGATATGTTGACCTCGAGATCACCCTTATTTCGTAGCGGTAGGAGTGAATTTATAGTACGCAGATCCAACCGCATGTGTTGCCTTAAGTACACATTGCATTAACCGTGTGTAATATGAGAAAACACACTTATATTTACGATGGCGATAGATGCATATCACTAGCTCTACGCTTGACACACAAAACTCTCTCTCCCTATCGTCTTTTTTGTAAATGTCTAGACATTTCCTAGGAAATGAATGTTATAACATAATAACTTAATGTTCAAACCAAAATATGAAGTCAATAGATTTTATTTTATTGTAATTAGTAAATTTTAAAATCCATGGATGGAAGTACCATACGATTGAAAGTTTTGAAACGTAATACGTGTTTGGTCCATAACTCAAGTAAATGAGGAATCAACATTATGTCTCTGATGATAACTTCTGCCTGATAGATTGATCACAATTACTGCGATTCAATCAGATTCTGTGCTACATCCTAAATTGAATTTACCCAATTCAATCAGAAGTGAAACATTGATTGATTTACAATTATTTGTTTTTTTTTGTGACACTTATAAGGTCACTGTCCTTGTATCTATATATTCAAAGTACTCTTATATTATTTTATTGCTCTTGCATATTTATAGTTTTGTACTTTTTCGATGGTAACATTTAATTGTATACTGTGCTTTAGCTTAATACAATACAGTAATATACTTTATTGTCATCAAAAATAATAATTATATTCTTTTTTAATTAATGTCTATAACACGTTTAAAACGTATTAAACAATATTATGTGAGCCAAATGGGCTTTAATTTTCATAAGAAAAGGCATAAATTATTGCACCTTTCGAAAATTAGTTAGTTAAAAGCTTAGAGCAATCACAAATTCATATAAGGTGGGGAAATCCAAGTTATTTTCCATTATTTTATCATATTATTATTGTAAATCAAACCTACTTCATTTTTGTGTCAAGTATTGTACAGAATCAGGTAAAATATAAATGATTGATACAATTATTAAACACATAATAATTACACTTGAGATGGTATTGACTCAAACACGTTAACCCAGTTTTACTATAATTATTACTCAGTATTAAGAATCTCCCCTTGAACAGCAGACTGGTGTTATTTCTATAAATTAAACATGAATCTTACTTGGTACGTAATAGGAGCAGGAAACAACATAACTGAGTATATAGCAATATAATTACTATATTTATAAAGTTTTTGCCATGACAATAATTATAACAAAGGATAATCTAGTCATACGAATTACAATTACAAAAAATAAAAGGCGTGTGACGTGTGTGTCTTTTAAATTAATAACCATGATGCTATTAACCACTGGCAATTTTATGCTGTCAGAACGATAGACATGTGAATAAAACCGAGCATCTAAGGTTATTATTTTATGTTTTGGAATAAAGTTAGGCAGGCCTATCAATTTTATTTTGAAAACACATTTTATCAATGTTTACAAAATAAAAATATTTGTTCTAAATATAGTGCTATGGGTGTCCGTAACAAAAATCGTAAAGTGCTTTTAAAAAGCTCTCTAGTTTACTAAGAGATATTTATCCATGGCCTAATTCTGTATATGCATCTACGAATAAGTTTATTTGAGCACGGATATTATACATGGCTACTTTTTGATATAACAAAATTTACAAGATTTACGTCGACATACTCGTATAAAAGGAAATAGCTAGTTTCACTTTATTTAGAAACAAACTTACAGATTGGTTGTTAAAAAACTGCTTTTATAGTATTAAACAATATCTAGAATATAAATAAGGTTCACTATATATTCATAGTACACATAAAAATATATTTTGTATATAAAATTTAATTATTATTGTATTAGAGGTAAATAATTAACTGTCTTGTAATGTACCTAAACAAATGTTATTAAAAATAATAACAATACTTTATTGGTGTAAAAAAAAAAACATCAAAATTTTCACGCTGATATTGTTCGGCAGAATACAATGCTACCTAATGTAATTTTATTTAAGACCTTGTATTACTTGTACTCTTGCAAATAAATTCCCTTATCTTAAATGTTGCGCAAATAAATCTATTTTACGAGTATGATCTGTTAATTAGCTAAGAATTTGAAACTTTTTAATCTCTAATTTAATCAATGATTAATCTATTCTATTCTATCTTTATATGTGTTGCCTGGTCAACTACTTAGCATTAAGGCCGTCTATTTGTACACTTTAATCGTTGTTGTGGATAGTATTTCAATACAATATTATTCTACTTTATTCTTTATGGCATACTTCAATGATAAATATTATTTAGTCAGAAAAAATAATACTATGGACAATGAAGCCTTTAAAGATTATCAACCTAGTCATCGTCTCTAATTAATCTTAATGTCATATTTTTTGTGATCCAGTTATCTTTATCTAATTGAGGTCGATTCTCAAAACAACAAACTCCGAATTAATAGCGCAAAAAACTTCGAATTAACCAGTCTATGAAAGAGCATGACGGGCAGTCTAGCGTCCAAACCAGTAAACTCACTACGTAATGCGGGACTAGGTCGAGATGCTGTCACACGCGACACAGTGACATAAGAGTCATTGTAGTTTTGTCTTTTCGAGCCTATCGTATATCTGTAGGAGCCTTGCAAACGTTACTGAAGTTTTATCATGTACTGACAAGAACAGGTCAACCTAAACATTTCATCAGCAATTTAGTTGCTTATTCAGTGGACATAAATTAAGAATAGTATGAAGTCCAAAAGAATCACCTTGAAGTGCTCTTGACGGTACACGATGCTTTTACCAAATTAGGCTGTACAACTTAGCGTAACCATTAACTAGCATAATCGATTAAGTACATGTTTCGACTACACGTATCTGCGTCAAAGTGCATCTAGAAATCTTCATGTTTAATACATAATATGCAATATGTATGACAGCCAAGCCAATACAAAATAACGCAAAACTAGTAACACAGACCAAGATTGTTTTTGGAAATTTCCAAAATCGCAATTATTATTTTTTCACTTTTCAAACAATCTGATCAGCTGACCATGGTTAGTTTCATGATCATAGTTACAACCCTGGGGGTTATTTTAATACCACGTTACATTTACTATTTGGAATTGTATTTATTCTGATACAAACATTCTCATGTACTCGTATCATATCTATATAGATATGTATAGATTTAGATTAGCATATTATGCTAAAACTGTAGAGGTCGAAAATCTATACATAGAAAAAATATGCTAAAAACCAAGTCTTTTCTGTTTATCTGTTTGTACGGGCTAATCGTCGAAATTGTTGGACCTATTTGAATAAAACTTTGCTTGGTGGTACCTTATGATATCCCCGGTCAACTTTTTAGATGGTTTTTACCGCGGGAAATAATCTCATTTCTACGGGTAACTGCACGAAAAAGTAAAAAAATAACGCGAGCGTAACTATCGAGGAATAAATCTTTAGTTGGCATATTTAGAATATTCTTACATCTACGTTTTGAGAATTGGCCATTTTGTATTCTTTTGTAGTAGTCTCAGTATGCTTATCGGACACTTAGTGGACACTACAAGCTATAAGTACATGAAGACCGCAACAAAAAGCAGTTCATTTGAAGGTTAACGACTCTGTTCTTATAAAATATGGATGTTTTGCTCCATTCCTCAGCATCAGATAGCTACAGCTTTTACAATTGTACTACTGAGGGTCTTTTGTTTGAGACTTAAAAAGGACAAACATTGTAGTTCTATTTTTTATTGTTACCCACAGTTTTCGATAAGGCAATTTTATTTTTCCTATTTCGGGCTTAAGATCTAGCTAAAGTAAGTTTTACATATTTACGAGTATATTCTAATTATATTACTGAAAATATTTTTTTTTACAAAAAACAATTAGAGATATTAATAAATTATACTTATTCAGTAACGAAGTTCAAGCTAAATTTTGTTTTCTGTTTAGTAAATTAATCAACGTAATTGTAAGTAAAATATTTATCGCTGCTGTGTAGCATAAAGTAGTAAGTCCAACTTATAAGCCCGCAACAATAATTTCAATTATGTTCAAATAACTTATCGATCATAAACACTTAACATTTTATTATTCAAATTGCACCACGCATATACATTGCAAACTAACCTGTCAAAATCAATACTCAATTAACCCTTGCAGCGCGTTAATAAATTGCATTTTTTATAGAGTTTCTGGCCACGCTCTAGTTTATATTAAATGTCATCGACTCCAGTTTTTGCAGCTGTATTAGGACACCGCAAAGGTCAAGTTTTAAGACCTTATAAAGTAGTCGGTTGTTAGTCGCGCAATCCTTCCTGTTCGCTCAATATGCAAAGCGATTTTAATTATGTTAGACATTTAATGGGCTTTGTAATTGCTAGTTGATAAAGAATTGTAATCGTGCATTAGGGTATTCTCAATGTATTGGGTATTTATGTAAAATACTCCACATTCAGAAACGAGGAAAAAAAAACACTTAGTATCCAGCCTGCTTAACTATTTGCATCAACACACATATTGCGCTTATTTATTAATTTATTTTAATATAGATGGAGAAAGACTAGGATTTTTTATTTAAATAAAGCTACAAATATTAACCACAAGCTTTCCGCACTGCGGATCCACTCGCGTTCACAGTTATTCCCGAAGGTTCTTTCCCAATGTCTATTCTATGTTTGTACCAAAGTTTCATTGAAATCGGTTCAATGCTTTCGGAACTTATTCAATGTCAATAAACAAACAATCTAATCTTTCCTCTTTGTAATAATAGTACAGATATAAATAAATTGAAAATAATAATCTTCAATATTTTTAATTTATATTTTAACATACTTTGATTTCATGACCAACTGAACAAGTGTATAAGGTTGCTACGGGATATATACAGAGTCTGATACAAAAAAATGATACTAAACGTCTGTCAATCTAATTTGAGTACAGAATGGATTTTGCGTGCGTGCGTACGTGCTTCAATGATCCTTGTCAAGTCAAATGCACTTCACTTTCCAAAACCATCTGATTGTTTTGATTCTCTAAAGCAATAAATGCACATCTTCAAAAGTGATAGGGCAAAATCGACACGCAGAGAAGTAACTAGGCCACGGGTGACCGTTATATAAATAGTATAAGTGAAATATAATTAAGTAGTTCTTTAAAGTAGTTCAAAATAGGAAATATAATAATCTCTCGGAAAGATACAACATGATATGTAGATAGTAGCATTTTAGCAGGGAATGAGCTCAATCATCCTAAAAAGCCTATATCTTAGGAAAATATATTACACATATTACAAAGTCAGTAACTCAACAATCTCCACAACCAAGTAACTACGTGTTTTCGTGCTATAGAAGACACGTACGTACAGTGTTTTTGGTTTCGGCTACAATTTATAGATGTAATCTTTATACTAAGAGCGATTTCGGAAGCCTAAAATGACTAACACCCGTTTGCACTAATATAAGTATGCGATCAAGGTGTGATCTAAGTGTGTATGTTGCAGTTAAAAAAACTCTGTAGGTTACTAGCAAACAAAATTTTCACCTAATCTCTCCGAAATAGTTTAGGCATCAACTTAAGAAATTCTTAAGCTCAAAATCCTTTATTCATCCATTTAGCAAGTAAATCGAAACAAGAATTGTCTAGTCATGAGCAAAGACAAATATAAATCAATCCAAATAGCAAGTTTGTTATATCTGACAGTATACGTAATTGGTGATACATATCTATGATAGATCGATTCTGTCGATTCCAGTCACAAAACAAACTACTATAAATCATAACTCAACCTTTTATTATATCTAAATACTCACAATTTGTAAAGATTAAAGCGGTGGTATAAAAAATATTGTAATTAGATTTAGCCTTCATATCGACATGAATAACAGAAGCACATAGTATTTATTATAATTCTATTTATTTAAATGTAGTTATAACAAAACTACTAAAAATTTTACAATAAACAGCTAGTCAAAAGTTTGATAGTACGTAGATTTTGATATACAGATAATTGAAGAATCTGTAATATGAAAAATTCTTTCTGACTTTTTGACTATTAAGGTAAACCCTTAACACGATCGTCTTTATTTTGGGCTCAAACTAATTTTCTAGTAGCATTTTTCTCAGTTTTTTGTTATCATTCTTTGTTTCCAAAATATAGAGCACCAAAAGCAAAAATTCGGAAAAAAAACACTTATTCAGCCATAACTTTTTTCGTTTTCGTTTTTGACATTCTCAAATATTCTTTGCACTTTATAGTTCTCATAAATACGCGTCTTTGTAAATCATATCTTCACAGCTGTCCAAGATATAACGGAATCGCACTTTTTCATGAAATTGGGGCCTATACTAGAGCGAACTAAAAGACATTTCCAATGTAAAAAGTTCACACACGGTGTTTAATTTATTTGCTGCATATGTTCCTTCTACTTTTGTGAAAAAAATTTTTTTGTACTTCTATGTCATAGAGATTGTCTGTCCGAGCCACTTTGAGACTCTTTATAAATATATGACATTCGAAAATCATAATAGCAATAAAAATTAAGTACTACTTCAGAGATGCTTCTAGCCCTCAGCTCATATTAAAGTTACTCTTAAATAGGTGCTATTCGTAAATCATTCCTGAATTATTTATTTGTTGAAGTCTATAAACTATGCTATCAACTAGAAGCAGTTTAACCGCCTCGTCTGCCCGACTCACGGCCGAACAAGGCACGATCATTGATACACTTGATTGCCTATAAAATGCCGTTATTTTACTATAATTTAGTCTAAACCTCGCCTTTGTCTTTTCCCTTCAGGTAACAATTACCTACCCTTCAGGTAACAACGCCCGTACCCTCCTTCACGATGTTTTTCAGTATCAACGCGCTAGACCTAGGTAAATGACTATTTTGGGGTAGAGTCTTCTGCTCCCTCGCAAGTCCGATGAAGCTTGATCCGTCGTACTTTTTCGGTGGTGGAGTTTACAAGATTATGTTCATAGAAAAGACATCAACGCGTTACTGGTACAACTTTTTTTACATTCTATTTATTTATATTTTAGGTTTAATTATGTGTTTATTTTTAAAGTAATTACTTTATTTATAATGTTTAGCAATACAGTGAGTGAACTAAAATTGAAAAAATATATAATTATATTACACATTTTAAATATTTTAGGTGTATTTTGTTTACATCTTATCTATTATTTAGATAGCAACATTTTAACCCCATCTAGTGTAGTTATAAATTCACGTTGGTTTCACGGTTACGGTCCGTAATTGTAATAGATGCACTACCTTATGCGAATCACAAACTTTTCCTCGTCCGATTCACGCTCCGGATTAGACAAATTGACTTTGTAATTTAATCGCATCGCTCATTTAGTTATGGAATATTAATATACTTAATAGAGGATAAATTTTACTTAAATACAAAGATAATATTAATTTATTCAATGTAAATAAAGGATTATATGAAAAAGTTCATATATCTTTATGCAAAAGTAAAGATCTAAATAGGTTTGTCAGTTTTTTACTGTATTGTTCCTCTTTTACGCAAAAATGTCTGAATCACTTACCATGAAAATTGGAAGAAGAAAAGTTTCACTATTATTATCTAAAGCGGCATATTTACTTTGGTAGTCGTTTAAAATAATCGTGAAAACTTTAAAAAGTTTAAAGTTTTGGATCATTCTTGAGTTAATTGAAAATAGAATACTTAGAAAATAAGATTTTCACTCCTATTAGTATTTTTTTCTACAGGTTTTTATATTGCTGGACCTTTACGTGTTAATTAGTTGGGAATAAAACTGACTAAATAATCCCTGCTTCCCACGGTCACCCATCCCAGACCTTGTCAGAATCACATTGCTTGACTTTTGTATTCGCTTGGAATGCAGATGCATTTACTAAGGTCAATCAAAATATCATGCTTTCCAGTTTGCGTACACCTATAATTTTAGGCATGATAAAATTACTTAATAAAGAATCGCCCTGTGGCTACAAGCACTCATAATTACATACTTTTATATTCACTTGTGTTATGGTTTTGGAGCAACTCAATTTATGAAAAGAAATATAGATTCAATATGTAAAAAGAGACAAAATTATTTTTGTATTTCAAATACTGATGTTGATTGTCCGTTTTCTGCTACGGAACCTAATTCGTATGCTATAGTCATACAAATTCTGACGCTGGTTCTTTTTCAAATTTTAAATG
Organism: Teleiodes luculella; assembly: GCA_948473455.1. Lineage (NCBI taxonomy): Eukaryota > Metazoa > Arthropoda > Insecta > Lepidoptera > Gelechiidae > Teleiodes > Teleiodes luculella. The sequence continues at coordinate 5,577,312 of OX419588.1, read as the reverse complement.
AATCTATGCTTGACGTATTAAGCTGACATCAACCACTGTGTCGAGAGGATGGACCGAGCTAACAGGTTAATAATAACTGAATCATTGGTAGGTACTTATTTAATTCTACAAGAATCACTGCCAATTCTAAGACTTGTATTGATAATATATTTTCCAATATTGAACCTTACTTTAAATCAATTATTAATCAATTATCTTCTGATCATTCAGGTCAAATAGGATCTTTTAATATTAAAATTGAAAAAGAACCAATTAAAAATTTCACATGCGTGCCTATAAGTGACACTCGGCTTCAACGATTCAGAAATAATATCATGGATAAATTACCTGAATTATCATATTGTGACAATCCAAATACGTTGTATAATTCACTGACTAGTTTAGCTAAAAACGAATATGATATAATATTCCAGGCAAAACAAATCAAAACTAGTAATAAATTATTGTTCAGTGATTGGGCAACAGTGGGAGTTCATAAGAGCAGACAAAGGTTATATGAGCTTTATGAAGAAAGATCATATAACAAAAGTAGTACGTTTGTAGACTATGTTCGTGAATATTCAAAAATGTTTAAGCGCGTGTGTATTGTAGCTAAATCTAATTTTATTAATAATAAGATAAAATCTAGTAAAAATACAATTAAAACCACTTGGCAAATTATACATAACGAAACAGGAAAATCTAAGCCAGCAAGCAACAACTTTAAGCTTAAAATAGACAACCAAATTTTGAGTTCTGACTTAGAAATTGCAAAAGCTTTTGAAAATTTCTTCACTGATATTCCTGTTTCGACAACCAAGTCTTTGAACTCGTCTCCCACTGAGGCTGAATCCATACTTAAACGTAACGTTGAGGAATCCAAAACTGTTTTTAAATTTAGACATGTCAACAGCGACGAAATTATAAAGGTATTCAAATCCCTGGAAATGAAAAAGACTCCCGACGTTGACGGAATTTCCGTGAAAATAATAAGTTCCATAATAGATTGTATAGCACCTCATCTAAGTTTTATATTTAACCAATGCGTTGATAATGGTGTGTTTCCTGACCTGATGAAACTGAGTAAAGTCATACCCTTATTCAAAGCCGGCAGTACAACAGACCCCACCAATTTTAGACCTATATCTATACTGCCGACACTTAGTAAAATATTTGAAAAACTTATTCTTAATCAGTTGCAGGGTTATTTTTATAGAAATAATTTAATGCACGTAAATCAATTTGGATTTACTCGGGGTCGCTCAACTGCTGACGCAGGCGTTGAGCTCATTACTAAAATTTTTGATGCCTGGGAAGATTCAATGGATGCCATTGGCATTTTTTGTGATTTATCCAAGGCTTTTGACTGTGTCGATCATAGCACTCTGGTCAGGAAACTAAATCATTACGGTGTAAAAAACCGGGCGCTCGATCTTCTTGAATCATATCTTACGAATAGATTCCATTTGGTCGATGTTAATGGGAAAAGATCGCCTGGATCTAAGATAAAAATGGGCGTCCCGCAGGGTTCCATTCTTGGTCCTTTTTTGTTTTTAGTGTATATGAATGATTTGCCATATCTTATAAAAGAAAAACATGGGTTGGTACTGTTTGCCGACGATACTTCTTTAATTTTTAAAGTTAAAAGACAACAATTAGTTTATGACGACGTAAACAATGCTATCCATGATGTAGTTAACTGGTTTACGGTAAATAATTTATTACTCAATGAAAATAAAACAAAATGCCTTAAATTTGTATTACCAAATGTTACTCCAGTAGCAACTGATATAATAATAAAGGGACAGAGAGTGGACCTTGTGGACTCTGCTGTATTTCTTGGAATTACTTTGGATGCCAAACTGCAATGGGATCCTCACATAAATAAATTGTCGAACAAACTGAGTTCAGCGGCGTATGCAGTTAAACGAATTAGAGCTCTTACTGATGTAGATACGGCTAGATTAGTGTATTTTAGTTATTTTCATAGCTTGATGACCTATGGAATTCTTCTATGGGGACATGCTGCAAATGCAAATAATATATTTACGCTGCAGAAACGGGCTGTTCGTGCAATTTATAAATTAAGGCCTAGAGTGTCACTTAGGGAAAAATTTAAGGAAATTAATATTTTAACATTAGTATCGGAGTACATTTACCACAATTTATTACATGTAAAAAAAAATATAACAAAATTTGCAAAGAATAGTGATCGACATGCTCTTAATACTAGAAATAAAGACAAATTGGCATCTCACATTAGTCGATTGCAGAAAATAAAACATTGTTTTAAGGGCGACTGTATACGCTTTTACAATAAGATTCCTACTATTATACAAAACTTACCCTTAGATAAGTTTAAAGTTGTAGTTAAGCAAAAATTGATTAAAAATGCATATTACAAGATATCTGATTATTTAGAAGACGAATCTCCATGGGAATGAGGTTGCTTGAGTTGGCTATTAATATAATTTAATTTATTAAGATATATTGTACCTATAATTTACATATTAAAAAAAAATATTTTTTTAAAGATGCGACGCTTGTGGAGTTTATTCGGCGAGCTCTTCTCCACAAAAGACCGCACATTTTGCTTTGCTGAACTCGCCACTAAATGTAATTTTATTTGACTTAACTAAGTGTCCAAAAAAGTGTCCAAAAGTTAAAATAAATGATTTCATTTCATTTCATTTCATTTCATTTCATTTCATTTCATTTCATTTCATTTCATTTCATTTCATTTCAATGACCGAATTACTTTGACGACGCATCTAACGACGAAAAGTGCTTTTGTGTGCATTCTGTCCATCTGTTGTCCTCTACAGATCGCATTTTGCAGTTCATAAAATTTTGTCAGCGGGTTCGTTACCATTATATATTCTGTGTGGTTATACCTACAGAATTCTTTGTCGAATCAGTATATATTATTATGCTGAAGATAGGGTAAACATAAATCAATTTTGTATATTTTAGGATCAAATCTTACAATAAAATTGTAATATGTCAACATTACGTTATAGTGGCATAAGTTCAAAAAGGATCTCCATACTTGTTTAGCATATTCCCAGCAGATTGACCTATGCTTGTGTCGAACAAGTACGACCAATCAAGCTTCACCGGATTTTGTGTTTTAGTCATCTGTCATAAGAATTCAAAAAGTTCCGCTCAACCCGGACCTAACTTAGAGGCAATTTCAGTACAATAGCATCGAAGACTTAAGTACTTTAAATATCAATGCCGATTATTCATATGTAACTATAGATGTAACATCCTTTTGTATATCCTATATTCGTTTAAGTAAATATTCTATATTAGTAGATTCGATTAATTGAGATTCAGATTGTAGTAAGACCGCAAAATAAAATTTACTGTAAAAAATACCTATAAATGAATCATCAAGTTTATACATATAGGTAGGTATGGTCAATTTGAGCGGTAACTGAGACGTAATTATTTTAATTAACAATTATGCACAAGATAATTGAACTAAATAGTTCATTTATTTCAACAGTTTTTTTATGTTAACATTTTCATAAGAAACAAAATAAATTGTATTTACCATAAATATATTTTCTATAATTATTATTTACCCTATATATTTACAAGAACCAACAATTTCTCTAATATCGACCATCGAGGCTATTTCAATGTAAAGTCCGTAAAATGACGATCATTTACAAATGAAATCGGCATGCCTAAACAATGTTCTAATGATTAAAATAACTTTAACCACTTTTAAAAGTTAATATTATGTACAAACAAGTCAAACAATAGGATAGTTTGTAGTGCATGCAATAGAATCTATTGAATAGATTATGATGACGTGTGACATTGGTGGTTCATGGTTTGCCGCGCACGGCTGGCATCTAGCGTTGGTCACTGAGAGCCCTAATCAAGGTAAAGATGACGTCACCTGATAATATGATACCCACACTAATGAAGGTTCACTGTACTGTACATCGAATGTGAGAAGTATAAACGGTAATTTACAAGAGTCACACTCTAAACTTAAATTACTTACTTGAGTAGCGGCCTTTTTTATTCATATAGATACCGAAAAGGAGAGGAGATGAACAAAAAGAAAGCACGCCGTCAAATTTGACGTTATTTTGAGTTGTATTTTTTCGCATGAATCACTTATCCGCTTGACGCTTTAAATTCATGTTTGACGTCTCTCAATAAAAAGGACATTTTATATTTAAAAATTATAAATATAGATAAGAAAGCAAAGCATAATAACTACACTCATCGTTTTAAACTAATAATTTTAAAAATCGAAGCCTTTTTTATTCTTTTAAGCTACGACCAATATTTGTATGTAAATTCAAATACAAATTTTCCTTAACAACTTTTAGTTCATGTCGTGTCACATTTACCCTTCTTAATTTCCGACATTTCAGATTACACGCCATATAAAAGGAAAGTGTGCAATTAAACCCTCAATCCAGATTTAATCTTGAAATTCATCTGTCTGTGCCTACACCACACTTGGCTGGGGACACGTCACAAGTGTTTATTGTCGCTCGTCGGAAGCTGGTCGCGGGGAGCGTCTAAAAGTCAAGGCCAAAATACTGGACCAATGTTAACTGGTGTTATTTAAATACCAGCAAAAGCGCTAATGTGAAAAAAGGCGCCAAGTGCCTACAGGACTGGTCATGAAGCAGATTTGTTTTGTTACGAGTCTTTGGTATTTATTATTAAAAATATTGTTCATTAGCTGTCCACAAGCTGCGATTGTATCGTTTTAAAATCTATATTTGCTTGTTTTGAAAAGTATAATAATAAAAAACGAATATACTTGCTGTAAATATAGCGTAATCCTACTAATATTATAAACGTAAAAGTTTGTGAGGATGGATGTATGTATGGATGGATGGATTTTTGATACTCTTTCACGCAAAAAACTACTGAATGGATTTTAATGAAACTTTACAATAATATAGTTTATACGTCAGAATAACATAATATGCTACCTTTTACTGCCGAAAAACCCTTATTCCCACGGAAAAATTTATAACGCGGGTGGAGCCGCGGGGCGGTATGCTAGTAGGGTATAATGCACATAAAAAACAGAAAATTCTTTGAAAACATTGTTGTAAGGAAATCTATTAAGTTTAAAATATTTTTAATCATAATTAATTTACATAAGATAAAGTCCTGTCTAAAATAACGAATTATTTAATGACTATGTAATTATTTAATTAAAAATTATATCTAGTTTAAACTTGTCGGGAACTCTACCGTGCGTTCAGAAACCACCACTGATAATAGTGACGAGACAAACCAACTACGCCTTTCCATTTTCATCTAAAGGACACTTGTAGCACATTGGTGTTGAAAGATATCATTAGCTAAAGTCTAGACCATTTTGATTAACGAGTATTTGTAAGGACAAAGGAAGGAAGCGATTTTCGTAAGCAAATGGTCTCCATTAACAGTCTTTTGATAAATGGACCAATGAAAAATATAAACGGTATTTTTAATTTGCATGAACTTCATTTCAAAATACCAATGATTCAGCTTGTAGTTCTTTACTTACATATTATTCAATTATTATACTAATTAAATAATTTAAATAATTTGTTTGTTTGCATTGAATAGGCTCCGAACTACTGACCCGATTATAATGAAACTAGGTATAAAAATAGAATAGACCTAAAAAAGTAACAAAGGGTGCCTTTTACCACGAGGAAATTCCTTATTCCTACGGGAAAAAAGTCAACTCTGGCGGAACCGCGTCGGAAAGCTAGTTATGTAATATAAAAAGACGAGTAATGTCTCTTAGATATTTTAGTACTATCACAGAATAAATAATAGTACTAGGTACAGAAGGCGCACTCTCTGATAGCAAACGTGCGAATTTCAATCTAGCGACCACGCAACTAACGTTCAAATTACTTTGAACGCGTCGAACGTGACCCTGGCTATAATAGCCTACCGTTTCTCGCTGCGCTCGTTTTAAAACATTATGCACCTTAAGTCCGCGACGCGAGAGTCCGCATTACTAAGTCCGTCGCGCGCCTTTGATAAAGCCGCTCCTCTGTAGGGTTGGGCTTAATTACAAAATAATTGAATTAGACCTTTGATATTATATTGGTATTGGTAATACTTCACTGGTAACTAATAATAATCATAATAAATAATTTTAATTAAACTTGACCAGTTACAATAATTGTTTTACAAAGCAACCACACTAGGCGCAGCCTGTATCGTGGCTACTATTTGATCTAAAGTTCGTCATTTTCAATACATTTCTTTATTTTATTACTTAACTTATGAGCATTTAACTAGTAACCAGTTTATGTGAGCTTGTATTAGTAAGCAATCACTAGTTCTGGGAGATCTACTTATACTGAACGACCTCTAATTAGAGGTGGTTAACATTTACACGAAAATATAGCAGCTGGGGTAGGGTGATATCACTAAATATGTTAATACCTGAAGTTATTTCATTATTATAATGATTTAATCAATAAAAATGATATTAAAGACAATAAAAGTATTATCTTAGCTTTCGATATTACTCGGAAGGAAAAAAATTTTACCTCATTGACATTCCTATCGTTATTTAAACACCCGAATGCTATACAATACCTTTTTACTTTTCGTTCACCCATAATAATTAAAATAAGACTTGGAATAAGCGAATTAAAGCACGGGCGTTGTCACTCGGGTGCGCGTCGCTCCTTACTTACTATCCGCCTTAAGGCGGACGCCGGCGTAGGTACATTCTGGAGCTCTGGCGCGAAGTGAGCCGGACCTGCTGTACTATATATTTATTTCTGTATTACAGAGAGCCATGGAGCGCAGTATGCTAGGTCTGAAATTGAGTGATCGAGTCAGAAATGGTATACTGCAGTCCAGGACTCAGATTGCTGACGCCACCCAGGTTGCTGCCAAACTTAAGTGGGACTGGGCCGGACACGTCTGCCGCATGCCTCAAGACCTATGGGCCAAAGAAACCACGGTTTGGAACCCACCAACCAATAGGCGAAGACGTGGACGGCCGCGTAGAAGATGGCGGGACGAGCTTGATAGCTACATGAAAGACTGGCCAGAAGTAGCTCAGGACAGGGAGCAGTGGAAGAAAAAGAGGGAGGCCTTTGCCCAGCAGTGGGACAGCTTAGGCTAGATAAGATAAGATAAGATACTTAAACATAAAAACTTCATTTGATTCATGTTATTTACATACGTCCACTTAATGCCGGCTCATTGTAGAAAAGTCCTCATTACGAGTTACACTTAAGTATTCAAATTATTTTACGCAGAAACGTTAATACGTTGCTTTTGAGGAGCATATAATATTTTGAAGGTGTAAAAATATCACTTTTGAATCTAATTGCTGTGTTTCATACTTCAGAAAGCATATTCTTATTTAAATTAATGTAAATTCGTGTAATAGTCATTTCGTTTTTTATTAAAAGGCTGTGTTATATCTCATTTTGCTTGCATAATTTCCTAGTTTTCTGTCAGCAATTTCGTTTGCGTGTTTTTTTATACACCAAAAACTAGTAGGGACCAGTACTCTCAAGATATTGGTCTAAAACTTCACTATTTGTTGCACAAGAATAGAGAAGAAAAGTATGCAGTAACAAAAAGATAGAAACAGCCTTATTACTATGGTAGCTAGGTATTTGACGCATTGAATTAAATATTACTGTCAATTCCGATATGGCCGCTAAAATATCTTAAGTTGGTGGTCTCTTTCATTCATATGGGAACCGAAAAGGATGGCAGGTGAAAGAATATAATTTTGAATGAATGATATTTAAAATAAGCAGCGCCGCTGTCAAAATCAGCTTAATTTAGTCGGCATGCTTTTAAATGCCAGCTAAATTAGAGCGACTTACGCGTACAATCGATGTTTGACTACTCTAAATTTAAGTTAAGAATCACCTGTTCCTTTTCGTTCTGAAGAACGTGAAAGGGACATATGGTTTTTATATTTAAGTTAGAGCGTAATATGTAGAATCGGGCCCAATGTCTTAAACTGAACTTCTCTACAGAATGCCAATTCTGATAGAGAAATACCTTTCTGGTAGACACTGGCAGGGGCGCAGCCAAAATAAAAATAGTAATTATACCCTTTTCGTTATTAAGATGATTTGCCTGACAGTTCATAACTGACAAATATAGGTAGTGATGTAACCAAACGAAATTTAATCGATTGTTTTTAAATATCGAATCAGACTGCTAAGAAAAATAAATCTGATATACCGATAAAACTCAACAAAAACAGTAGCAAAAGTCAAAACAAGCAAATAACAAAGCAGGCGTAACGCAAACAAACTGCATACAAAGCAGACGCACTCGTACGACGCAAATGAGGCGATCACAAGATGGCCGCTCCTATTTTTTGTCGATTCCATAGTTCAATAGTGTCAATCTCTATTGAGTTCCGTTCCACGTATCAGACATTTCTAAGATATAAATATAATATTTTTTATTTCATTTACCTAAATTATCAGCAGTTAATAATAACAATAAAAATAACAATCATTCACTTAGTAATTTTCGAAGAGACAATTTTTTTAGCCAATCATTTTTCTATATTGTTGCCAATTTATTTTTTATTAGTTTAAAGTGGTATGCGTGACACGGAAAACGAGAACTGTCAGGCATATCATCCTAAGGCGAAATGATTATAGAGACAGAGCCCCTCAGACGACGTTTCCTTGACGATGTTTTTCTGTATCAACATGGTAGGGCGTAGTCCGAGACTCCTTCGAGCCGCCCCTAGACACGATAGTACATGACTACTCTGGGGTAGAGCCTTCCGCTCCCCCCGCAAGTCCGGTGAAGCTTAATTGGTAAAAGCATAGGACAATTTAAAAAATACTAAACTTCTCTTTGTGATATCAAAGAAGCTATTGTAAAAATTTACAACCATCTAGATTGCAAATCAAAATTTTGTTACGAAGATCAGCATTTTGAGTTTGCAGACAAAGCGTCAGTTAGAAATCAAACAAACGCGTGCTTTGTACTTTACCTTCACTTCCATCTAATTCGTTTTAAACTCGAACAAAGCGTAATCGGTGGAATCGGGGAGGCCTGGCCGATCAGTATCGTCGTAATTGGCCGGTAAACTTGGGCCATTCAGCAATTATTATTTGGAGGAAATATTTTTTCGATCATCAGTAAACTCATTCATCATCATTATAGCGAAAAGACGTCCACTGCTGGACTAAAGCAAAAAAGATTCTACTAATTCATTTTTAGAGATAAAAAATCATACCTACCTATTATTATATGTATAAAAATAATTGCCGGATTGTATTTAAAATTTTCACAATGCTCTAAATTTGCTATTTTTAATTTTATCAGCGTCACGAATCAAGTTTAGATATTTAATTCCTACTTACAAATTATTGCATAAATGTTGCCGTTGATTTTAAAACCTTTCTTTAATATAATGTTATTTTCCGCAATGCCTACTACTTTCTAGCCATGGACTTAGTAACATTTTTACACTTTTCTAGCAGTCTTTAACTATGAAATCCTCTCTATATCTTTGTACATATAAAATATTATAAAAAAAATATTTAAAATAAAACAAAGAAAAGAGTGATTAAAACACACTTTTTTAATTTAATGTTTGCACACAAAATAAAAATAAAATTATATATCTTATAAATTTGAAGTTACATGGAAGTTGTATTAAAATTTCAATCTTATACCCAAAATATTTTACATTTTTCTTATTTCTCATCAACGTTTTGATATTTTTCAGGTGACAGTTTAAATAACAGCTACATCTTAATGGATCATAAGAAAGGAATGTTCCAATAATAGGAAGTAACCGATCGGGGAGGAAGCGCCTTCACATTCGTTACGGCATCAAAACCCCATTCAGGTCTAGGAAGTGTTTTGACATCATATCTGTTATTGTTTTATATAAAACTCAGTGTTTTTAGTTCCGAGATAGCCAATTATGATAAGACTAGCGGCGACGGACAAATAACTAGCCATGTAGGGTGATTTATCTCATACCATACATGAGGGTAAACAACACTTGTATACTAAGATATTTCAATTTATTTTTTATAGTAGTATTTAAAAAAAACACGTCCTATTTTTCCATTAAAATTTTCTTTCAATGCCATCAAACAATATTGAACTGTTAGGTACTATTGTTATTTTTAATTATTCAGAATAATCAAAATAATTTAATGAAATAGGTCAAGCTTCAAGTAAGTGAAGATGGCATGGGAAAATAGAGCGTAGTTTTAAATTGTACAAAAATATTGGTTCAATAATTTAAACCAACAAACTAATATTTACATATTGGCTCAGACCTTTCGTAATTTCTTGCATAACATGCTACATCATAAAATTAATGAGCAATGAGTGCTTCAAAATAATAAATATCAACGACGCGTTACTACTGAGAATTTCAGAATAAATTAGCAATTTATGTGAGTTAGGTGCAATAAATAAAACTGGAAATGACCTTGAATGCAATGTTATGTTTAGGAATTCCCATTACGCTAATTATCACTTGAACGTGGTTTAATTTTGTTGCTTTTGCAATAATTTATGTAATTTACTGATGAGTCTCAGATTTTTTGACAATCTATTTTTTCCTTCATTACGCCTTGCATTACGATATTTGCGATCAAGCGCATCTGCGGTCAAATCTTTGTAGTAACATATCCAAGTTGTCCCGTCAAAGTCTCCTAAGGCCTATCTCGTCGTCGACCTCTTTTTCCTGGTATAACAAGTCTGGTGAAGCTTGATCCGTCGTACATTTTCGACACATGCATAGGTCAATTAAAAAAAAATTCCTGGTATAAAGTTAGTAGCCAGTTTAGCCCTTCTTTCAAGATGCATGCAGACGACATGTCCCGCCCAGTCCTACTTCAGCTTTGTTGTATAGTTGTATCCATAACGCGGTCAGTTCTTCCGACACAATAATATACTACGCGTATTAAATGTGAAGTCTCAGATACGATTGACAAATCGAAAGGTCCCAAAGTTCTCATACTTTAATGTCACTGGTCAAAATATTGGTCATACTCGGCTTAGTCAGAACTATTGTACAATGCACACAGATTAAAAATGGTTGTTGTACTCAGATCATGAGCAACACTGGAATCTACAATTACGAAATAAACAGATATGCTTCAGTATTTTTTGAAACTAACAAGCTTTTTAAAAGACTCACTTTTATTAGTTGTAGCTTTAAAAACTTGAGGTAAATTCGAGTGATAAATTTGTTTTTTGTGAAATTAAAGCCAAATATACATTTTTGTTTTTATTCACATGTTTATAAAAGAGATTTATTCTGCTGCTGAAAATTTATACGATTTATTCAAATCTAAAATCGTGTAAAATCGTATTGATCACTTCATTAATTAAGAGATAATGTAGTATTGTATTATTCAATTTAAAACTTATGCACAAAATGGTTAGCTATAACGTCTTACAGCTATTCAAGTTTTTAATTAAAAAAAAAATTTAACCATCTTACACGGTACCGCGTGATTTTCGGCTTAGATTTGGATCAACCAAACTATTCATAAAGCATTATTCTGGCATTGGGCAGCAGCTCTACCTTTGTAATCAAGAACAACTGCAGTCCCTAACCAATCTGCTTAGTCCAGATTACAGAAGTAAAGGGCTGTACTTGTATTAAAAAAAATCACTTTCTTTTTTTATGATACAAAGAAGTAAAATGCATAATATAGAGCAGTGTGTTTAGTATAGTGCCAGCGTGGTGTGCTAATAAATACACAAATATTTTGTAATTACTCGGATATTAAAAACTCGTAAATCCCAGGTACATATTAATTAATCTGTAGCTTTATTATTAATTTGACGGTACTAATATACCATTTATTACATTTTCAGCCTTGATAAATTTCAGTCGATTATGGAGTGTAATATAAATCTAATAATAGTCGATTAAGTAGAATACTAACTCAATTTGATACAATATTGTACCAATAAGGTTGTACATTAATATCGATATTAATATTAGACGTGATCGAGTTTATACTCACTACATTAAAAGCAAGTAAATGTACTTGTAGGTAGATGCGTATAAAAATGAAGATGAACGTAAGTATTCAAAATATTCCGGATCACATCGTGTCTCACGATTCTTTGAAGGCTAGATTTTTTCGAGCCCACAACACACGTAGCTATAAATATATATTAGAGCAAGACATATTTCGACATATTTTCCTAAGAATCTGCAAGCGATGATAGTAGAGTCGAGCCATGATTAGCTTATTTTTCTAATAAATTACGTTTAAATATAAGTAGGTTGAAGTTTTCTTGATTTTCTATAAAAAAAAATACAAACATTGACCATTACTGTTTTACCGGTTCCAAACGAATTATAAGTAAACGAAAAGGCTCATGAAACAATTGGTTCGACTGTACTATGTTTCTGTGACGTGACCATTATATGTCGACAGATATAGCATATTAATAAATATCTCGATTATGGGTAGTCCATATATTATATACGTAGAGGCATATTTGTTACTCAACGGGCTGATTTCCGCAACTCAACGGCAAGTGCGTCTATTTTGCATGTTGGGTAGGTAACTCACCACTCGAGCCACCCAGTCTCCTCAAAGAATCTCTACGACCTGCCCAGGTTGCCGCAACTCTGGTGAAACTAGATTATTTGCCCTGTGCGATAACAAGTCGCGATACTCCAGCAGGAAGTTGGCCGACGCAATGAGTGAATAAGTATCTGTGATTAAATGTGTTTTTTTTTTCGCCTCCATGCATCCTCTGCACAAGGTGACAAGGGGCTGTCCGTGGCACTCGGGATGAATAGGTGTTTATTATAAGCACCATGACTGGTTATATAAAGGGTGTAAATTTATCTGCGCAGAATACTTTAGGGGATGAATCTAGCCCAGAAAGATTGTCTAAAATATGAAAAAAACATTATCAGAAAAAAACTCTAGATATCCATAAATAAATAAAAATTGCACTTTCTCTGCGTAATTTTAAATAATGAAATCGTCATTACGATACTGTTGTAGTATAAATATGTATGTGTAGGGGTAGCGAGCGCGCACAGAAATAAAAACTAAAGTAGAATTGACGGGCTACGTGATGTGATCAACTGATTAGGTTTTTTTTTCCTAATTTCAGCCTATGTTCCTTGGGGAAAATGACTTAGTTTCATGTGTAGGTTCTCCCATAAAATATTTTACGCTATTAAATTTACTTGCGCCGGAAGACGTAGTGTGGGCAGGCCCCCCACGAGGTGGACCGACGATCTGGTGAGGGTCGCGGCAAGCCGCTAGATGCGGACAGCGATGGACCGATCATTGTGGAGATCCTTGGGGGAGGCCTTTGTCCTGCAGTGGACGTCTTTCGGCTGAGATGATGATGATGATGATGATGATGATAAATTTACGTCCTGTATAACACTGGTTATGGTACTGAGCTGAGTCACAGAAGAAAATAATAGTTGTCTTCAGACAAAATAGCGCACGTTAATATAAATTATAGCTACATGTGTGGTGCGCTTTAGATGCCGCTCTACATTGCATGTTTCACTGCCTATTCGTAGTTCGAGATCATTATCGATGCATACCTCGGATCAATAATTGAAAGGTTCAGCTATGCAAATCAAAAATGGATTACGCTACGTGCTATACCTGCGCCCATTCCTCAGATGTTTGTCTATTTTGTAATCGTCTCAACTGAACTGTTAAAAATTAAACATATTATTATGTTATACTGCTCAGCATTTTTTTACTTAAAAGGGTATTTATCTACTTGTTTATCAATGTTTTCTTTTATTTTTCTGTTCTATGTATTATGTGTGTCAAAAAAAGTCGCCCTTAAAGGCCATCCGTGGAGCAAGTAAGGCCCAAGGATCTTATACGTACTACTGTTTGGGGTGGGTGCTTTTCCATCAGACATTCGCTATGCTATTTTGCTGTGGATGCGTTTGATATCCACCAATCATATTCATTGGTGCACAAAGCTTAGGTAACGTTCTATTAAATATTACTTCTGTGGCTTAGCACTAGTTGAAACGAATTCAGCTAAGATATTTTTTTATGTGGAAGGATGCATGCTATGAATGCGTGCCGGTGACGATGACATACATTTTGAATATTATATATAATTTCGCGGTTGTCTGCTACATTAAATAAAAAACGTCGCGTGTGTAGAACAATCAGTTTTAATTGTATCGCAGATATAACCCGTTATAAGTTGTCAGGATAGGACACACTGTTTGTATGGATCTCATCGCTTCTCGCCTCACAGCTGACATCGAGGCAATAGTAGGCCTGACGTCCTTTAAATAATTAGAATTTAATCCAAGCGTTCGCTTGCAATTAAGTTTCAACCCTAAAAAACAGCTTACAGCGACGGACTCGTATGAATTGCAACCAAAACGCCTGCGAGGTTCTGTACAGTAAGCATTTTATTACGTGAATTTGCTCTTGTATATTTGAAAGTTTTAGTTTGCCTTACTTACCGTGCTTGTCTAACTAATCCAAATCCAATAACTACATTGCTTTATCTTTTTGTACAGGAGTCCTGTTAAATGCGGTGAAAAGTAAAGTATTGTATACGCTTGCATAGATGCTGCATATAAACACTCTTTTCTGTTCTACAAGTAGAAGTTGTTCATATATAATTAATAAAATAACCCTTACGTTCTTTTTACTTTCTTCTGTAATAATCTGACAAGTCGCAATTTCATTGGCAAGAATTAAAATGAAATCAAAATTATCTATTTAGTTCGCCTAAATTGTGAAATTTTGCTTGAAGAGAAACAAAATGCAAGCTATATACTTTTTAAAACTTTCATGGTTGTTTTCATAACTATCAAGATTTAAAACGGGATATTTACCATGGTACCTATTAGTTTTTTGTGAGTGCCACAAATATCCCGTTTTTAATCTTATACTGAAACTAAAAGCTAATACCCAAACTTTCACGTTTTAAAGTTATTATTATGGCTACTTGTCTTATTCTCTATCTTATTTTATAAATATAATTGTTACTTCATCTCTTTGTAACTTCATTCAGTCACATTGTATTAGATATAGAAGAAAAATGTTATTTTAGAATTCACTAGAATCCTTGAGCTGTCGCATCAGATTTGGAGGCTGCAGTTTCGTTCACAAATTAGGTAAGTAGGTTTATTCTCATTCCGGTTATATATCTTTGTCAACATATGCAAGGTTATTCATGAGAAAATTGATAGGCATCAAGGTATCAATTTTGCATCTAAAACTCATCAACATCACAAAATTGAATATACAAATTAAATCGAGATTGGCACTTAATTTATTACTTCTCTATTTACTAGTTTTATGTTTAATACTGGCTTAAGAGATTCGGTTTTAAAATGAAATACATAATTTATTGTGTAGTTTGTGTTATAAATAGTAAAATTATGTACATTTGATTTATTTCTTGAAGTAGTTGTTCTGCGGGAAGGCCGGTAAGAAGGGACCGTCGAATTCGAAACCGTCGTATTCCGGGAAAGGTGCGGGATTGGCTCGAGTTAGTACTGAAATCAAAAAAGACAATTATTAATATAAAAAATTACAAAGTTCTAACTAAATTAGGAGGAATAAGAGGATAAAGAAGAAATTTCATTTTGGACAACATTATTTAAAATTTTACAAGTGATAGAAAATACGGGTCCACTGTGCACTCGTGACTTTGAAAGAACTAACTAAATTATTACTTATTTTTATGAAGCTTTTATAAAATTCCAATGCTACTCGTAGGTAGACGCATCAAAATTTTGAACATCTGCTTAAAGTTACTCATTATGCAATATTATGCAAATTCTTAAAACTATTTATGATTCGCAATATTTGACTGTCTTTTCACTATTTTTTCCGGACATTTTTGTTCCATTACGATTTGTGTCAAACTTAAACACACTTAAACTTGACCTTATCATATGCTATTTAGGTATCAACATGAGTAAAAATTCCTCACACACAATGGAGGAACAGAGCACAATAGACTATGGGTTGTAGTGTGACACTAATTGGTCATAATACCTTAGCGGGCGCTACACTCTCGACAAAACCCGAGAGCCGAAAGAGACGAGGTTATGCATTAGAATGAGATGCAAATACACCGCGCTCACTCTTGCGCATAAGTGCATCCCTCGTATTGGCCATGTCTCGTCTAGTTTTGTGTAGAGTGTAGTGCGGCTTTTAGTGCAATCTCGCCTTTACTCAGCTTTACGCATATCAACAGCTAATAAAATACTGTTGTATGTATTACAAGCGTAGAATTGGTAATTACAAATACAGTACGAACGTTTTCTTGGTAACAACTAAGTTGGTTGATACTTATTGTATTTTTGGAAAACAAATTCTTGTCTTTACTGTATTTTACAATTTAATAAGAAATCTAAAAGTGGCGTTCATTTCATTAGTTGAAAAATACAGATTTGATAAAGTCACAATAATAATTTAGGAGCAAAATTATGTGACTCCAAAATAGGCAAAGTATCAGACAGCTTATGAAAATGCATGCAAATTATATAGATACATACATATTTAAATAAACATACAACATTAGACCCTAGACTAACAGAAGTACCAATTACGCAGGGTCTTTTTAACCCCCCACGAAAAAAAGGGGTGTTATAAGTTTGACGCGTGTGTCTGTCTGTGGCATCGTAGCTCCTAAACGGATGACCCGATTTTGATTAGTTTTTTGTTTGAAAGGTGTCTTAATCAAGATTGTTCTTAGCTATGACCCAATAAAATATCATCAGCCATTTGAAGATTATCAGCTCTTTTCTAGTTGTTGAAAAGATCAAATAACGGTTTTATGGCGGGGGTTATTCTTTTTTTAAATTAATGTTATATCTTACCAAACTGCGGCGGCGGCAGCGGCTGTCCTTGGTAGCCTTGAGGCGCGTACTGCTGGAAGTATTGTCCTGGGATCTCCACGGGCACTGGTATGGGCTTCACGAACTGTACAGTCTGCCGCGGCTGCTGTTGGTACACTGGCACCGGCTGGTATTGCTGCACTTGTGGGGCGTACTGTATACAAGCAATGGATTAGGGTTTGGTTGATTGCTTGCGAGAGTTTAGCGAGGGCAAAGATTGCAGAAGTAAATATTTTCACCTAATAAATAAAATTGTTTCCGTGATGGTACAAAATAAACGTTTTTTGGTTTCCTTCTACCAGAAAGAAAATAATTCTAAAATATTCTAATACCAATACTACCAGCTCTTGTACTTGACCACACCGAATGCGGACACACATAACACTTTTAATTTCTTTACAGGTGTTTTCCTTTATAAGGGATCGAATAAACGTACAAATGTATTTGAAAGACGGAAACACATTATAATAGAATAAATTTCATCTAACATTAGTAAAAACCGTACAGTATAATTTAGAAAAAGAGTAGAAAGTGTAGGTGTGGTGCCCTAGCTACTAAGCAACCGAAATTCCCATAAAAGTCCAACCCAATGGGTGCTAATGCTAACAGAAAGCCAGCGCTGTGAAGTGTGGGAAGCCGCACATTACAGCACATGCTGAATTAGTGCCTAGTTAGGGGGCGGAACACACACATACTATTTAAATGTATAATTGGTTTTAAGCTGTGTTTTTTGTGATTCTTTAATTTTATTTTTTGTTATTCTCATGTTCTGTATGTATAATATTGTATGGGTACCTTCTTTCTAATTAAACGTTTTTATATCTATCTTCTATCTAACTACAAACCCCATAGTTCTGCACTGGCACCGGTATAGGCGACGACGGCGCCGGCGCAGCCACGGGCACGGGAGCTGCGTGCGCGACGGGCCGCGCGGGCGGCGCGTGCACACTCGGCCCGCTCTTCGACACCACCGCGTTGAAACCGTGCACAGAGTCTGCTGTGTAGTCCACGGTCCGCACCGAGCCGTCGGGTTCGACTAGAGAATATTGTCCTGGAAAAAGATGTAATTTTTTATCAGAAACTGTATTTATCATCATCATTTCGCCTAAAAGAAGTCTATTATTGAACAAAATCACAGATTTCATGCCTCACGTGTGAAATTTTCTGTTCCGACTTTTTGACTTTTTACAAAAACTTAGGCTACATTGCAAACCCTTTAGCGTCGTCTTTGTTTTAGGCTCAAATTGTAGCTGACCAAATTGTCCATAGGGGATTTTCTCAATTTTTTGATATCATTCTTTTTTTTCGTTATCGAGCGCCAAAATCTAAAATTCTTGAATTCGGAGGCAACACTAGGGCGAACGAAAAGACATTTCGAATTTGAAAAGGACCCCAAAGATCTCCTCAACGGTCAGTCCTCGCTACCCTCATCACTCGCATCGCAACATCGCAACACACGCCTTCTGCCATACAGCCGCCATATTAATTGAAAACAACGAAGACTTCCCTTAAGTATTTCCATAACATCTGACCCTGCGCTGTTCCCGTGAACCCTTAATAATATTAGCTCACATTGCCAAAGTGCTGGAACAAATCTGCCATATCAAAATAGACCAATACGTGTAGTATGAGAGTAAAGACACGACAAGCCTGTCACTAATGCATTTTCAGGGTCTGATAAATCCTCGGTTGTCCTTGATAGCGTCCAACCTACGTCTCATCTTCCGGTGCGTGGTATTCAGTAGAGAACCTCAGCGCTGCTGTTATTTTTCCGAGCAATATATCACGCCCACTGCCCTTTAAGAAGTCATCAATTGAAATGATAGGAAGTACTTAAGTAAGTCAGTCAGATCTTCTATTGTGTGCACCTACTTATCTTTTAATTAATGTTAGCTTTGTAGTGCGAAAAGTGATATTAGCATTATGTTGGAACAATTTAATTTGAAAATAATTGATTGAAATAACTAATTTAAGTTATCAATTTTCGCAAAAGCGAGTAGATAACAAATGAAAATGAAAATGAAAAATGTTTTATTCGAAGTAAGATTTTACAAATCACTTTTCGACGGTATACAAATATACTTATATACAAATATAAATATACAGATATACAAATATACTTGATTGCTTAAATGATTTGTTCCAATCTATAGGTATCATTAGGTTAAATAAATTTACTTGTTTCCAAAGTAAAAATAAAGGCACTTTTTTCTAATTTCTCTACGCATCAAAAAAATAATTCTACCTCTTTATATGTGTTTGAATTTTAAGTGCATAAATACATAGAGCGAGGAAAGAGGGTCATGATATTAGACGTAAGCCGTCCTTATTAAAGAAAAAATATATTCTAAATAAATACGTGGTATTGCTAGTAAAGTATTCTATCATTTACTATTGAATGTAGTAACTAACGAAAGTGCAAAAAGCAGAAAGATTTTTCCTCAGATTGCATCGTACCTTCAACGGCAGTACTAACAAATCGTTATTAGCACCATGTTTTGCACACAATGCACGTCGCTTAAAATACTCATTCGTAGATACAGATAAGGATACATAACAATGATAATAATATACTACTTATACATACGTATATAATTAAATACATATATACTCGTACTGGACAATAAAGTAACATTTCAGGGCTATGGGAACCAATCAGCATAATTCTATCTAATTTTATAAATGCGAAAGTGTTTCTGATTGTTTGTCCTTCTTTTACGCTGAAACTATGCAACAGATTGACATAATAATTGCATATTATACATAAATAGAGAGAGAGTCTATGAGTAATATAGCAAACTTTTACAGAGTGAAAATACTCGTAACATACTACTAATAATCTCCTTCCCACGGAAGGCGTAATGCAAGCGAAGCCGTAGAGCAATAAGCTAGTGAGCGAAATATAAATACAGAGTGGAAAGTTTTGCGCCTTATTGCAAAATACAAAAATCATGCTTTGGTAATTAAGTTACTAATTAGATAAATTTTTTGACATTTAAGAAGATTTACATATTTACGTATCAATTTATTCGCAAGGATTTCTTCATCTAGGAGTCTGGCTGTTATTTGTCTTAATTTTGATGCTAATAACTGCTACTAATATTAATTTAGTATTTAACTTAGTAATTTTTATCTGCTTGCCTACTTCAAGTACTTAGTAGCATGAAATATAAAGCCTATAAAGTATTGTTAGAGTAAGGAGTAACAGTAAATAATTGTCTTCTATTAATAGTAGTACGAGTGATAACAGTGTACTGTGACTATTGTTCAACATCAATTTGCTTGAAGTACATCTAATATATAGTGTAGGCCAAGTTTTTGTTTGTTTATATATTTACAAAGTTTTTCTTTTCAACATAATGTTACTTTCTGTTATGGATCTTTTCACGGTTAGCCAACAAAAGAAAATAAGTACAAAAACATCAATATTTAATTGAATTAGACAGATTATAGTTATAACTAGTTACTAAGTGACATGGTTACAAAGGAAAATCTGCTATTACCTATATTTGTGTTATGATTGAATTGAATGAGCTAGCACGTTTTTTTTAATTCTTATCTATCTCTCACTGTAAGTATAACTGCATAATCAAACAAAACCCTACTTACAGGTAATTATGTAATACCCAAAATTCTTCTTTAGTGCTTTCGTCTTCATACATCTCTTGTTTTTCGTTATTCATCTATGTCAACTTTCGTCTACTCTACAAAACTAATTTCGCGGTTTGCGCTGGAAAATTACTGCTTCACCACAAAATTTACCATATATCAAACATTTTTTACTGAAGTATTTATCTAACATTCAACGTAAGTTGTATTTTACTTGATGTATGTTTGTTTTTTTAAACTGTCTCTCCATAGTATTGCACAGCATACATAATATTCGTCTCTCTTGAGGTTATTCCATTACTTAGCGTCATATACAGTAAAGTAGCTTTTAGTCGCTACGAGTATTTCTTGCAATTTCTCCAAACACCTCCAATATTTGAAACGCGGCCCATTTGATTTTAGTCATAGAGGCAAAGATGTTTCCGATAACAACGCGCAAGTCCGTGGTCCGAGATTCTCATGAACTACTCCTATTCCGGTGAAGCTTCAAGTCTGGTGAAGCTCAAGTCCGGTGAAGCTTGATTGGTCGTACCTTTTCGACACAAGCATAGGTCAATTCAGAAAATAAAAAATAAATAAAGAAAGCGTTGGGTATAACTACTATGACGAAGAAGCCTTTCGCTCTCCCGCAAGTTCGGTGAAGCATCTTGATACTTCGATTTGTCGACTTAAACGTAAGTCAATAAAATAAACACTATTTTTATAGACCTTTATGCCAGTATCAAGTTATTCCAACGAGGTATTCAAAGACCACAACGGGTTAAGTGTGAGTAAATTACCTTTAACAACGTCTCCGTCCCTCGTCTCGTGCTGTGACTTGATGTCGCCAGTGTTAGGGTCGGACACGCCATAGTTGAACGCGTATCTAGGGCGGTCCTGGAACATTCAAGGGCAAATTAAATTCAGACGGTTTTATTCGGAATAAGATTCTACCAAACCATTGAATCTACTAAAGGGCTTCACACACAACAGCTATAATGTACATCTTTACATTATAGCTTGATAAATCTCATTACTTACATCTTTCCATAGAAATCGCCAAGAGACAATACACAGCAGCTATAATGTAACGAAGAGTGTAATGTACATTAATATACATTATAGCTGCTATGTGTGAAGCCCTTTATGGTTGGAAATTCTGTTTATTGGTTTACATTTTACATTAAAGCTATATAGATATGTATATCGCCAAATGGAATCCTTTTACACCGAATATAAAATTATTTGATAAGTGTCAAAAGGAAAAAATATTTTCATTAGCGTATGTACTGATTTCATTTTCAAATTAGTCATTTTTCTCAACTTTTTTCATGGTGTAAGTAGGGTCTAGTGCAGGGTAAACGAAAAACTGTTTAACAAACACAAAAATATACACTGCTAAGTTAGTCTTTATCGTTATAATACAAAAGTCTACAATATTAATAACATTTTGAATCCAAGGTGTTTATAATATAATTAGAATAACTCATTGACTACACCCTTGACATCAACAAATTGATATACAAATTTACCAATCTCTGTGTGTCTGTGGTATCGTAGCTCCTAAACGGATGCGCTTATTTCGATGTAGTTTTTTTTTTGTTTGCAAGGTGTCACAAACGAGAGTGTTCTTAGCTATGACCCAAGAAAATATCTTCAGCCATTTGAAGATTATCAGCTCTTTTCTAGTTGTTGAAAGGATCAAGTAACAAGTTCAATTTTTTTAAATTTAGTGTTATATATTCTTTGGTCGAAATTTTCATATTTTTCTTTCTTTATAAAACACCTCTCTATTGACCCGAATAAAACGAGAAAGAAACTTAAATTAGTTTCGTAAATATTCAAATAAAAACAAACAACAGACTTCAAGATCTGCTGCAAAGAAATGTGACCTCCTTGTCTAAGGCACGTAGGAATTATATTCTATGCATCTGCCTGCACGCACATAGTTGCGTAGGTTCTGAAACATCTTCCAAGGCCAGTGCACACAAAAGAACACCTTACATCTTACCTTATAGGTCTCACAGAACTAATTCCTCATGTTTATGGTCCATTCGATATGCAGCTGTGCACGCGTACACCGAAGGACGGTATTGACAAAGATGAATATTTAGCCGGTTTCGTAATGTGCCACATGTCATCTTGTTAGATATTTTGAATAACAGTGTTCAGTGCATTTGATAGAGAAATACCAGCTAGCTTCAAATCAATTTTAATTCTACAAATACCTATTATTAATTCATCGTTCTTTCCAGACAAGCACGTCTCTACTTTCACTTAGTAAGATCCAGCCATAATTTTGTCACTTTCATTTCTTTACACAAAGTTACTTTGAATTTGTCATAGTCATATTTAAGCTTTTCACCGATTTGTGTGGCTAATTATAAACAAATAAATTAACTGTAATATTTTTATCACTTAGCATAAACAAACACATATTTTAACTATTTGCTTAAATTATAATTATGAGGTAAGTTGTTACTACTTACGTTATAATATCCTTCATAATCCTGCGGCAAAATTTGGTTACCAAACGCTCTCAACGCGTCTATCTTTGGTTTGGCTTGCACTCCCGCCACCACTATGAAAATTAAACACTGTAACCGCCACATAATCACAGCACGCGACTGGCACTATCACAGACGAACACGATAATAAATAACACACAGCTGCCTTTTCGAATGCCCGTTCCCGAATGACACCATACAGGGTGTACTAGCATTTATATGTGGCCTTATAGCGCCAGCCTTGGTGGGCGGGGCCGCGCCGAAAATGAAGTTTCCTTGCGCGGGCGCCGCTGGCTAATTGAGAAAAGTTTCGCACGGTACAATGGCGGACCACGGAGATTGAATTGCGAAACCGAAATGATTTTATGGGAGCTACCGAAAATGGTAAACCTGAACTCATCTTATGACGATTTATGGTTAATTATTGTGTTGATAAACAAACATTTTCCGTGAGAAACAAACATTCTATAAATTCAGGTAAATTTTATTCTTATCAGTACAGCTGGAAACTTTGTATGACGGCGCTAGTTTTTTCCGGTGGAAAATGAGTCGGCAAGTCACGCAAGTGAAGTCACACCGTGGCATTTTATCGGCGGTAATTTTATACTCAATCTATATAATACTAAAATTTATGTTTTTGTGAATAAACTTACTATATAAAACAGCTTTAACACCCAGGAAATACAATAAGACAAATTGGAACATTTTGAAATTCATGATGATGGGTCGAAAATATTAGTTTTTTGTGATACAAATTAAGGCATTAAAAAATCTTCATTAAATAAAGGATGTTCGTCATAGTATGCTAATTACAATTTACAAAATGTTTTATATCTTAATACATCCGGAGTAATGAAGATTTTAGTCCTAAATTAGCAATTACTGTCGTCTACAAAATTTATTTATTACGCTCGAAAAATACTGAATATGCGAATTTTATTGTTGACGAACATAAATTGATTTAATTCTTTTCTTAATATGTATTTGTTATCCTTTACGATTTTTTAATGACAAATTTTATTATAAAAATGTGCATCTCGTTCAAAAACCAAATCAAAACAGCTTCAACAACCAAAAACGGAATGTGGTCTGCCATTATAATTTATCCTAATTTGTGCACCACACCTTGCAATTTCATGGTCTATCAGAAATGGTAAGGCAGTATAAAGCTCCACACTCACAATTAGAATACAAAGGATTCAGGGTCACCTTTACCCAATAGGCTATCATTTCCCCGTGCACACAATCTGCATTTCATAAGATTTAATTTCGCTTCACACAGAGCCCTGATTTTCGTGAGAACTGACACGGTGTCCCAAGTATGATAACTACTAGCTCCATACATGTGACACGTCTTGCAACTTACGATGTATGCATGCTCTTCACGCGACAAACATAATACTCAAGTGATTTTTGAATAAAAATAGCAACGTGGGACTTTTTCATATTTACGTCAATGAGCAATCTTTTATACGGAGCCAGATTACAGTAGGTAATATAAAATATAAATCGCCACTTATTTTGAGATAATATCGCTGCATATCATCTGTCTGTACAGTACCAATTTTTTCAACAAATTTGAGTCTTTTTTGAATTAAGATAGATGCAATATTACCCTTTGATTATTGATGTTAAAAAGCGCTGAAAATTACGTCTCAGATTCAACAAGTTACACTTACTCGATCTGGAAAGATTTATCAATATCTAAGTAGGATGAGAATGTTGAGACCTATAAGTCACTTGCTAGAGATCATACTAATTAGATAGATACCGAACTAATTATAACATCGTAATCCCACAGACTTGTCTTACTTTGGCAGTGACATGTTTAGTTATTATAAAAGTTTTTATCCATTTTATTATTCGAGGATATATTATAATCACATGCTATAGTTATGTTTTTGGCTTGGCATCTAAAATAGAAAACGCTTAATGTTTTGGCATTGAATGTCAGCAGTTTTCCACTTTTGAACGTTTGTGTGGGGGCTTATTATTGTAACTGATTTGAATACATAACATTTTTGCTAAACTTTTAAGGTATTTTAAAGCAGTTTTCTTTAACAATGGATTTTGTGTATTAATGCTGATATAAGAAGATAAGCCCCCGTAAATGTTAATCTTTGAAAAAATCTAGGATCTTCACAAATTATTTTACAAAATTAAATTTGTTCCATTAAATTTTACAATTTTCGTAATAATACTAAACTAAATAAAAAATTGTATGCTATTTAAAAACGAAGAGTATGAAGTACGAATACACATGTATAGTTAGCCACTATTCACAAAATAGTATAAATAGACCAAATTTCAAAAAATGCCTGCATTTCAGTCAATTAATATTTTCTACACTAAAAGATTTTATTACGGATCGGTATTTTTAGTGTCTGTCAATGCAGGTAATAACCGCGAAAATCAAAGAATTTTTGTATATTTTCCTTTCTTTAAGACACTATATAGTACAATACAGGATGCTACTAAACGTTCGAGAGATGAGACGATAGCCAAACAAGGAACTGGTTTTCTACAAAATTTGAATTTTATTCAAGGTTGAAGAGTAACACGCTATACCTATATGCGTTCGATGGCTATTATAAATAATTTATAAAGCCGAAAATGTCAATATCAAAATATTTCACCGGTTTAAGAAGACGTTTTTGGAAGTGCGATGATCTGATCTAGTTTCGAAGGTCGTGGGTGACCAGGACCTGTGTTCATGAGCTCATCGTTTGTAGATGTTTCATAACAGCATTATGTAATACTTCCTAATCTCTTACTAATGAAATATTTTACTATTTAAAGTATCATAGCATAAGCTTGAGTATTTGTTCTTCCTTAGACACCAGTTTGTGTCCTAACCTAATATTAGGGCAGTGAGGCTTGAGTTATTGACGTGTACTTACCGAAGATTAGTCTACATCTCATAAAGCTATTCGATATTTTCATCGTTGGAAAAAAAAAATATTATTATATTACGCAGATATATTGAAGAGGTTTTTTTGCTGTTGGTCGTCACTTAATTCTATTCTATTTAGTGGGTTTCGAACCTCAATAACGAATAAGTAGACTACGAAAGACTTACAAGGAATTTTTAGAGACAAATCTCTAACTCTCCTTTTCCATAGAATATACACCGGGTGTTAATGATGATGATGGATGATGATACAGGGTGTAAGTGGCAGCTAAACAAATACACGCCATTTTCAGGGGGATTATTTTCCTTCCAAAAAAGTTTCTTTGATCTATTGGGCTTTAATCTCCCTTTCCAAATATCCCATTCAATATATCATTTCAATAAGCATGATTTCTCATTTTTTGTAACCCTGGATATTACCATAAATATCTTATTACTCGCCCTCTTATGCCGAGCTTTTTTTGGGAACAGATGTAGTACTTATAATATCATAGTAAGACTATTGAGTTCCAAGTGAATAGGTACTTTATTCCAAACAATGGGCACGTGCGTATGAAAAGCTACGCTACATGGCTCTACGTTAAATTCAAGAACACTTGGCGACATGACATATGATTACTCTGGCCTTTTTGTTAACCATCTTACAAGTCATACTAAACACCATTTGTATTAGTATTAGTATTATACAAAGAAGTAGGCTTACATCTGTATTATATGACATGACAATTATTGAAAACAAACCTTGCCCTATGAATGAATTCCACTGATAGTTTATCTAAAATTAAAGTCTTCTACGTTTCTATTACAAACAAACAGTGGCCATTATTTAGAAACTTTTATCAACATTATTGGAATCAAAAATGAAAAAGTCTGCTAAGATAAGTCAGCAATGTATACTTTTTCCTGACCTTTTTTATATTTTAGTGAAGAAAGTGAAAAAGTAAAAATAATTCTGTAATTTTAACAGTCATTGCTGAACTTTCAAGCCATAATAGAAATTAAAATTAATAAAAAACCGTATTATTGTAGGCTGTAAATAGTTTAATATACCTTCAGATTTGTAATGTATTTTAATGTTATCTTAAATTGTGATAAATTGAATTGCTTTAGCCTGTGATCTGTAACTATAAAATATGCTTATTGTTAATATTATTTTATTTTTGATTTCTTATTTTGTTTCCCACTGCTGGGCAAAAGCTTCCCCTCCATTACGCCATGCATCGCGGCACAATATCCATCGTACGCTATGACAAGCTTATTGTTAAAAAAAATTAACTCTGTTCCAACATCAACTCCAAAGAAAAATTTAACGCTATCAGTGTTCTTTCCAATCTCTTTAACCCTCGGTCCACCTTAGCGTGACTAACGAACGTAGCAATGACAAACAAACAGCCGGATCTATCAGCGCCCGCGCATCCTAAGACAATCGGAGAACAATGGCTCGTCCAATCAAATAAAACTTCCCCGGTTCCGTGAGGAAGGACCTGAGACAGGGAAAGGGTTTCCTTTACTTTATTTGACTAAACTATTGCTTGTAAAGTCAAGAGTACGCTAAACAAACACTTTAAACATTGCAGCGTTCTTGTGTCCGTTGAAGAAGGGAGAGAGTCGAGGTGCGCGTATTTAGCTTAAGTTGCATTCGAGGTAAGCTTGTATTGTATTGACTGTACTTACATTTATTTGGTGGTGTAGTGACTGAAGCCGTTCCTATCCGAGAGGCCCGTTCGAGCCCCGCCACATGCTTACCAATGTGTCTTTGATTTAATAATAAAGGACTTTTTATTATTTTTCAGTCGACAGCAAGCGATAGTCTTGGCTAAGTAATAAAGGATATTGGACAGAATTATATTACATAAACTATACTCAAGAAATTTACAAAAAAAAAGGCAAATACTTGTAGCGCTCTATCTCCAACCAATATTATAATAAATTCTAATACATAGTAAATATATCTATATACGTTTGTTATATTAATTTGTTTCCACAGTCACCA
The DNA here is from genome assembly GCA_948473455.1 of Teleiodes luculella. Taxonomy (NCBI): domain Eukaryota; kingdom Metazoa; phylum Arthropoda; class Insecta; order Lepidoptera; family Gelechiidae; genus Teleiodes; species Teleiodes luculella. The sequence goes on along the minus strand of OX419588.1, from coordinate 5,549,479 downwards.
AGTTGTGCGTGTATATTGGCTTTACTTCAAGTTATACTTTTAATAAAATAAAGAGTTAATTTACTCACCCATATGCAATGTAATATAGCTTATAGCACTAATTTTAAAACAAAACTCAATAGCTAAATGACATGTAATTAGACTGAAAAGACAGTGCAAGCTTTCAAAACTAAATACCTATTCTAAAATCTAAATTCTATGCTAAAGGTTTAGTTTAGAATTTTAACAAATCGAAAAGGTTACTTACTGTGTATAGCTTAGATTTATCTTTACGTTATCTTTAGATAAAGGCTATAACTACTGAAATTATATCCTTTTGTTTGTTATTTCCGAGTACATACTTTAAGACCGTGTAAAATCGTAAGATATTGATCTAAACAAAGGGCTAATAGAGTCATAGACCTTCGTCGTGACAAGGCTGCTTGATCTATGGTACGGAGGCTGTGGCGTATTCGCAGATAATTACTTAACCCTCACAATTAATTGATTTTTTACTATGACAGATGAATACTGAGATGTTTATTTGAGGCTTTCGCGCTTAGTTCGCGACCACGGCAGGTACAACCCCGCCGAAAGGTCGGGTAAAAATAAGGTATTACGAGTATAATATGGGTCGCACTGTACGCACTAATCTAATTCAAATTAAACCCCGGACTACTTTTGATCTATTTATTTATAATTAACACATTAGCACATTATGTAAACTCCCTAATAAAATCAATTAATTCCCGGATTTGGACAATCCTGGAGAGATTTAGTCTTCTCCAGGCTTTAATATCGCGATATAACTATCAAAATCAATTCATTCGAAAAAGATTCAAATTTCGAACGAACATGCGGCCAGTCCCACAAGCAAAAGAGACGGCATAATCGATGCCACAGTATTGTAAAGCATACCTATTTAAAATTATCGCATAAAGACCCATAAAATATACAAATTAAATAGTTCAATATTGAAATTAATTTTTTAGTTTAATAGCAATTTGTAAGAGGCTTCAATAAAAAGTTATTTAAGTAATAGAAGACCATAAACTTGAAAACAGAAACGTATACAATATTTAACTGACATTTACTTACATAAAATATAAAAAAAAGAACTACAAACAGTTGTAAACTTCCAGTCCAAATACTAACTCCTTTATCGCTTCGCTAGTTGTCTAATTTTGGCTCATTCTTCTTATTAGGAAACTAAAATACCATGTGTTTATTTTTTTATTCTAAAATTCTAAAAACAAAAGATTCTATAATAATGATACAACAAAATATTACGTATTAATGAAAACAAAGCAATATACACTAACTCGCACCGTGCATTGTCTATTGATATACTTTTTCACATGGATAGGAACAATTCAGACGTAAATTCTTTAGTATCTTGGCTATTATTATTACACGGATTTTCGTATCTTGAATTAATTAAACAGCATTCCTAATTATACGTTTAGCACCGGAATCATTCTCACATATCACCAACTTTGAATATGTTTATATTTTGTTTTTTGCAAAGTATTGGACTGATGCTTTTAACGTTTTTTTAAATAATTATCATTGTTTACTAATTAACTAGTTTCTTGTTCTCTTTGTACGTCTTGTTATGTTTGACCTCGTCAAAGACACTCCCGAAACTGCCATAATTTAGGTATACCTATTGATTTGTAAAAAGTTCAAGACAAAACTCAAGTGTTAGTGCTCAAGCTGTAGTTTCCAAGTTACGAGTATTCACATAACACTTGTATGAAAATTAAGGCGGAACCGGTTTATATTTTACTTCATCAAAGACAAATATTTTCTTGACCATTTTTGCAACTTAATGACATAGTCATAGGATTTTTTTAAATAAGAAAATCTATTGTGTTGTTCTTCTCTAATGCTTAAATATTTTTCCATCTTTAAGGTCCGTCCTTAGAAGAACTGATTGCATTATGTTTTTCAAACTCTACAGAACTAGTGGGAATAAAGGTTTCAAATGCCCCGGCTCATTTCGGCCAATTAGCAAAACACTACTATTTTCTGTAATTCATTGAGCAACGAGTTACATACTACCACACAACAATGTTGAATCACACAAGTACGATCTGTGATGAGCAATAAAAAATTTTTTTTTAAGAAAATCAAGTGCTATGGACTTAGAATTGATTATGTATCCCTAATACCAGTGAATCGAGTATTATAATAATAATATATATATCAATAGTGTTTTTTTTAAGCTATGTAGGTAGGAAGTTATAACAATAACACAATTTTCAATTTGCTTGCCCTAAAAAATATTACTACTTGTCATTCTACCCTTATTATGAGGTATTTAAATTTAAAAAATATACCTGATATCTGAGTTCAGGGACATCTAATTGGTATTCTGAGCCTGGCTACTAATAAATTAATCAAACACATAAAACTGATCACGTTTTTATTTTCATTTCTTTTAAAAAGATAACGACCATGTATAATGAGAGATACCTAACAAAATAACAAAAAAACGAAGAGCTTTTTGATTTGTTGAGTAAATAACAAAATTTTCATAGAAACAGTAGGTACTTTTTTAAAAGTAATATAATGCCTAATACACCAACTGCGTATTTCTTTAAAAACATAAAAATGTCTTTGTAATAATAGAAATAGGTAGTTAAATGTTTAATTTTTTTGGAAGTAAATACTTTTGGTTACAAATCGACTAAAACAAAATTGCTTACACAATTAAAACATAAGAATAAAGAACAACGCAACAATCAGGTACATCATGTAAAATTTACATCAAAAATAAATAAAACAAATCAACAACTGAATAGCGAGATCGAGGGTTTCATTCTAAGTTTTCACAGATTTCCTCTTCTCTCATCTATTACACTTAAACATAACCTACAATTAAATAGGTTCCTTAACAACGTATGCGAGAATTGGCCTGTACACAGATGACCAATAAAACACTTTAATGTAAATTATAAGGTTTGAAGTTGAATTTCAAATTACTTTTAAAACGAGCTTCAGTTGAATTTAAGTTACCAGCTATAAGTTTACACTTGAAATTTATTATTGAACTCGCTAATATTTTATTAGCGAGCGAGATTCTTATAGCATATTAATACTTTTCTCACATCACAATATAATGAATTAATAAGTCCTTAAAGTGCTCCACATACAGAAGGCAACACGCGGCACTTTTGATATACAAATCTTGTTATTTAAAAGTCAACTTTAAACCTTTTCCTACAGTGTTCTAATTGTAAGTGTACTCAAAGATGTGACGCCTCGTGGTGAGAGATGGGGGCAGTCTTGTGAACCACGGCGTTGAACCCGTTGTGCTTGTCAGCGGTGTAGTCCACTGTGCGGATGGAACCGTCAGGTTCGACCACTGTGTACTGACCTGGAACAAGAAAAAAAACACGTTTTAATTTTTTATGGATGGACAGTGGCCAGTGTAAGATAACATAGATAAGGGACCACTTATTCATTATGGTAAAAAATAAATAATTTAGGAAGATATTTGTTTGTACATATTTTGAGTAAAACGATTTTTAAGATACATAAAAAAAAAGTAAAAAAATAGTTCCTATTACAACCAAATAATAGCCTCAGAATTTTATTAATTTCAGCGAAGCCGAAAAGATATCGCTGCTGCATTTACACTATAATTTATTTATTTATTGATTATACGGCAGAGCCTACGATTTAAATTGAATTAACAATAATTAGATCTATTAAGTGATTAAAATTTACACCAGGAAGTGTTAAGATGTTAATTGGACTATGACCAGCTTGAGGTCAAAATTTTAATTTCATAGCAGTTATTTCCAGTATGTAAAGTTAGATACAGAATCTCGCAGGAGGCAGGATATTACACGTGTTAGGTTTTTTTTTTCACGTGGCAGTTTTTTTCCGTAACTAATCTGCTAGACTACTACTATAAATACTCGTAAAAGAAACGCAACATGAATTTAGGCTCGGATGCCTTTACCTAGAATTTATACACCATCAAATTAAATTTATTGAATGTAATATTAATTTGTAATTATTATGAGTGAATACGCTATGCGTTTTAAAGCATTTGGGAAGATGATTCTACTTATAAAGGTGTTCTATACATTCGGGTCGCTGAGCCAGCGTAGTAAGTAAGTAAGTTATTTAGTATTTTTTTTATTGAATAGTAGATTTTATTACTGTGATTTGATTTCAGAGATGGTCCCATACCATACCAAACATTGATCCTAATATGAGTAGGATCATTCCATAAAGGCTTAAAATTAATTAAATTTCACAAGAAAGAAAAACATGGACTAGACCTTTTAGGAAACAAAATCGAATCAGTGCACTGCACATTGCATTACAGATTCTATCGACACAGACAATAACACATAAAGTCTGTTAAGAAATATAAAGGTATCAGATTTGACTCCACAATAGGTAGATAGATTTTAGTCTTTGAGTATTAGGATAGAGTACGCCTAATCGAGTATGAACCGTAAGCACGGATATGAACAGTCCGAATATCTTCAGCGCGTTCGTTTAGTATCAAATGGTTATCGGAGCTGATTATTTTTCCCGCTGAAAATAAGAAATTTAATCGGAGAACATTTTGAAATGTGCAGTGATAAGTTGCAAACATAACTCGTGGAACCAATAAAAAAAGAAAAATGTTATTGATTTCACCGCCCATACAAAATGTGCCAAAATTTGCTTACGCTTGACGTAAAGGCAGCCGGAGCGATACGCGTGCTCTATGTATATTTTATTCTCTAAGATTTTAGTCTTTGTTTTTATTTAAAAAATAAATACCTTTGACAACGTCACCATCGCGAGATTCGTGGTGGGTCTTGATATCGCCAGTGTGGAAGTCATTCACCCCATACTTGAACACATACTTCGGGTACGCCTGTAAAAAATAACATAGCCAAATTAGACGATAGCTTTATTCGCGTAATTTCGTTGACACGATGAAGTTTTCGTATAGCAAAACGCAACTGGTCGTTTTGTCCGATGTATTTAACAGGCGTTTACTAACTAACACTGTATATCGTGTACTGAGAGAATGAAGTTTATTCATTAAAACATAATACTAATATAACATGGCCTCGTTTATTGCTGACCTTAAGATGGTGACGTAACTTTGCAGAAAAAGAAATTTTATTTTCCGAATCAAAAAAATAAATATTATTTTCACAAATTCACAATTAATCTATTTTCTATATCCTTTCATTTCAAAGTAGTGGAAACTGGACCAGTTTCACAGAATACAAGTGTAAATACGTTACATAACCGTACCGCACCGTGTCTCTAGATCATGGGATTGTCTCGGGGCGTCTCCGGATGCGCGCGCGCACACATCGCGCAATCGGTTCCGTCGTCAAAGCAACCTCAAGCTTCACGCTCATAGCGTATTAATTTTTACAACATTTAAATTATTTTTTGTAAACCAAAACTAATTTTGTTAATTTGTAAAACCGATTCTCTTATAATACTATGAGCAAAAATTAAGTTTTTTTTTTTCAGGTTATAGATGAAAGCATACTCGCAAGGTCACAAAATTTATTAACATTATAAAATTTGGTATAACAATATATTTTATTGTACTAAAATGTTGCGGTACAGGATTTCTGGCTCTATCTATATTATTCGACTCAGAGTTTCCTACCTAGAGTCAAATTAAAAAACTGGTTTTTTACATTTTTTCCTTATTTTTAATACTACAACGTATCGACATGCAAATTAAAAACAAAGGTGCAAGTAACACAAAACGCTTCAACTTTATACTTGCACTTTACATCAAAGGCACCACGTTTTACGATCTTGTCTACGAATCGATGTAGAGGAAGTGGCACTTGTGATTATTTAGACTTTTTACTAACAAATTATAACTTTTACGTAGTAGACTCGTCGTAATTATTATTTAGTATTATGTAATAGGCAAACGCAGTACTCGAAAAATTCTTAGAAAAAGAACCTAAGAGTACAAAATGCAATGAATAACATTTAAAACATTAAATATAAAAAGATTCATGAGAGGAAAAAGAAAACTAGAAATGCTTTTGTTTGAGATTTCACAAGAAAGAGTTAAGTAAACATTAAACCATATACTAATTTTATAAAGAGAAAAGAATGGTATTTTGTGTGTGTGTGTAATGAACAAACTCAAAAACTACTGGGCCGATTTCAAAAAATCCATTAGAAAGCTACATTCACCCTGAGTAACATAGGTTACCTTTTACCGCGGGAAAATGCGAGAAAAACTGTTAACGCGGGCGGGACCGCGGCGGAAAGCTAGTAATATATAAATTAAATACAAAGAGGTGGATAGTGTCTGCAATAAACAATAACATTTATTAGTATTACATTAGTTTATTGGCAGTTTGCGATAGGTTTTAATTATCGACTAAAAGTGGAAAGTTTATATTCTCTTGCACAATAGCATTTAAGATTTATAACGAAGCGGGAATGTGGACATCGTAAAAGTGCGTACGTAAGCTCTGTCCAAGCCAATTACTGTTTTTTTTTCCCTTTGTCTACAATAATATATTACGAAAATAAAGTCAATTTTGGCAAGGTAGATAATTTTCTTAAAAAATAGATGAACGAAACAGCTGTTTATAGCGAGTCCCAGTAAAAGTTTCGTATTCATAAACAGAAAGCTAGAAATAAATGCTCATCAAATAGTTCATTTCTCGATGTATAAATTGATCCACGACTTTGCAAATATTTCTTCGTTTCCAGCTATGCGTTATCATTAATAACTTGATAACTTATAAAGTTCCAACTATCTACCAAAATTTCATTCACATCCATTCAACCGGTTTAATGTGTCGTTTAGCAGACTAACCGATAAACATCCGCATTTATAATGTTAGAGACGGTAAAGATTATGTAATAGAGTTATCTCAACGATAATTTTACCACAAATTACTTTACATCAAAATACATAATTTTATTTATTTCTTATCTTTACTTAATTATAAAGTAACTAATAAATAAGACGTTAACCCGTATCTTATAATGTGGGTTAACAACAGAGTATTGACGATTTTTTTTTGAGAAGTATAGTGACGTAATGGCCCGATCCTGTCAACATATAATATGTGATTTAAAACTGATACAATTTAATTTTTGTTTAACGCAAGGATGTAACAAGTACTACCGTACGGTTTACCGTGTGATTTTTCGTCTGTTTCGACTAATGGAGAATCACCAGTAGAAAGCTGATGACATTTGGATTTGGAGCAATCACAACCTCGAGACAACACCCCCGTACCTCAGCTAGCTGACAGGATTTCATTCTTTTAGATTTGCATGTATTACGTCTCTATAACGTTAGATACTCTTTGATTGACAATAACTCTGATGTCAGAATTATTGAATTATCTGGCTTTAACAGTTAATCCGTACAGGGTGTATGTGACGTCTAAGCAAAAACTGAAAGAACATGCTTAGTTAACATGTTATGAAACGAACAGAAAATTGTACGATACGTCCATACGAATTTTCCGATTAAAATAACCATTTCATGGGGAGTGTCGACATTTTGTACCATTTCCATTAAAAAACTCTTTAATAAAGTTTAAAAATCAAAAGGTTTTTATTCGAAGTAACATTTTACAAATCAAAATCAAAACGTCAAATGTAGTTCAAACCAAGACGGGCTCTCGTCTCACACTAATGAATAATAAACTTTAAAGAGGCGATGCAATGTTTCATTTTTTTTTTCAGTTTTATTGACTGTGCTTCCCCGTTTAGTATTCGCTAAACCGTCAGTCGTACATTTCTATTCAACGCCACACTTACCTTGTATGCAAAATTACTAAATTTACAAGTAAACCTAAGAACAGTAAAGTGACAAGTTACATCACCACGTAACTAGTGCGCTTGTTCCTATCATTCAAATTACGTATTGGCGACACATTTTGTTAACTCACATAATATCTGTAGTTTGAACTTACGTAAGCTCCTGTTATCTGAACCACTCTTTAGTTTCCTTTGTTCTGTAATATTATTGTCCAGCAAAACAAAAGAATTAAATTATAGGTGGTTTTACCAAGTTACCCTACTTCTAAGTATGTACTTTATAAAAATATATTCATTTTATTAAATAAACTCATAGATACATATAGTCCGGTTCGCTCCAGTACAAAATGAAAAAAATCTATCTGTCATTCCTGTAAATGGCAACGACTCATACCGTTGGATTCGTCTTGGTGTCCTGTACGTGGAACTGTCGGTCGTCAAGTTCTAAAGTGGTGGAGGGAGGAGGGGAGGGGTAATCAAAGTTGGCGAATTTGTACTTTTGTTTTTACGCTGTAATTTGAAAACTAGTGGACCGATTTCTTTGTTACTCGTATTATTTGAAAGTGTATAATATTACCTAAAAGACGTTCTTATACATCGAATACGCCAATTCAGCGGTTACCGCGCAATAATACGAAACATTGAAAAAAGAAATTGTGTTTAAATAATATCACAGATTACGCTAAATCTATAAAGTTTTTGTGATAAAAATGTTGCTTACTTTAATTCTACAACAAATTACCTAATCAAAAAGGTAACAATAATTACTATAGGATTTATGGTGCCTGAGCTAGAGTTAATTAACTAAACGTAGTCGCAGGTCAATATACTACGAGTACGCAATAAAAAAAAATTTCCGCGTTAATTGTTACAAATTAAACTGTACTAACATGTAATTGTATGTACTGAATTGTCTAAAATAAACATAATATTTTTTTTATTTTTTTTTATTTTTTTTCGACCTAAACCTTATTTTTTATTATGTTTCGTATTATTACGCGGTAACCACTGCATTGACTCTATGTATATGAACGTGTTGTAGATAATGTTATACCCGTTCAAATAATACTAATAATAAAGAAATCGATCCACTAGTTTTCAAATTACAACGTAAAATCCAGCGATCTTTGATTACCCCCCCCTCATCCCTCCACCACTTTAGCACTTGACGACCGACAGTTTCACGTTCAGGACATCAAGACGAATCCAACGGTAGGAGTCGTTGCCATTTACAGGAGTGACAGATGAAACTCAAGTTCTAGAGCACTTTTGGTCTAAAATGAACCGGACTAATAGAGGAAAATTATATATAGCCATAGCCACGAAAATTTTATAATGCACTCTAGGTATGATTAGCAAAATGAGAAAATATCCATCTGAATACCGTCAAAAATTATTCACTACTACTGTTATTCAAAATTCAAAAAGTTTTTTTTTAATTAAGCGTTCATCAATTGTTGAAGCTAATAAATACCAAGGACCAGCTGTCCATACAAAAGTTTCTATAAATAAGCATCTTAACAAAAAAAATCCTGACTCTACCCATACCTAATTGAACGGTAAGTAAGGAATTTACATAATAATTGGACAGTATACAACACCTTAGGAAAGTGATGGAAAGTGGCTAAACTCACGAATGTGACTTTACACGTAGCGATCGTGACCGAGCCACTGGTCCACGCGATTTCTCGATAACAAATCAAACTGATATTAATCAAATTCGTGGACAATTTGCTGTCTAAATACATTCACGGTCACTGTATACTATGTAAGCGAGTAAATTGCACTAAAAATACCTTTTGGAGATGCACAAAGAACGAAACTATTTTTTTATTTTTTCATGAGTTTATACATAGATGGTTTTTTATTTGCTATTGATGTGAAAATAAAATTTAATACTTGCTATTTTCAAATCATATGGTTTTAGGGTACGGTACCTCAAAAACAAAAAAAACGTATTCGTCCGCCCGCCCTTCAATTCGTCCCAAATTTTCCGGTCCTCTTCAGTTAAAATTGTACACTTATGTTGCTTGTCTTTAACAAATCAATTCCCATTTCCATATTATTTTTATTAGCAGAATAAATCCACTTGCATTCTACTAATTTCACAACGTCATTGTTCGTTACATGGTTTTAAAAAGTATATTTAACTAAATACAAACTCCACTCGAGTATGTAATACTAATCTGTTATGCCAACAACTTATCAACACAATTATAGTGATGCAATCTGATGCGAACCAGTTAATTGAGATAATTTGACCACGAACAGTAATAAATGCAGATAATTAACTTATTACTTATTACGATAAATACTGAGAAGAACCTGCTTCAAATGCATCAAGTTATGCTTCACAAGATATCGGTATTGAATCTACATGGTAGGTACTGTTTGGTTTATCATAATAGGTACGTGTATTAATTCGTAGTTAACTAGCCTAGCTGTTTTCATGCATTGACCTATGCTTTTGTCGAAAATGTAAGACCAATCATTGGCTCTACCCCAAAGTAGTCATGTATCAACGCGTCTAGGGGCGGCTCAAGGGAGCCTCGAACCTAGGCCTGGCGCGTTGCTACGGAAAAACATCGTGAGGGAGACGACGTCTGAGGGGTCTCTGATCATTAGTTTTAATTTTGATTTTGACCGCACCCCCGCCGGCGTGTACGGACTTTTTGTTACCTGAAGGGGACTAGCTGTACATGTAGATGAAACTCTTCGACTAAATAAAGTCTTTCAAAGTATAATCCAGTAATTAAGGCTGATTTAAGAAAAAAAATGTAAAGTTCTCCAGTGCTTCTTTGCATCGGAAGATACAGGTACATAGCGGTCTAGCAGTCCTCGCCTTCCAAATACCTATGCAGTGCGAAAACCATTGACTTAACAACTAGCAACACGCAAAAACACACATTGACAGGAGAGCCGTCATATTTCTTTTTTAATTGACCTATGCTAAAGTCGAAAAAGTACGACGGATCAAGCTTCACCGGACTTGCAGGAGAGTCGTCGTGGCAAGGTTCAAATTTTAAATTGATTATTGAAAAGGTCCTGACTTCGGATCTTAATGATTTCATAAGTCATTGGTGCGAGTGTGAGCAGAATAAAGCTTGCGCCGACTACAACCGTTACAGCGGGAAGCCGCTGGGTACGCTGGATACGTTTGTTAAGGAGATACTGTGAAGGAGGGACCGTGTGTTGTTTTTGGATTGAATAACTTACATAATAGTCGACGTGTTCGTCCTCGCTGATGTGGTGGTGCTCGAAGCCGAGCCGCGGCTGCGCGACCTGCCTGTGCGCAAGTGCGTGGTGCGCGGGCGCCGCCTGCGAGTCTAGCGGCCGGAAGGACGTGTACAGGCGAGCGTGAGCGCAAGCCGCTAGCGCCAGCACCACCGTTATCAGCTGGAACAAAGTGGTGATAAATTAGGAACATATTCTCTTTTACACATTTTTACGGGTATTTCCGCGATGTCTGTTAGTGTTATCATCATCATCATCATTTCAGCCAGTAGACGTCCACTGCTAGACAAAGGCCTCCCCCAAAGATCTCCACAACGATCGGTCCCACGCTGCCCGCATCCAGCGGCTTCCCGCGACCCTTACCAGATCGTCGGTCCACCTTGTAGGGGGCCTGCCCACGCTACGTCTTCCGGCGCATGGCCGTTAGTGTATTTTGTCCGCCACAAAATTTTAAAAAATTGCCTTGCCTTTTTTAAAGGAGAACCTCAGAGTATTATTGAAAGATGACTAATTCTCCTTAAAATTTAGTTCTTGGATCATCACGGCAAGAATACGTCGTTCATAATATATAAAAAATACTTTAAAATTCATACAAAACAACAACCCGTTACGTAACAGAGAGCGACAGTGGAGTCAACGATCTTTTTAACGTTTTTGCACTAATTTGCTCATCATCACATCGATATATCTGCGAACAAAAGCTGGTTTTTCACACATTTCCCACAAACTTTCAGTTGTTATAAAGCATTACGTAGTGTTTCTTGCAATCAGCGCGTTTTGCGCATAGCGTAGTTTTCACCCGGCTTAACAATGTAATTGTGATTGTACACTGACATTGGATTGTTTATGTGCGAACGAACATTGCATCTGTAATCAATACGTATTCATAATGAAGGTGAGATAACTAATTTAAATTAGTTTATACTCTGGTATGCTCATTGTTTTGTTTGATTCAGTTTCACAAAATTAATTCTTAATATTTCGCACCACAACTTCTAACTTTTTATTTAATCATCGCCACGGCTTATCCCACCCACTCTTTTATTCTATTTCCGGTTTTGCATTTTAAAATGTTTGTGTTTATTTTTGTTGCCAACACGTATTGTATATTAAAGTTAAAAAATAATCATTATAATAATACTAATTGAATTGTAATATTTTTCCGCAAAATCTGGCTTTGTAGTTTTTATGTGTCAAATTGTCAATCAAATGGAACACTCCATTGAAAGTTATCCATTCGCCATTTTTTTTTGTTACATCCTAGTTTTTGTATTATGCATATTTTACTAAGATTTTACACAACCATATAAATTATTGGTTAGGTTCTTTAGATAATTGTTGCTCACAGCATCTCGAAGTAAATTTCAAAAATATTCGATAGTGTCTAGTTATTCTATCAAATGGTATGCCTAAGCTAATAACACAATCTGTGTAATAGTGTATGTAATCTGTGTAAAAACAGAGAGAACACAAATAAACTAAATCGTCAGCTTCTTCCAAATTTATGAAAAATGCTGCAAAGATTTAGGTATTGTATATTGAGCAACAATAGAAATAGAATAAGCTATAAAACCACAGTAATAAAACTCTCTACCCTTCTCTACGTCGTCTAACTGTACCTACTTATTTCACCTCTAATACTAATAGATATTCATTTAAATGACTCTACATCTTCATTATATCTACACAAATCTACAAAATATACAACTACAAATGAATAGTTCATTTAGTAGCTGTTTAACCAAATAAGGATGCAAATTGGTAACTCAAGCATAAACTAAATGTTTTAGACAGGTGAATAACCATGCCGTTAGTGTTAGGCGGAAGTAATGTAAAACGGCGCTGACTGACACCTAATAAGTTCATACCATTGGGTATATACACAATAATCCACTACGTACATATACGTGATTGTTGACTGTCTACAGACCAAGTATCGCTATTTAATGATATTTTATTTTTTTCTATCTGAGATTTTTTATATTTTACTGGGTGTGCTAGTCAATGAACTAAAGTTTTTTTAAGCATGATCAATTGACTAGTATTTTGACTAATAAAATTCTTATTAAATCCATAATTATGGAAATATTTTTTTAAATAATATTTCTCCTTGCTGAGAATAACTTATATTAGTTCTTTTTTTCTTATACTGTTTTATTATTATTTTTATTATTTCAGTCGTAAGTGGAAGGAAGTCTTCTCTGCCTACTTTTCCGAAAAAAGCCTAATTTTCGAAGTTTTAGCTAATAAATATATATTTTATATCATGATGTAGTTCAAAATACATAATTTTCTAAAAAATAATATTAGTTATTAAAAACATTTAAGTTTTTAAGTTTTATTTTAATTCAAAACAAATTTTAAACGAAAATACAAAACCTTACCTTACAGGCCATTTCTCTTGCTTTATATATTTTAAAACACGACTACTTAAGGCACCACCACACTGTCACTGAAGAAAGTCTTAACGGGCAAACGTGCAAAGGCTGTATGTCGAGTGTGTCGAGTGAAACCGAACGATGCATATATACGGGTGCAGGGTGGTGGTGGGTGCAGACAAAAATAATGCTGGCCACAACAAATGAAATACCAATAAATACAGATTGGGAGTTTAAAAATAATCCTCGTAGAGTTTATGAGCAATTCTGAAATATTCAATGAGTCCTTGTCAGCTTATTACGCGTACTTACTTATAGAGGGGATCGATTTTACCCCAAAATAGAGTGGATTCAATGCTTCAATGCGAATTAGTTGAGTAGGTATTTCATGTTGGTTATGGAAAAATGTTCTACCAATGTTCCAGGTTCCAACGCACTCGTATACCCGTAATCAAACGCGTAATCTCCCCGATGTGTAGAAAGAGCTATAACCACTACACTACCCATCTTTTCAGAGCATATTCTGCGACTAAATTAATCTACTAATTATTTAGTCATCACATGATAAGAAAGTCTTAAGTAGCAAAATGTCTTTAGAAGTCTTTATTATCAGCATAACTGTTTATTCTATTGAAAGAAAATTCGGGAATATTTGTATTTAATTTTTAATAAATAGTACAATACTGTGATAAAATCCCGAAACCAAAATACAAAGCAGGCTATAATATCCCGAAAATGAGCCACTTTACTTTCATGGCCAAATAAAAAAGGTTCCCGAGTGACGACCATTATAGAAAGACTAGCATTAGCAGGCTAACCACAAGGGTGCTAAAGGTCACGGGAAACCATAGAACTGTAGTTGTGATCGTTGTGTAATTAACATCTTTATAGTAAAATGATGTAATAACGATTCATTTTATGCCTAGACTCACTCTCTCTGAAAATCACTTTTATTATCCCTTTCTATAAATTACTGAGCCCGGCGGAATTAAACAGCTGAGACTTGAGTAAAAAAAATGTACTCATTTTATCTAGCTTTTTTAAAACACTTAAGTGAAGTCAAAGGTTATAAAAGTTCAAACCAAGGCTGACTAGTTCTGTAAGTACGAGTAATTGAGTTCTTCTTTTTCGAAAACAACGGCCAGTGTCACAGTTACCCGATATAAATGCCTGTAGTTATTCTATGTATGAAGTCACTTAACTTATCAGTACGATAATAGTAAATAACTTGTCGGTCCAATGCGCTTGCAGCTTCAACGTTGCATGCAGACGATAACTGCATTACCTATTAGGTGTAATAAGATGTAATAATGACCACATTTCGTAACTGACCACGTTACTTTACGGGCTTTGGTTCCTGTACAAACACGATCAACGGGTGTATGGTCTATCATTAAATATAATAGGCGCTTTGTTTCTTTTTTAAGGAATAACGAGGTATAGTTTTCGATTGTGAGAATTAGGCATCGCTAAGATTGAATTTGCTTTAAAAATATCTAAAGTGCTTGACGATTTTAAATATTATATTTACTGGACTTAACGTTTGAAAAATTAAATTTCTCAAAACTTTATTTATTTTAAGTACAATGAGAAAATAAATATTATTATGTATTTTCAAAAGTCAAAATTTAATTTTACATCTCACTGAATAGAAGACTTTTTTTTATTGACCTATGCTTGTGTCGAAAAGGTACGACCAATCAAGCTTCACCGGACTTGCGGGGGAGCGGAAGACTCTACCCCAAAAAAAAGTCATATACCAACGCGTCTAGGGGCGGCTCAAGGGAGCCTCGGACCACGGCCTAGCGCGTTGATATAGAAAAACATCGTGAAGGAAGAAAAGAAAACAATTGATATAAAGCATTATCAAATCAATAAATACACGTACACGTTTGACTCAGTTTAGTAAGTATGATGATGACGATGAAATGATGAAAAGTCAGTTCAAGAACTTATTTGCAACTTCTCTGCTTTTAATCACTAACAAAGGATAGGGGTCTCCCTTAGTTCTGTACAACACACCACAAACTGATTATGTCATATCAAAATAAATCTGGATTAAAGAAACAAAGTAAGTAATTTGTCGAATTTTGTGAAGGTATTACACTAACCGGTTACATTACAATATGTCACACAAACGCGCGAGATGTTGCGTACGTTGCGTGGCGACGATCAGTAGCCCACTTTCCTCACGCCCAATTATATGACAAAGTGTCTTACAGTAATACTGCACGGCCGTTCGTTACTGCACGACTAATACGCCATGTCGTGGTGTGATTATGGTGTGCCACTTAACTTTAAGCACACAATTTATTCAGTGTAATAACATTTGATCCGCCATTATACTTAAAGTCAAAACTGAAACTAATTATGCAAACGCTATTGCAGAGTTCATGTTTTTATATATATATATAATAAGTTAAGAAGCTCTGTACACATTTGTACACAATACTTGTGATAAAATATGTTGAGTTAGGTCAGAAAAGATACTCTGAACTAAATAAAAGTAAAGTTCTTCTCTGCAACGAATTCACCACATTAGGTCTCCATATTGGGTTGTGTATTAATTTTGTTTTATTTATAATCAGCAACTAAGTCCATCGATACTATAATACTCTATAATCATAAAACTTTTACAATAAATGATAGTAAACTGGAAGGAAATAGGAAGTAGGTAAAAGTATTGTATAAACTAAACGTAACCCGCTAATTCCAAATAAAGATGATACATTTGATAACGATTTGATAACAAATCCGATTGCTTACTTATGATTGGTTACCAGCTTTGTTTAATTTAAGTAAGTAGATACTACCGAGTATTGAATTAAGCAAGTGATTTCATCGACAACAGGTGTGATTAAAAATAATCCACCTCTATGGATTTCTGTAAGACACAATCTCTTTATTTGGAATTTTAATGTCAGAATTTGTCACAATCATTTTTTTAATGATATAAACTTACATTATTTTAGAATTTAATTATTATACTGGTGTTTTAGTCTCATAATGTTGAAAAAGGTACGCAGTTTCTTAAAGTAACTAATTATACTTTTTATTCTAGCAATGTTTTATCTTAAACCACAGCAGTATAAAAAGTAAAATTGCGTCATTTATGTATGTGTGCATTTTTTTAATATTTTACCTAAAGCACTAAAGTTAGAAGTCCCTCGATAGATGTCGAAGTAATTTTACTCATATTTTTTTGTAAAAAAATATTTGTTGTTTCTTTTTATACTCGTAGAAAACTAGCTTTCAGCCCCACGAGAAAATACCTCATTACAAGCTTTCGAGTTTATACTATTAGTAAGCAATATTAATAGTTGAATGGCACGCCTGCCTTATTTACATTGAACCGTATCTAAGTGCATGACGTAAACTATGCCGGTAATGCTCTACCGTTTAGCGTTTAGTAACTTTGCTTACCTCACACAAACTGTAACTTTGCAGTTTGCCATTTCATACATTGAAACTATATCAATAAGTAAGTACCTATATAACTACTAATAAACATAAATCAATATATTATAAACTTCAGTCATGTGACCGGCCAATTTTAAGATTTCAACCTAGTATGTTCCTTAGGGAAAGTTGTTCAGATTTATGAGTACTAATTACCACTATATTGTGAATAAACAACCAGTTAAATTTCACGGTGTTTATAAACTAAAATCGATTTAAGAAATATATACGAAGTTCTGCATTTGTCGGACAGTCCTACCTAATGTTTCTTTCCCTGTATAAATTCTCTATTCTAGTCTATTTTAAACACTGAGTGCATCTACAAGCTATTAAACATAATTATACGTTTAAAATAAGATTACAGTTACTGCCATAAAAAATATATTGCGACTATTTACATACATACAACAGAACTGTTACTGTAACAATCAAACAAAAAAGAAACAAAATAATCACAATATATTTTTTTCCATAAATTAAGACGTGTTCTTTATTTGAACAATGAGAAGTCTCGGATTTTTTATCTGTAAGAAATTTCTATAATAGAACAATGCATGATGTTACATCACAATTAAAACAATAAATTATCTAAGTGTTAGGTTGTTGGAAAAATTAAATTCTTATGCACTGGACCGCTATTATTTTAATAAGTAAGTACAAAGAACTCATTTTCGTACAGAAATCTTCTCAAAAGCCGTCGTGTCTTAAGAAAAGAGCAAAACCATCAATCCAGTGTTCTGTATGCAACTGCTCCTCAACTACAACTGCATTCTATGTCTGTGATTCTGGACATATCATGTGCGAAAACTGTCGAAAATCCGGTAAGTGTAAATTATATATAAACGGGTTTAGCAAAAATTTAAGGGACTCTTGGAAATGAAAAAATAGTTACTTCTTCATGCAAACTGTCTGATTAAAATAACTATGTATTTATTTAGTAATAAGAGGGTACTTTTTTTAGTTTCCAAGAAAAAATCATTATGTTAGTTTCTCAAAATAATTGACTAAGATTGTCCTTCAAAAAATCTATCTACCTACTACTGGAATTCAGATAAAATTAAAATGTTTGGAATTATAATTCAGATAAGTACAAATAAAGATTTATTTTTGCCTTCTTTTTTTGCTATGTATCCGCAATGTGATTAAAACACGTCTTCTTTAAAATCTTAGCCCAGCAGTGGACTGTGGCATGTTGATGTCATGTTTGTTATTTCCAGACGGATCAGAAAGTAGACGAGATGGTGGTGACACAGCTTTTAACTCACTTGATGTAATACAAAGAAATACGCAACCGATCAAAGATTTATCAAGCGGCGATTGTGACAAAAACAAAGCCTGTAGTAAGCATTTGTTATATTTTCGATCTAGGTGCACCATTCCGAAATCGCACTTATCTGAATTGTCAATTAATTCTAACAACTCACTGTAAAAGAAATGGATACTAAGTTGGAAGGTCCTTTATAGTAATGTGGTTCTGGCCCCACGGACGCCTTTTATAGGCGCGAGGTACACTTCTCCGGTATTAACTAAAAGTCAGACATAATAATAATAATAATATTAATACGTGGGGACATCTTACACGTAACGTGCATAACTATTGGACCTGAAATTAGACAGTTATGTATGGTCACTGGCATAAATGCATTAATTTCAGGTGCAAATTATACTTTAAAATGTTTTTTAAACTGTTTTTTCAAATAAATTCTGGATTAGACATTTAAACTATTCGTAACACAATAAATAAGAGTGTAATAAATTGGTTTCAGGTAACAAGAAAGATGATAAGAGGAAAGTGAACAACGAATGCAAAATCAATATTTTCCTCAATCATGAGGAAATAAGAGCCATTTCAGAAAAAGTAATAATGAGAAAGTTCAAAAATATTACTATAGTTTTTCTTACAATTGTTGCAATAGTTGTGATTGCCCATCTCATTGTAATATATTTATTTTGTGATTGATTGATTATTATAGTAATCAAATATATTTTACATACTAACACATTTTATCCTTACTAATATTATAAATGCGAAATTAATCCTGTCTGTTACACTTTCACGCCTGTACAAATTGCGATATTAATTGACATAGAGCAAAACGAGCTTTTTATTTTAAGGATCTGCTCGAATAATCCATTTTTTCCGTGCGAATAACGTTTTTTCCGTGGAAAAAATGTACCAAGTGTCTGCATACAAAAAATCATATCATGCCCAGACGCTGTGTTGCAACAGAAAGACAATAAGCTTTCTCATTTATAATATTAAGTATGGATGTATGACATAAATGGGAAAGAACATAGTGTTAGTTTTTATCGCACAGAAATACCAAGTGGTTACGGAAAAAATCATTACACAGGGATAAATTAGATTAATAAATAAAGGGACACCTAACATGTAACGGCCACCTTACCCTAAAAAGAACAGAGATTAGGTACTTATTTATACAGACCAAAACAAACTCAAGTTACAGATTAATAGTGCTCAAATGCATGTCACCTAATACTTGTCGGGATTTAAACCACCCCCTGTATTCTGGGTAAATCTGGGTCTTACATGAACCAGTTGGATGAAGTAAATTTTATGACGCTATCTTTATTATTTCTAAACATCAGTGTGTGTATTGCTAGTGTAGTGTAATTAATTATATTGCTAAGCCATTTAATTCCCCCGAAAAAAGTAAAAAAACAAACCAGTACTTGTGGGTGGCCAGTTAGAATTTTTAATTGCATTATTTTGTATCGATTTGTATCTAAAACGCATTTGTAGAACAACGACGAGAAACCAGAGCCAGAGACGGTTATAGAATATAAGAACGCAAATTACACAGAAGACAAGTCCAGCGTTT
Source organism: Teleiodes luculella (assembly GCA_948473455.1). Taxonomy (NCBI): domain Eukaryota; kingdom Metazoa; phylum Arthropoda; class Insecta; order Lepidoptera; family Gelechiidae; genus Teleiodes; species Teleiodes luculella. The sequence goes on along the minus strand of OX419588.1, from coordinate 5,529,798 downwards.
GTAGCTTAATCAAAAGCGATTCGGAGCACGCAGTGGAATTTATCACGGAGATGCCGCCGCCGCCGATCAGCCGCGTGTGCCCAAGGTGGTACCACTACCTTATATTACAGTTCGCTGGGTAAATCTTTTCTAGATTATGATATATGATAAAATTACGTCAAAAATGCAATATAGTCAAAATAATAAAATTGATCATACGATGCGTCCCTGCAAGACATAGTCCCTAACATACTGGCGGCGTTTCCCCTCTGTATGGCCAAACTAATTCGTTGGCCGAGAAAATACCGCCAGCTCTGCGATTGAGGTTATGATATGACTAAAGCAAAAGTAGGTAGTAATTCTTTTTAGCGTATGATGACAAGTTAGTTCCTTGAGATTGCACTAATTGTGTCAGGTTAAGTCCTGTCACGAAGCAATAAAGTAGTTTCACATTTTTTTTTGCAAATAAACTAATCTCATTATTATCTTATAAAAAAAATGCAAAGTGTGGATTGGCTAGAGTTATTTGTTTAATCCGTTTTCTTGACGTAAGGGCTTAATGGTTTCGCAGTAAGACCTAGATACCTATGACCTTTAATATTAATATGAACAACTTGTTTTAATAGTTTCCTGACTGCTTTGTTGACCTATAGTTTAGTTAAACTAGGAAACCTATAATTTTTTCATTGTAACTTACTATTTTCAGACCAGTCAAATGTCCAGTTGAGGAATGTAGCAAAATGATTGCTTTGGATTCGGTGATGCTTCACTTCTACTTTGATCATTCCAAAATCCCCCGCGCGACTCTAAATGGGTGCGCGGCTCGTCAAATTCAGATCAAACCCAGCAGTCTGTATGCGGAAACCCATTGTTTAACCATATTCTTATTGCAGGAAAGTAACGAGTAAGTGCTATTTAACCGCTTAGAGACAGAAGGCCCGCGTTGCTCTAAGTTTAATAATAATATCTACCTAGCTTTATATGTTTTTTTATTCAGGGCGAGGTGGCGGTGCGCGGCGGGTGTCCGTTCTATGTACGCTTGTAATAGTATTTCAATGATTGTACGCTATTTATTGCTTTTTCGGTTATCAATACTGAAGAAACATGCTCAACTGATCAACTTTTTAAAATTACCTTTCCCGGAAACAAAAATATAATATTTTTATACAAACTCTCCGATTTAAATAATTATTGTGTACTAGCTTTCTTCCCCGCGGCCTCGTCCGCGTTACCCATTTTTTCCGTGAAAATGAGGTATATTCCTGCGGTAAAAAGAAGTCTGTGTGTTATTCTGATTTATAAGGTAGATTATTGTAGAGTTTCATTAAAACCCATTCAGAAGTTTTTGCGTTAAAGAGTAACAAACATCCATCCTCACAAACTTTCGCATTTATAATACTAGTAGACTGAAGAGCTTCTTTTTTTCTTTTAATTTCCGAGAAAAGTTTATTTGGAAAATTTGCTCAAAAGTTCAAAACCGTTGACAAACGTGTCTTTTCCCCTATTGCTAAGTACCCTCTTACAAAGCGTTTTATTTTAAAAACCATGTTTTTCAGGGTTAAGCTCTGTACAACCGTAGATTCTGGTGCTCTAATAAGTGGGAACTACTCAGATTGCAAATCGCTACTCCTCATGGCAGCCAAAATTCAAGCAGAAAAATATAAAAAGACAACCGCTCCTGTACAAGTTCGCGACGTTTATACACAAACGGATATACTGCACAAATGTTTAAAAAATAAGGTGAACCTAACATTTAGAAAAAAAATTGAATGTAGAACGATATTTTATAATTACTAGCCTTCCGTCCGCAGCTTCGCCCGCATTGAATTAATTTTCCAGAAGGAAATTATATTTTCCCGCAGTAAAAGGTAGCCTATATCAGGAATAATACATTATTGGTGCTACAGCATGAAATCGGTTCAGTAGTTACGGAGTCTTTCCAATGCAAACAAACAAAGAAGCAATCAAATCTTTCGTATTTTTTTCCTTTTTAAAATATTGGTAAAGATTTCATTTATTTTCTAATACATTTTCAGAAAAGTAAAGCAACTGAGTTTATAATAAAGTCCATGCCTTATGAATCTGTATCTCAGAAAAGGTTTGAAGACAACGAAACTTTGTTATTATGGCTTTGCAAACAGGATGACAATACAACTTCTTACAGTGTAAGTTACCCATTGCTGTAGGCTTACTACGTAAGAAGCGACAGGCTCGAGAAGCTGTCAAACGTGACATAGTGACATAACTACTATGGCTCTAACGTCACTATGTCGCGTTTGACAGCTTCTCTGGCTTGTCGCTTCTTATGTAGTAAGCCTACAGATTGAAATATAGGACTCTTTTCTTTAGGTCTTTCTGGTTTTACCTTATCTATTATTATTCTGTACTTGCTTGGAGGTATATCATAAACTTCGACTCCATCTATCCAATCAACCTGTGAATTTATTGTAATAACGTCTAGAAAGTTACGTTAGAAAAGCTTGCGACCATTCTAATTGCTGCACGATTATGGAGTAAATGCAAAGATGGCGCTGATTGCAGTTTCAGAGATCCAACAACCAACATAAATCATGGAGCGTTCGTGGATTTCTTGAAGATAGCTTTACTTTTTCTTATTTAAAATTACTACGTATTTACAATAAATAAATGAGAGTAAAACCTGTCAGTAAAAATAAAAAACCAAATTATTGCAAAAGAACGGAACGAATCTTATAATAGGTGATTGTTAATAGAAATACGAAAAATATTGTGGCATCCCCAGAACAGGTTTCTTTTCTAGGATTAGATATTTGCATTTTTTTATTTTTCGCACATTTAATGGCTCTCTCAATTCATTGATGCCATAAGATAATTCGCAGTAAATCTCCTACTACAGCAACTCAAGCTCAGTTCAGCTAAAGTATTCCGTTGAGCAAAGATGTATAAAGACATGGTACAAATTACATAACTCTAGAATTTATTTGAAAAAATGTTCTAGATTTCAGTACTGAGACAGGATAAAAGACAGGGTCACAGCTATATCGGCGAAGCAATTCATATAAGAAGCGATCAAACGCCTGCTGCAATGTTGAAGCGATCCGAATGCCTCATTATGAATGGTACAGCCCTCAACAGACTTTTGGATGAAAACGACCAGATTACTGTTTATATTGAAGTTTTAGCTTAGATTTTATAATAAGTTAATTACTATTTTAGTGTCGTTATGTATTTTAGATAAAGTTACTTTAATATTAGCTATAAAATTTACTTTTTACTTACTCTGTTTTATTTTTTATTGATTACTTAGGTTAGGATTATGCATTAAGATTGGGATATTTAAAATATTTATTTACCAAATTATGGTGCAACGAACAACAATCAGATGATTCCGGACACTTTCGTCAAATTCCGCTTTCGACAGAAAAATATTTCGGCAGTTAAAAATCCTTGCGTGGAAGATTCCTGTCTTCACTGATTCACCCAACCGGTGGAGACGAGTGTTGTCTCAATGAGTTTTTACTGAATCTGTTGATAAAAGAGTCCGAAGGGAAATTTTCATTCAGTTCATCTCTTGTGAACGTTTTATAAAATTCCATAAAAGTGATTACCTATACGATAGATAAAGTGAGATGTGTAAGATATGCAAAATACGAGTAAGCTAAGACTGTGACCAAGTTTTGGCATTTAGCTGTGTCATTCATTACACTATCTACAAATGAAAACAATGAACTCTATTTATGACATTTTAAGTCTTTGTTTTGCAACAAATTATTTATAAGCATATTCTAAAATTCACAGAACTGTGGCTCTTCCTCTTCCGGCACCTCACGAGTCTTCCTACCCTCTTTGACAAAGTTGTAGACGTGAACCTTCTCATTCTTCCCTCCACATTGTCCCTCGTCTATCTCATCCTTAGAATAGATCTCAAAATCAGGATTACTGTACTTGCTTTTCTTATAAACGTTTTTAAGAGGTTCCTTGTTGATGTATTCAGGGAATTCCGGCTTAGTATTGTATCTCTGCCCTGAGGATAAACTCGGGTACTTAATGGCTTCAACTGTATCAAACATACCATCCCTAGTGACAGGATCAGCTGGAGTCTCTTTCCAATGAATGTTTGGAATGCCATCGTCTAGTCTTTTTTGCTGTTCGGGTTGCGGGTTTGTAATTCCGTCCTTGTGTTGAAGCACTCTGTAGCTGTTTAGTTCAACACTGAAAATTATATCTAAATTTATTTACGTGTTCGCTATTGGATCCGTAGCATTAGAGGCAAATACTACGTGGTATATATTAACTCCCTGTTTTCTAATTTGTGAAATAGATCAAATACTTTCTTTAGAAAAGTATACTTTGTATTCTAACATCGTTGTCTTGTCCGTTACATAGAGTACAAAAATTCAAAATTACTTAGTGCAGGCTACTGACAATGCTATCCCCAAATATATATGTTACGGCTAAAACCCGAAGTGCGGCTACACCTAGTTTTAGCCGGTTAGAACTAGGTGTAGCCACTTACTCTTGGTTAAACCTAGTACGAGCCGATTGTTTTCGGGTAAAACTATGTCTATCCTTCATCATGCCGGCTACAACTAGGTCCGGCCATTCCCTGTTGGATAGAACTAGGTCTATCCGATATCATTCCGGCTAGAATTAGGTTCAGACTATCCCTGTTGGATAAAACTAGATGCACAGTTTAGATTGTTCTAATAAATAGTTTATGTTTATGCCGAACCAAAAATCCAGTAACTAGCCCTAAGAAGTGCATAAAATAGTTTAAATCTGCCTTACCCATAACTAGAATCATCAGCATAGTACTTCACTTGAACAGGATTCCCTTCTTTATCTAAATAAGCATACTTTCCCACTACCGTACCGTTAGGAAACTGTTTTTCTTCTGACTCTACCGCGCTTTTTTCTGTCCTGGTTGTCGGGAAACCTACAATCATTCATTACATGATGAAAAATATATTTTCACTGTCAATATTTTCCCTCCTGGATTATGATCTGTATGGATTTTAATAATACGTTGTTCTGAAGTTTATGATTTTTTATTTAATATTAGATAGCGTAATAAACACCGATAGCGTAATCAACAAGTATAAAAATAAGAAAGAAAAGAAGATTCAAATTTTTTGATTTCCTTTTTCAGTACAGATTTTGCACCATACTGATGAATCAATTAAGTAACTTCACAAACGAAAAACAACTTACCACGTACTACATGTAATAATAAAATACATAAAGCTAGAATCCTAATAAAACTATCACATTTCATTGATATTACTGACTGCATTGCAACAAAATTAAAAATACATAAACATCTATATGAACACTAATTCGTGTAAATTACACTGACATTCACAAAATGTCCGATTGACAAAAGTAATTTAATTTTTCTTTTGGGTTTTATACAAAATAAAACTAAGTAAAGAGTTTCTTTATTACTACGAGATGTTCATGATAAATAAGTCTTTTAGTTCTAATAGTATATTTTGTATAGTATGCCTATATTATATACACAGTATAATAATAATGTGGAACAAATTACAATTTTGATTAGCGTGATTCGATGCATTGGACTAAATAACCAGTCAACTAACATTGTGTTTAGAATTATGACAAATTCAGTTCAGACTTGTGTAAGTTACGAATTACAGAAATGTGTTTATCAATTTATGAGTATTTATAGAATTCATCCGATGATGGACTTGCGTTTTAGGATTTATTCAAAATGTAAGTTAGGTACTAAATATAAGGGTAAGGAATAATATTAAAGTCATAAAATTAAAAGTTAAACGATTAGTTAAACAGTTACCTTAATTAACCATGTATTTATATAAATAAATATTTTTTTATTTAACTCAAAATAAGCACTCGCTTTTAAAATTAGTTCAAAACTAACCTAGCCGATTCTCAGCCATTTCCTTCTCAACTCTTATACCTATTTTAAATGCATTTTCAGATATCTTTAAAATAAATAATTTTATTAAGATTTAAGATCACAGTTTATGAATAAACTAGTCTTCGGCATATAAACTAGGGGGTCCCACAAAATTATGCGAAGGTCTATTGCCATAATTATTGTGCTTGTTTTTGTTTGGTTTCTTAGGACGAGTCCACGTGATGGACGACTCCGTTGGGTAAGATGTTGATGGTGCAGGAAAATATCCTGTAGGATTGACTTGCGCAGGATACGATGGATACGGCTCTTGATAAGGTTTGTATGGTGGATCACGCATAACTCTGAAAAGCAGATATGAAATCATCAATCAGTACCTAAACATAATTCTAAAGAAAAAAAAAATATCTGCACTATGTCAATATTTTCTCTCCTGGATTATGATCTGTATGGATTTTAATAATACGTTATTCTGACGTTTATTTAAATATTTGCATTGGTTTTATAAAATTTAAAAGATCTCGAGATCTTTCTCAAGCCTATCCTGAATTAGAATATACTTGTTAACTCATTCGGTTGATTTCACACACATATATCCGGCACAGGTTCCTTCACCATCATGAGCGTGAACTACCATAAACATGAATTTTAAAATCCATGACAGATTGGTACATGGCGAGACTCATAAATTCGCGGTTCCCGAATAGGAAGCAATTCCTTTCAAATAATTTATATATGTAAAATATTCTTTATCGGTGTCAATAAAGAATATTTGTATTGTATTGTATTGTATTGTATTGTATTGTATGTATATAAGATTCTTGCCACCACCACGCCACCAACGTTTTCTGTACGCCGCCATATTGGTTCTCCCTCATAATTCTCTCTATGTACCAACCTTAGAGTATAAATATATTTTTACTAACGTAAAAGGTCTCAGCTTAAAATCTCCCGACCCTCAGGTGAGGCTATCTCTGCTCGTTCCTGGACTCGTTGGTATACACTGTACGGTCTAATGCTACCCCGCAGCCTGCAAGTCGGGTGAAACTTCATGTTTCGATTTTGCGACAGAAGCGTTGGTAGGAAAAACAAATGAATTATAATATTTTTCTCACCTGTAACCACGCTCGTCAGCGACATATCGATACCGCTGCGGCTTCCTCCAAGCATCAACATATCCGTAGCTCCCGACAACAGTACCGTTGGGGTACCTTTCCTCTGTGCGGAATTGGGTGTTGCCTGTCGCAGGGTCGTTCACGTCATAACCGTACGAGTAAGTTCCTGAGTGGCCTGGAATAAAAATGATGAACGATAACTATCAAAGATAATAGATATGTTGCTAACAGCTCACATATGTCCACACTGAGGGGCTAGAGCCTACCCTGAAATCAGGGTGAACAGGCCTTATTCAACCACGCTGGCCCAGTGCGTGCCCTTTGAATTACTTCGCAGGAGTGTGCAGGTTTCCTCGCGTCACGATGTTTTCTTTCACCATGAAGATATAAGAATAATTAAATATAATCTGCATGACTTACCATTAATCTGATTGTTGAAGTAGTATGGCATGGGTTCCGCTAAACTAAGTCTTGCTTGTCTTGGCATTGATATGACCATCGCATGACTAATGCTGATTATGATCGATAACTGGAAAATAAAAAAATCTCACTTATTTCATGTGTAAAGTGTTAAATAACTTTTTTACCATAGACACTCGCCAGAAAAGAAAATTTAAATGGCTAAGTGTAATAATATCCAAAAGTTAAAAAATAAATTATTTTGAACTCTTTTGACAGCAAAAATTACAATAAAAACGCATTACCCTTGTCACACCTCGGACACTCTATACAGCAAGCGCGTTTGGACAACCTAGGTACTTCTTTTGGCCTGCCCACACTACGTCTTCCGGCGCACAGCCGCCATTCAAGAACCCTTCTGCTCCAACGACCGTCGTCGGTTCTACGTACAATGTGCCCAGCCCATTGCCACTTAAGTTTTGCGATTTTACAGGCTATGTCGGTGACTCTGGTTCGCCTGCGGATCTCATCATACCCGATTCGATCACGCAAGGAAACAACAAAGCATAGCTTCTCCATCGCTCTTTGGGTTACTTTGAGCCTTCTTGTCCTTCTCTGGCTGACTCCATTTTCTAATACTTAGTTGACATTATTCTCTTTTTATATTCAAGTCCACGCTTGTTTTATCCAAATCTATTCTTGCTTTTTTGCATATTTAAATAAATCTATAGATTAAACACTCCCAAAGCTCCGTTTTTGTGTATATTAGAGTCAAGTTGAAAGATTGTATAAATTTTTCAATGTCCAAATTAAGTGCGGTAGGCGTGAATTTTGGACTTATAATTAATTCAAGTTAAAGTTAATAATCTTACCAGTGATAGCGCTTTTTGCTTTGGAAAATTATTATTACTCCCGAAAGGGGTGAAACTTTTCCTCTCCTACCTACCGCCAGCTTATCTACGAGTATTGTAAAGATTTTCTTTTCAGGATATGTTATTTGTGTCGTTTTAAAGAGGCAGCTGAAAAGATTTACTTACTTCCAATATTCAAATTACAACCACAAAATGATAAAACTTAAAAATATATTATTTTTTAGTTTTGAGCGCCGTCACGTTTACTGAAAACAGGACACATTACCTAAACTGAAGTTATCTGATAACAGTGCCTAGCACTTATTGAAATGCAACAACTCACTTGCCACATATTGCCGTTCCTAGTTTTGTTTATTTTTAGGTTGCAAAACATAAAGGGAATCTAAAATATCGCTTACCACAAGTACTGGAATAATTTCCATGTTTCTTTCTTCAAGAGGTCGAGGCCACCTTTCCTCACGGCTACCAAGTAGGAAGTGAGTATGCAAACTGTCTTCGAGCGCCTGGCTTCACTCAATAAGGTCGGTTCCTTTTGCCGGTGATCTTGTAGGCACTACGCCGTGTGCTCAGTCGTTCCCAAACTTTGATACCACTTTCATCATGAGACAGTAAGAAATAAAACTATCTGTGTGGAGACATGATAAAACTTAAATTCATGTAACAACAACGGGAGGTTTTAAAGAGAAACTTTAGACCTGCCTGATGGTGTCATATTATAAATTGTTACTGTATTTTTTCAACCTGGTGCTGAAATGAGCGTAATGAACAGTTTTACATTATGTTTGTTTACATAATAAGATACTGATATTTACACAATAGAATATAAAAACGCCCTGAAGAAGCTTTGCTAAGCTTTTGCTTTTGTACGTGCATTATTTAAAGTTTGTTTGTGGGTACAATAAAGAAAGATGGTAAAAAGAAAAATTAAAAATTTCCACGATAACGGATATACAAAAATCCTGCAAAGCATTTGTTGGCATGCATTATTTAATTTAAATAATAATAAACCCGTTACTAGTAATTATATTTTTATTGAGTGTCTAAGTTTGATAACCTCTAGGCAGTGGGTGAGGGCAATTTCGCCCATATCTGAGGTGCTGACGTCATGCGGAAGGATATGGCAGGTTGAGCTAACTGGGGCAACGATAGTACGAAGGTGTGTGTGATGAATGGGCGAACAAGCCAACTTGCCTTCTAGATGAGAAAGTTTGAGAAAAAAAATACAATATCTAAACCCAGCCACATTGTAATTTGGTACGAGACACGTTGTTGTTTGTTTCTAACTTTGAATAAGAATTTCATAAATATCTTTTCAGCTGTTAAGGCACCGAGGCAGAATAAATTTCAAAAATTTTTTTGGAGATATTTTTTGACAAACTGTAGAAAAGAACTCATTGAAGAAACTCGAAAAACCGATATTTTACTTACAATATCAATGAGATCATTCACGAAATCTCGTCACGAATTTCAAAAAAGTGGGTACTATATTTTCTAATTCATTCACAACTTTGATGACACTTTTATTACTTTTACTCCTTATTTACAGAATATTGCAATTGAAAATCATGTTTGGGGTACATATAAGAAAAAAAGTGCAGTTAGTGTCGGCGTTTTATTACAAAAAGGCTTATTTGGAATTTTATGAGATTTTAATAACCTCTACCCACCTCATGACCAAGTTCATCGCGCTAATGACAGCTGAAAAGGGTTTATGGTTAAACAATGCATACAATCTTTAGTAGGTTTTTTTTTTTTCTTCACACACTTTCTTATAATTTTATTTTTTGGTGTGGCTTTTTTATTGTTTTTAAAATGTTGTATATAAAGTTCAATTTAGTTACATTGTAATAATTATAACTGTAGTAGAGCAACTTTATAGATATTCGCAGTCCATACAAAATTCATCAATTGAAAGTATATCGAAATGTGCGTATTTTCATTTCATTTAATGTTTTTAAATGTACGCTATTACTGAAATACTAGCTTCCCGCCGCGGCTCCGCTTGCGTTAATAGTTTTTCCTGTGGTAATGAGGAATTTTCCTACGGTAGGCTATAATTATAGCTTATGTTCTTTCCCAAGGTCTACCTATTCTATGTTTATGCCAAGTTTCACCAAAATCGTTTCAGTAGTTTCGGAGCCTATTCAATTTAATTAGGAATGTTTTGGGTATTTTTTTACACCTTGGGTTACATTATTGAAGTTCTAGTAAGGATCCCAATGTTTTCGTAAATAAAATATAGCCTATGTTACTCAGGGATCACGTAGCTTCTCAACAGTGAAAGAATTTTTGAAATCGGTTCTGTAGTTCCGGAGCCTTTTCGATGCAAACAAACAAAGATACCTTTCCTCTTTATAATATTAGAACAGATATAGATATTCTGTCGTGAAAGTAACACCATGTTTCATGTTTAACATAGCTATCTATATAAAACAACTTTTCCACAATATAACCCAACTTCTGTTTAATTTATGGCTTCACATATTAAACTCTATACCCTATGTCTTAAAAGCTTGGCTAGATAAGGATTAGTTTAGGGTCCGCTAGCGAAATGACAAAGGATATTATATTATTATGAGAATTCATAACGGAATCTAGACCCGTTCACAAGTTCATATAAGGGATTTATTATAGATCCCATACATCTTAACGGTGCGGCCGCGCAAGAATTATGCCATATTCCTACTCTGTTCAAGAGAGGGCTTTGAACTTTGTTAATTTTGTTTTATGATTTTTATATGGTGTATTTTATTTGTGTCATCAAAATCGACAAAAGCGGAGAAGTATTGTAGCAGAAACAAGCGTAGAATAGTCAATTAGGATATTTAAAAAATTTCGAAGAGAGTAATTAAAATTATGGAAAGTACTTTATAAATGGATTTTTTTATATATAATAAAGCTGACCCTGTTTTGTCTACGAGTAATTGCCCTTTGTATGGCTTTATGCTATTAAATGAATAAATATGAAACGCAAGCCATAAAATCCTAGAATCCTAAATGGTACCCTTGTAATATTTACAATATTATGGACGACGTGACTGAAAGTTAGTACCATATTATAATGCAAAACCTTCACTACCCTATAATAAGAATAAAGTAAAATCCAATCAGAACAAAAACAAAGAGTTAAGGTTATTTAGATCCGATTAAGCTCCTGGAGTTAAAATAAGATTGGATTATATATTCGTAACTAATAGGTGTACTTTCTACAATTTCTAATATTTTTTCTCATCTTCATTGAGTCCGAAAAACCGCAGAAGACAATATCTCCAGTCCAGTTTATGGCGTCCATTACTCATGTGTGTAGAGGCCTTCGCTTGAATTTATCTTGTTTTCTATTAAAACTGGCCGCCGTTTTATATTACTGCGATTTTTCTTATCCGAAGTTTGCGCTAAATTATCTTCGTTTATCTCTTAAAGGCATTACAACCAACTTTTTATGGAAATCGATTTTTTAAGTGTCTGGGCGAACACTTGAAAATGAAATGTATTTTGTGTTTAAAATATTTATTAAAATTTTAAAATAAATACGTTTCTTGTATGTATTTTTAAAGCCAAACAATGAACTATTATATATTTTTGTAATATACATAACAAAATTATAATATATATGCATCACACAGACCAAGAGAGAACAAGTGAGATCAAGAAGAATCTAATTGAAAATAAACAAATGTACAAAACTTTAGTAAATTATAACACTTAAAAGGAATATTTCTGACGCATAGAACTCTATTATACCATAGATAAATACTTTTTAGGTAAAAGTCAACAAATTGAAATTTCTTAAAATATAAATAAAATAACTAATTATATAAATAGTAACAGGTAGTTGTACTTCAGATGCTACAGTATTCTTATAATGGCGATTTGAGCACTTCACAGAATATTAAAAAAATACTTTCATGGCAAACGATTCAACACTTTATAATTACTACAACCTAAATTGTTCCGTTTTGACTTGTATATAATAACTTTATTAGTCTGCACTAAGACTTCTCAAATATGAAGCAAATAGCCTATATAAGAAAAATAAATCGTAACTAGTTTATAAATATTTCCACTGAAAGACTAAGGCCCACCCTGAATTTAAGAAGAAATAAACATTAATTTATAAAAAATTAAACAAGTCTTCAAAATTTAAATACTAAAAGCTTAACAAATCAAAACAGAACATCGTATTTACTTTCATTATTTCAACCTTATCTCAGCCAGCTTTCACCATTCCATAAATAGAACTAAAGCTAAAAATATGTATTTGTTTATTGTACTCAGTAGATATCGGCTATCTAGAATTCCTTTATCCGTAGTAAGCTGGGGCATGCGCGTATGCCACTGGTGCTACCGGGACCTGCGAAAAAAAAAACTTTGTGAGTATTATTTGCAATATAGTAATTAGGTAGAACATTCCATAAAAGTTTCTGTGAAATCCAATTTGGAGAGGGTCAATTTCTAACCGAGAAATCTTCAAAAAATTGATGATAGCTACTACTTATGTACCGTTGAAAAAAAGCCTTTAGGTGACGATTCTTCTTAGTAGGTAATAGGAACAAATTTTACTACCTATACGACCAAATCTGAAACGCGAATAAAAATCAGTCCTTTCACACAAAAATGTAAAACCTACCTACCGGATCAAAATGAATAGAACATTTTTCAATCAGAATTCATAAAGGTTGAGCAATAAAGAATCCAATAAAACACGGAATGACAATTCCGTGTTTTATTGGATTCTTTATTGTACACACAAAAATATAAGTAAGCAGTACATTTAAGCGGTAAGAGCGAGCTTATCTATAAATAGAGATCTCTTCCAGCCAACCCGTAATAATTGTGAGAAAACTATTACAAAATTGCAGGAACAAGGCTGGCTTTTATTGTAAAATGTGGTATAAACTAAGGCTCTACCTATGAAAATTAACTAACTTGTGCATAAAAAAGAACTAAAACCTAGGTAGGTCCTAAGTATAGCAAACTAACTGAGATCTGAGATCAGTCTTCATATTTTTTTGGATAGATTCTACAATTACTGTGGAGTACAGATACTACTACTAAAACAAAATCAGTTAAAAAAACTCTATTTAAATCACCTATGTGTATTTGTATATTATAGAACTAGAGCTCATGCCACGTGAGTTCAAACCTAATTACCATGTCAAGGCGTACTAATTACCCACTTGGCAGAGTTTTTCTAAGAACCGTAGGGTTGCCTTATCGGGAAAATTTGATAAAATATGCCGGCCAAGATTCACGGCGCGGCCTGTTTCCTTATAAGCCTATTCGCCATTTGGACTTGCGCAAGCTTCGCAGCGCGCAATCTACGAGAAATCGAGTTTGTGTAACATTGTATCTAACTGACTAACTGGACACCTGTACCTTGATAATAATATTTAAATGTATTAGATACTAGCTTTCAGCGCCGCGGCTCCCTCTCGTTAACAGATTTGCCCGTGGAAATGAGGTATTTTCCCGCGGTAAAAAGTGGCCTATGTTTTAATCCAGGGTGTCAACTAACTCGATATCAAATTTAGCCGTGAAGAAGTAACAAACATACATACACACTACAAACTAACATTAGTGTAATTAAATTGGGGAAAAACATGTTATTATTTTTTTACAAATCTGGTTATAGAAATCAAGACTGGTTATAACGGTTTTCTAAGACGTAAACTTTAATAACCTTTAAAACTTTTAATTACACTCATGCACTAAGTGAGTTGAAATGTATTCTGTTTCTGATATCTTGTTACATTTGGTTGGACTAAAAGAAATCCCACCAAAAACATTCTGTAAAAAAACTAGCCAACTCTCGATGGAGCTGCTTGTTTATCTCTTAAAAGTAATGAAATCTAGACAAAGTCGTACCAAGTCTAAGGTTCCTTACTGCGATTTCTTTATTATTATAGTTAATGTTGTGTGACTTGGCCGTTGAACATTCTTTATATAGGTTTCGACTAAAAGAAAATATTTGATGTTTAATTTGAATTAGGAAAAGAGCCATATAAACTACAAACTACATTTTAAACTTCTTCCCTAACACTAGAAATAGCCTTCATAAAATCTATTACAATTTTAACATTATTAGTCATTCGATATCATTCTTCCCATAAACATTATAAACCGAACTAGTTTCTGTGTCTGAGTGTGTATGTTAGTACGTAAATGGTATGTGTATGTATGTGTATTACTGTCAGAACAGCATTTCCCAACATAAACATAACGGTACTATAGTATAGAAGGCCATTCAGGGGTTTGTGTTTATGATAATATGCAAGCAAGCAGGAGATGTATTCTGTGATGCTTTTTGAGAAGAAGGCGCAGCTTGAGCAGATGCATAGCTAAAGCTGTGCCTTCTTCTCAAAAAGCTTTTCCCGCTTGTTGGTACTGATCCGCGTCTCAAATAAGAATGCGCACGATTATGTTTTCGTATACGATACGATTTTTTAATTTCTCTTCTGTCAAGACAAAGACAAAAGTATTTATTTGCGTAAATACATGTGTATACAAGGATGTTAGGTTTGCATATTTTATATCCAATGTATTAAACCGAACGCAGTCGGTGTGCAAAAAATTGTATCGTATCGTTTTGATCGAATGTTTTGAACAGATTTATGTACGTCATGTTTGAGTATGTACGTGTGTGTGTGTTATCCAGTTCTCACCGAATGTACAGCGTGGCCAGTCTTATGTACAACCGCGTTGAAGCCGTTGTGGTCATCAGCTGCGTACGACACGGTGCGGGTAGAACCGTCAGGCTCCACTAACGAGTAACTACCTGGAACACATAATATCAAATGCATTGCTTTTTAACTAACCAAACGAAACTATACCTCAGACTAAAACGAACATTCATAGTGCCTTGTCCTATGCTATGACCTATGCTTGTGTCCAAAAAGTACGACGAATCAAGCTTCAGGAGTGTATCTCAGTATGACTGATCTTCACAAAACCCTTATTTACGCTCTCTTTACTCTTGAAGTCCAAAATCACACGTCTAAAATACTTGGTATGAAAAACCTCAGCGAAGGTTTTATAGACATGCGTTTAACGCTTATCTAAACAATTTTTGAGGTAACACAGGTGCTTGTACAGAAAAAGCAAAACTTCCGCGAAATCTTGGACGTAATACTATCGCCTAATCTGCACAAGCAATTACCCATTTATGTTAAGAAGTAGATAATATTATTTATCTCACCTTTAACGACATCGCCGTCTCTTTCCTCCTGTTGTGACTTAATGTCACCTGTGTGTGGGTCCTTAACGCCGTAGTTAAACGCGTACTTTGGATAAGCCTGCGAAACCAACAGACGTTTGATATTTATGTAAGTAAAAAAGTTATTTGGTTAAGTACTGTCTTTAAACACCCTTCTGATCACGCATTTTACTAGCTTGATCATTTATGTGAGATCATTTATTTAAAGAGGAAATATTTGTATTTTTGTGTGTGTGTATGTTTTTAATGAATAAACCCAAAAACTAGTGCAACGATTTCAAAAATTCTTTCACCATTAGAAAGCTATATACACCCTGAGTTAACATAGGCTACCTTTACCGCGGGAAAACGCCTCATTCCCTCGGGAAAAACTGTTAACGCGGGCGGAGCCGCGGCGGAAAGCTAGTAGAATATATTATTTAGCTTTTGTAACATTTAAATACATTATTAGGTAGTATTTACATTATCTTTACTAGCGAGTTCAGAAGTTTGACTGTTCTCCGTGGAGAAAAACTCGCTTAAAGAAACTCCAAAGGCGTTTTCCGCTTGAAAGGGAGGTGCTGCGATACCCCCCCACACCAGCGTCTTTCGAGCGCCGTTGTCGATGTGCGTCGGGTATACAATCATCCGCGTCCGTCGTCTTTTGTTTCACTCGCCTTGCTGCCCATGATTGTATGCGCGACGCACAAAGACGACGCTCTAAAGACGCTAGTGTGGGGATTTCTTAGCAGGTAGGTTACGGATTATATTTGATTACGCACTATTATCTTCTTCTTCTTTTATCTTCTATTTGATTTCTTTTTCACACTAATGTACACGCTTATCTCTGGAACCGTTTGACCTATTTAAATGAAATTTTGCATAGTGGTAGGTACCTTATATCCCCGGTCAACATCTTAAATACTTTTACCACGAGAAATTAAAAGAAAAAAAAACGCGGGCGTAGCCGTGGGCGGACAGCTAGTATGCGAATAAATTTTAAACTACTCTGTCTGCCTGATTAGCGATGAGATAGTCGTGTATCTGTGACTCTACATAATATTATTATCGGTAAAGAAATATCAATATTAGTATCGTCACTTACAACAGGTTCGGCGACGGCGACAGGCGCATGTGCGATGAGGGGCGCGTGCACCACGGGCGCATGCGCGTAGATCGCGCCGTACTGCGGCAGCGCAACCGCGCCGCCCACGCATGCTAGCAGTACTAACGTCTGGGGACAATTTAGATCGTCATTAGGCCTATTGCTTGCTTACTTGGTTTGTGAAGTTAGTACCCACACGGTAAGTACGGATTAGGTCCCTATTATCTACTCAGATAGTCTAGCATTATTATTATTTAAAGCGATGAAAAAATAATTGATTTTTTTTTGTTAGAATAGGAAATAGGAAAATGTTCTTGCAGTAAAAAAATGTCTATGATGTCTCCCCCATGACGCATATCTTTCCCATTTTATCGCAGTCCATTCTGCCGTTCGGCGATCAAATAAGTTAAGCAGACAGACGTCTTTCGTATTTAAAATTATTTGTCAGAAAATAACAATTTGAAGGAGAAATAATAAAGGATTTTGCTGGAAGAAATTATATAATCTAGTAATAATAATAATTTATTTTTCCAAACAAGTTATACATGATCATCCATTAAACATTGAACATGTCAGAGATAAACCCTTTAAAAAAATATTTAAATAACCTCTAAAAGAGAACTTTTCGTACCTTATTAATTTCATTTAAAAAATATTCCATTGAAACTTACATATATAACACACATTTTTTTTATTAATACTCGATTTGTTTTTAATAATTTTACATTAACCTTTATGTCCCTCCAAAAATATTGAATAAAATTAATTTGTTATATTTGTTTTCAAAGGAACACTTACCCACATGGTACTCCAGCGAATGCACTAGTACGGTATCCCGGCGGCGCGCGCGAAGCCTATAAATATACTCGGGCCCCTCCATACTGCACCTTGCACCTGTCTGCACTTGCACTAGCGGCTAGATACACTGCATACAACGAGGACCAACCAAAAAAAGTCAATTAACATTGATAATCTGTTAATAGTAAGTAATGGTTGAAAATTATGGGCCGGTAGCTTGATACGAATATTTGCCAGAATGTTCCTGGTTCGTTTAAACCAAGTCAATAAAGGTTTTCAAAAGTTTAAGAATATTTACTAGCGAGTAGTTAGTGTAGTTATTTTCTAACGAGATCTAAAGTGCGTGATTTAAAAAAAAGAAAGGGCGAATTTACTTTATAAAATTGAGGGAATAACAGCAAAGATTTATTTTATCAAATTTGATGACTATTGGTCAAAACGTCAACTCTTATGATGATAAATCTCTATATTGCAGTGATACCAGCGTAATAAAAAAACTACTTGTATGAATACAACATAGGTTGGCTAAAAAGATAGCTGTGGTGTAGGTAACAATAAAGCTGCCTTACTGTATTTTTTTCGAGCTCCACTAAGCAACTCGACACACTGCAGAAATTGCGCAAATTATATCAATGTGTAAATTATTATCAACAGCTTATATGTAATATTTCCTAGCCCTCAGGTGTGACCAGGGCTAGACAGCTGGCTGTCGTTGGGAGCGAAAATTGCGCAATGACAGTGACAGATTTATATCGGTCACTATGTGGATCGATTTGATATTATGGGATATTTTGCAACCTCCAGCCAGATGCAGAAATATTTGTGGATTAAAATAGCTAGCTGTATACGCATTCTGTACGCCTTGAAGTTTGTAAATTTAATGCGTTTTACATGGCTACTAATTCACATTTTAGAGGGCTATTGCAATTTCCTAGAAATTATTCATATCTAAGACATCACTTTTATATGCAACAATAAATGTATGAGAGCGTCGCGTCGGTGGGCAAGGGGCTAGGGCCGTTGACTTCCATTCGGAAGTTCGCGGCTGCGAACCTCGGCACGTGCCAATTTATTTTATATTTTCGATATTATATGTACGTTTATTCGACGCTCACGTTGAAGGAAAACATCGTGAGGAAACCTGCACACACTTGCGAAGTAATTCAAGTGTTGTGTGTGAAGTTGACCACCCCGCACTGGGCCAGCGTGGTTGACTAAGACCTATTCACCCTGATTTCAGGGTAGACTCGAGCCCCTCGGTGAGGACATATATGAGCTTTTAATGAAACGGCCCAATTGGCAGGGTGGCAGGATATTGGGCAAAAAAATTTAAAACTAGCCATCGACACGATAGAAGAAGAAGAAGAATGAAACGGCGAAAAACGGAGGAGGTTCTCATGTCGACGACGCATTTTTTTTTATGTGTGACTATATATGTTTTTGATCATTCTTTTTCTATTGGAAAAGGTATAACTCCGAATTTCGTACAATATAAATTTGAAAAATTAAATCCGACCCTAAGGGTAAGAAAATAGGGGATGACTAAGTGTAGATCTTCCCATGGGAACTATATATTTTCCCGCTGGAAAAGGTGGACTATGTCCTGCCTCAATATCTATTCTATCCAACAGCCAAATTGTGAACCCGCCTCGAAGTCGAAAAGTGTTTTGTAAAATCTTACTTCGAATAAAACATTTTTCATTTTCATTTTCATTCATCTCTGTACCAAGTTTAATCAAGGTTTAATACATATTTTGTCAAAAAGCGATTGCAGTAAAATATTGAATCCCGTACACTGTATTCGTTCGTACAATACAAAATAATGATAGTGACAAGTCTTCTTCTTATTAAATGAATCATGAGTGACCAAGCAGAAGTGTAATTATGATACTTGGTTGTCTGTAAACTTCTTATATAACAAAAACTGAACCAGGCCCATCAAATGTCTTGCATTAATGAAGCTATTTGAAAAATCAATGCTACTGGTTGGCATTTACGCAACTTCTAATGGGTATAAGAACTTACAAATGCCTAACTAAGTAGGTATTTAGGTATATGCCAATGTTCTACTATAGGTAATCCTGGCATAGAATATCTTTCTACCTTTCCACACTCCAAGCAATGCTTCCGAAATCGGAACGTAGTTACTAGAAAAGGAAGCTGTTACTAATACCTAAACATCTTGTGATGTGTTTCGTATTTACTAGTTAACTACTCACGTTGCAATCAATGACTGTATATTATGTCTTGTTTTCTAAGACAGAAATAAAAATAAAATCAGAAAGAAAAGTACCTTGACTCTTTCAAGAGACATTAAGCTAAAATTAATATGTCAAGAAAAACTTGATATTACTGCTGGATGGATACTTATCCAATTTAACTTCCAGTATAATTTAATTATTCTCTGCATTCTGCCGCCATAAACGAAACAAACGCATCTAACAAAAACAAAATTTTAATTTGATAATAAATTATTATATATTTTTTTTACTTTACAAGTAGATAATCCAAAACATTTAATAGGTATGTGATAAATCTTACAAGTAATTTTAGGCAAAATTAATGATAAAGAAACAAAATAAAGATATAAAAAATTACAACATAATAATATCGCGAATGTAAAACTTGTCTTGTTTGTAATAAACATAACAATATAAATCTAAAAATATCTTGAGCAAATATCACATTAATGTCTTGGCCCAGTCTCAAATAAGAAGTACGACTTAAAAAATGCATTTTTGTATAAACAACAACGTCGGAGTTTCGTATATTTTTAATTTACCTAAAATTAAATTGAGTAAGTATCCTGAGTTAAATTAAGAAAAACTTGAATGATATAAATACGTAAAAGAGAGAAAAATATTAGAAAAGAAATATATAAATATAAATAAATAAATAGAAAAGTAGATACCAAAGTTTCATCATCATCATCATCTCAGCCGAAAGACGTCCACTGCTGGACAAAGGCCTCCCCCAAGGATCTCCACAATGATCGGTCCTGCGCTGCCCGCATTCAGCGGCTTCCCGCGACCCTCACCAGATCGTCGGTCCACTTCGTGGGGGGCCTGCCCACACTACGTCTTCCGGCGCGCGGTCGCCATTCAAGAACCTTTCTGCCCCAACGGCCGTCGGTTCTACGTGCAATGTGCCCAGCCCATTGCCACTTAAGTTTAGCGATTCCAAAAATTTACCAAAGTTTATCAAAGTGCAATTGTAGTACAATTTCAAACCTGCAAGTTCTGTGTAGGACTACCTATAAATGAATAAAATCTAAATACATTTCAAAGTACAAAGCTTTTTATTTGATTTGAATGTGCAAAATCCACTTATTTGTTGGGTATCGTTTCCAGAAAAGTTTAGAAATATACCGAGACCTTAGATTAAATTATTTTCGTTTTCAGCACCAAATAAATCCGTTTTTAAATAAATTAAAAACCAATATTTAAATCGAATGTGTTTCTTCATATGTGTGTATGTGTATTAATTAACCTACAATTTCGGAAGCATGGTAATAAGCTGTTTCTTCATATTATTAGACATGACTTATTTAAAGTACCTAATAATAAACAAAATACTAATCGTATTTTAGATGATCTTAAAATAAAATGGGTACAAAAATCTCCTAAAGCTACTAAAAACTACGAGTGCAAATTATTTATTTAAATTAAACCAATGATTAAACCAGAACCATCGAAATTTTTAGCATAGATGTTGCATAATAATATACCCATATAATTCTAGTACCTACCTATATTTTAGAGTAGTGATGGTCTGTTTGTATCTAAAACTAGCAGATCAACCGGCATTAGAACAGTGTATGTAAGCTTATTCGATTGAGGTGTTGCTTTAGGTTTGGAGAAACTAGGTTGCGTTTGAGCTTCCTCACATCTACCAATAACTCTCTCTTATTGAGTTTTGATCAAGACTTGAATATGTGAATACAGGTACGTACAGATAAAAAATAAGGTAAATACTTAAAATGAGAAAACTTACTAGTACCAAAATATTAAAAACTAGTTTTCCGCCCCGCGGCTTTGCCCGCGTTAACAGGTTTTCCCGTGGGAAAGAAGTATTTACCCGAGGTAAAAAGTAGGTTATGAGTTATTCTCATGTATAAGCTATATTATTGTAAAATTTCATTAAAATCCATTCAGTAGTTTTTGCGTGAAAGAGTAACAAACATACATCCATCCATACTCAGAAACTTTCGCGTTTATATATTATTAGTATGATATTATGATGTGTAAATTCACCAGAACGCCATAGTCCGAAAAAATATGTAATCCTATGGATAATTTTACGATAGTAAGGACAGCTTAGTTAAAAATTATACGATTTATTTGGCAATAAAATATTTTTCTTTCTTTCTTTCTTTCTTTCATTTAAATAAAGATAGCGAAGAGAAACAAACGTAAACAAAACCACAAAAAATATTCCATACTGTTGTACCTGTAACTTGTACGTTTTCATACAGAAAGTTAAGAAGGGCATGATAAACCATTTCTCTTTTTGTTTGAATTGGAAGTATTCAAAGAGAACAGAATTGTTATACCAAAGCCAGTTACTATTACCAAACTAGACTATGGACAATATCAGCACTCTGCACTGTAGACAGACACTCTGGCCTATATCTATATCTAGCTTGTTTGTTACAGTAACTTGCTGGCCAGCCCTCTTCTTACAACAAACGACATTAGATAATAGTTTAAATTGTTAGGTTAGGTAATTTTGAAGGATAAATCATAGACTATTACGGTTACATCATAGTAAGTACTTTGTCTTGATTTTATAGGAGTAAAGATGTAAAGAAAGATTTTATATAACTTATTTACGAAAAAATACAAAGGCCTGTAAATTTAATCCTACTTTTATTGGCGTAAAAAGCTTGGATCTCAAAGGAAATGCAGTTTTTTATATTTTAATTCTATCCTGCCATTCAATAAAAAATTCATCGCAATTGACCTATTCTTAATCCACAATAAAACCGTAAGAATCAAATATTCTGTATAATAAAACAATATATTTTTATAGATATAGGTAGATTAAATCCCTGACATCAATGACAACTAGCTACCTACCATTTTCAGCAGCTTTACAAAGCATACCAAAAAGGATTAAGTGCAATATTTTACCCATTTAGACACCTAATTCAACATAAATGAGTTTTTAATAGGTAACCGGTTCAAATAAAAATATTTCTTGCACCGTTTTTTTTGCACTCGATTGATATAATTAATATAAGTGGTAATGGTTAAATCGTTCCACTTGATACTAGATAAGTGAAATAAGAGCAAATAATTGAAATGCTTATGATTGGGTTTGCCAAGATTGGGCAAGAACATAAAACCTATAATACTGGTGGATATTGGTGGTGGTTCAGTCCAGAAAACAGCACAGTGTATAAATTATTCTTCATCTGAATAACAATAATGGCCTAATTGATTATAATATTGATCTTTTATAAAATTTTAGTTTAAATACCAAAATTATGTAATATGTCACAACACAATTGCATTATAATACAAATAATAAATGATTAAAACAGTTACAATATCAGAACTCAGAAGTGTTGCAATGAGTGAATTGGTGGCCTTACCATTCTCTTCCAGGAAACTATGTAGAAATGCAAAAAATATTAAGTACGGTTTTTAAATGGTTATCTTTTTTTTATAAAACTTAGTGTGTTGCCGAGTAACATATGTTTGTAGTAAAGTATGCCCACTAGATGAGGGTAGCGCAGGACCGATCATTGTGGAGATCCCTGGAGGAGGCCTTTGTCCAGCAGTGGACGTGTTTCGGCTGAGATGATGATGATGATGAGTAAAGTATTACTTCACCACTGAATATTAAAGTTGGCCTAGTCTCCAAGTCTATCTAGTCAAATAATAATGTATTGCAGCTCATCAAGAGATGTCTAGGTCATTGCACCATCTTCATTCAGGTTTGATGTAAAGCGTGTTTAGTAACCACATCACTCTTTCAATTATGATTAAATTAACACTTGGTACACCCAACACAAGAAATTCTAGTGGTAATTGATTGACCTTTTAGACTAGATTTACGCTTATCGTATAGGTATCTAAACTAAGGTGTAAAGTGCTAATGATATAATTAATATAAGCACCTAATGTTTAAAGTTTTCTTCGTCTGTAACAATTTTTTTTAATTATATTGTATCTAATTCATATTATAGTACATTAGCTTCCGGAACTGTTAGATCGATTTGAATGAAATTTTGCATGGTGGTACCTACCTAATATCCCCGGTCAACTCTTATATATTTTTCACCGCGGGAAACTATTTCATTCCTACGGGAAACTGCACGGAAAATACAACGCGGGCGTAGCCGCGGGCGGACAGCTAGTAAGTAATACTAGTAGGAGATACAGTCTAGTATATATACAGTTTAGAAAAGTAATGGTGTTACTTTCCTAATATCACGTTTGAAGCGCATCAAAAGTACACAAAACACGATGCCCATTAGACCTGACATTTTTAGTAGAGCTAAAAATAGCGACGTGATCTCGAAAAGCGGGAAACATCACACAAATCCAGCATAGATCAAAGATGACGATTATGCGCGTGGACACCGATCCCAGTTTGATACAACTCTGTCCTAGTTAGCGTATTATTTCAATTAACCTGATGGTCGAAATGATTTTCGAGTTTGTGTTTCAGCCAGACATGAATTAGACACTAGAATATTATACTGGATATTTTTTATCACCGCGCGCTATAGAACATGAAAAATATAAACACCCGTTTATTTTTATTTTATTACGTCTCATTGAATGGGAAGAATTTTATTTCGTCCAATTTTCTTGAAACTTCTTAAAAACCCTTTTTGACATAATTATGTTGGACCAGAATTTGGCGTTTTTTAAAATTCGTTCCCTAAACGGGTTAAAAAAGGTATAAAAAAACCTGCTTTCGTCGTACCATCGACATATAAATTTTACATCCTTAGATTCGTGTACAAAAATGCAGTATGTTTGTAAACCATTGAAATAACTCATATGAAACATGAAATATCATATCAGCAGATGAATGGATCAATTTCGAATAATGTGAGCTCTGGCGTTTTTTATCGCGTTCATACAGATTTATGATGTAGTTGAACTCACTCATAATTGGAGAATTAAAATGAAGTATCCAGAGAATGTTATTTTTACTCGTCCATTGTTTGTTAGTCATAATTATTGTTCAATTCGTACTCGTGAAAGCTCATCACTATACTTTACATCGCGCTACTGGACTGGACCAGATTGGACAGTTAAATGCAGATTGTATTTTACGATAAGCCTGTATGCACTGCACTCGCAGAGCATCTTATCAAAACAAACTCCCCAATATTCAGCCAAGTTAGTTATTGTGTAAACATCCTCGCGCAAATTACGTACCACAGAAGCCGGAGTTGAAGCCGATTCGGAAATACCCAAATCCGACAATTTGGATCATCTTGGCCCGAGAGCGCCCGCGCCGACCGCCAGCATGGCCGAAAGTGCGTTATTTATTTATTTTAACCCACAACCTGAGCCGCGCTACTCACCTTAGTATCAATATAGACTCCGGGTGGAAGACCCGTAGCTATCACCGCGACCCTCATCAGACCACCATTCGGTCAATGCAATTTCCATTACTCGCCCCCCCACACATGGATTTCGGTTGCACCGACAAGGATTCCGGAGAAGTGGAGTGCTACCTCGAAATACGTAAATAAAATTACTCTAAGCAATATTGATGACGACATTGATTTATCGGCTTTCGCATCATTGTTTCGGAACAATGTAATTGATATTTTTAGGAATCGTCTTGTTTTTGGGTTGTGTAAACATTCGGGCTCTTCTGTCAGTAAGTTAGTCCGTATGTCAGCTCAGTCTGTGATTGTTGGTCGGGTTAAACACCAGTTTTATGAGTTTCTGTTTTTATTTTACTTTTGGGAGTTTCGTTTTGTTGAAAATGCGGACGGAGTTGCGCTCTGTAAGCACTAGGAGAGACAACATTCCGAGCCGTGAGTACACAGAGTGGAGTGCTTGGAATACGTAATATTGAGAATTAGTTGAAGTTTAATTTGTGCATTTGAACATTTTAGATTGCGATACCGGCACCTCGTGTCATATCACGATACAGATGCGTAAGTACATAGAGTTTTTGTGAATGAAAACGTACTCATTAACCTGGCGCGCGTAACGTCTGCTCATAAATAATAATTGTAACAACATTTTGTATAATAGACGCGCGGTAGTGACAATCAAACTCTACTTACTTCGATATTCCTAACATAGTACAAATAAATACTTACTTGAATTGATACCCACTCGAAAAAAATACGGAAAGAACAAATATAAAGGCGGCATTTGTTCCTCAATATTCCTGATATTATACTTTTATCAGAATTTCAAATCAATTCAGTTAATAATAAAGTTGTTTGTTCCCCAGCAAACCCGGAAGCGGTGGGATGCGTGGAAAGGTTCGCTACGATCATGTCATTTCTCCTAGTGATCATCACTTTTCCGTTTTCTCTGTTAGAATGCTTCAAGGTAATTGTCATATCTGTCAAAATTTAGATCTACCTTCATTTATTTATTTTAAGTGACACAACTCGTCACGTTTTAAGTATTATTTTGTTGGTGCCTTCTTACTAGCTAGATCATTAGAATAAGAATCACATAATTTTATATTCAGTTCATTCTGAAAAGTTGTTTGTCCTAGTTTTGCATTAGAATATTTAAATACACAATTACTAAACTGATGTACGAGTATAAATTACATAATAAAATAAATAAAATTTGTTCTTATAGTAAGGTTGGAAGGAAGTATTATAATATTGGTGAAGTCTTAGAAAGCATTAAAATAAAAACATTCTGTCTTTTAGGTTGTCCAAGAATTCGAGCGGGCCGTGATCTTCCGCCTGGGCCGGCTGAGGAAGGGCGGCGCAAGAGGTCCTGGGTTGTTTTTTGTTCTGCCCTGCATTGACACATACCGTAAGGTCGACTTGAGAACAGTGTCCTTCGATGTGCCACCCCAAGAGGTAAATCTACTAGTTATATGGTCTTAAAATCACGAAGAACAAGAATTTTGCCCACATTTTGTACGTGATCAACATATAATGCTTCCACCGAATGTCCAGTCAAGCTTGATTAAGTCCGGTGAAGCTTGATTCGTCGTACTTTTTCGACTAAAGCAAAAGTCAATAAAAAAAATCTCTCACCGAGGGAACTCTTTAAACTGTGCTGGACATCAGGCTATTGCACAAAGTGGTAATTGGTAAGCAATCAAGGATTATATGCTGAAGCCTGAAGCTTATCAATAAACCTGGAAAAATATTGTATAATACCAATAATTTTAAGCATGGGTAAATATTTTTAGTCATTTTACCAAGCAAATAATAGCATACTAAATATTTAGCACCAAATACATGTAGATTTCATTAAAGCCAAAGTTTAGAAACGGCAACTGATCAACGTCAATGTACAGCGTTAATCGGGTAAACATATGCGCGGGCGATCATTCCGGATAACGTGGTATTGAAAACTGTAACCCAGTTGATGCTAGTGCTGACAGCCACCATGATTTGGGCAAAATATAGGAATACGCCGCACTGTTTTTGTTCTAATTAGTTATTGATGTTTGCCAATGACGTGTTTCATATAATTTAAATTAATTTTATATTCTGCCTTCAAACTGCATCGCAGTTTCAGATTCTAAATATCTGTAACTTTGTCTGTTTTCAAAATAATCTTTTTTCTTTATTTAATTATAAATACATCTTACTTATCATCTCACTGTTTTAGTACCATAAAAGAGTTTAAGAGTATGAAAGATTTGTTACCTACGTACGAGATTTTTTGACACGCGTTCAACGTACAACTTTGTTTGTAGGAAGACCGTCAACGTTTTTTTATTTTATTTTACTGAGGTACAATTATTTTTATGTAGGCAATTTCGCGGGTCTATAGCCATGAATTACATCATAATTTTAACTGATAAAAATTCTCTGCTTATTGGATAGATTCTCATTAATTTTACATTTACTCTCTTTATACCATCATCGACTTTATGTTCAAAAGACTGATAGTAAAGTCAACCGTTAGTCGGGTTCGTAGATTTAATTAACGTCCCCATTAAAATAATACTTCGTAAACAAGAAACTTTTTTCTGCTTTTATGCAAGCCTGGTCACCATACACCGCCATTCAGTCGGACTACGTTTAATTGATGACGCCATAAACTATCAATCAGAATTTTACGACACGCAAACAAATGCGCTTGTAATCGCATTGTCTGGAACACCGACCCAGAATGAGGTTATTTTGGTAGATACATTATCTTATGGAATCCTAATAACAAAGAGCACTGAAATAGCGCAATTGATGCAAGATGTCATTGAATTAAAACGTTTTCAACATCCTCACATCTTAACTACTTAGATATTAAACAAGACATCTCTATTTTAAATTGATGTACTACTAAAGTATCTATTTTTAGTGTTCCGTAGCCAAATGGCAAAAAACGGAACCCTTATAGATTCGTCATGTCTGTCTGTCTGTCTGTCTGTCTGTCTGTCCGTCCGTCCGTCCGTATGTCACAGCCACTTTATTCCGAAACTATAATACCTATACTGTTGAAACTTGGTAAGTAGATGTATTCTGTGAACCGCATTAACATTTCCTTACAAAAATAGAAAAAAAAACAATAAATTTAGGGGGTCCCCATACATAGAACTGAAACTAAAAAAAAATTTTTCATCAAACCCATACGTGTGGGGTATCTATGGATAGGTCTTCAAAAATGATATTTAGGTTACTAATAACATTTTTTTCTAAACTGAATAGTTTGCGCGACAGACGCTTCCAAAGTAGAAAAATGTGTGTCCCCCCCCCCTCTAACTTCTAAATTAAGAGAATGATAAATCTAAAAAAAATATATGATGTGCATTACCATGAAAACTTCCAACGAAAATTGGTTTGAACGAGATCTAGTAAGTAGTTTTTTTTTAATACGTCAGAAATCGTAAACCGCAATTTACCTTTCACTATTATTAAAACATCGATCTAAGTCACAACGAACTACAAAAACTTCTATACCTATTGTTACTGGCTGCTACGGAACCCTTCATGGGCGATTCCGACTCGCACTTGGCCGCTTTTTTTCAATTTTCTATTAAACAGACTTCAACTTTCTTAGGTGCAAGGTTATTTATTTTTTCTTGTGATTTGGTCAGATTTTCCCAATGTAAAAAGTAATCCTCTTATGTACACTAGCCAGCACATGCGGCTGGACATGTTGACCTTGAGAGCCCCCGTATTCCGTAGCGGTAGGGCGAATTGTCCAACCGCACGTGCTGAATTCTGTACCTAGTAAAAACTATATAACCACCCTGAATTTTAAATTTTATTCACATCTCAAAAACATACAAAAACAAACATTTCTTCACAGTTTATAGTACTAGTGTAATAAAGAGATTTGAATGTAGTATAGAGCTATTTCTTTTCAGAATGTCCGTTATTTTATTTCCCCAGACAATATCATAATTTGTTTGTTGGACGTGTTTATTTTGACGTGTCTATCCAAATATCTCCGAGGTGTGTCGGCGTCGACAGATATTGGGCAGGCGAATAGATTGAGTTCGAACAAGTATATCCGGACTGAAACTGACCTCATTAGAGTCCGTAGCATATTATTTCGGATTCAATGTAGACGATTCAGAATATTATCGCTTTCAGTATGAAGTAGAAAATTCATAAGTCACATTTTAGGAAGAACTAGAAATTTTGTTAGAACCTTTGGTGAATTAAAAGCGCTTTCAAAATTTATAATATGTTGGCTGTGTGTTTATGTGTGCGTGCAATAATGTAGGTATATTCTAATTAATGGATCGTTATTAGTACATACAGTCACGCCTCTTTTCCGAAGGGGTAGGCAGAGACCACTTCTCTCCACTTGTTACGATCTAGACTTTTCTTAATTTTGCGGTAAATCTGGTAGAATAATTACCCGCATATACCTACCTAATTTCGATTTGCTTTTTCCAAGCATTTTCAATTTGATTTAAAATAAGTCTATCAGATTCCTTTCGTCAGATGCTGGTTAAGTCACATAAAATAACTTAAGGAAATACTTGGTCAAAAGATTACAGAACAATCGAGCAAATGTTTACCTTTGCACCTTGGCATTAGCGCGTTTGACACTAGCCCACCTTACGAGTCGACGGGATGGCATTACCGCGCAGACGCAAATGTCGTGGGAAGCGAGTCAAGATGCGCGTGAGTTGAGTATGGGATGGGACATCATTCGTACCTGACGGCTGATTCGGTCAATTAGATGCAACCGTACAGATTTGTGATCAAGATTTAACTATTTATTTTATTTTTACGCGACTATGCCGCAGCTGAAAGGAGGATTATGATTTACGCCCAGCGGCTCCGCCCGCGATAACAGTTTTTCCCGTGGGAACGAGGCATTTTCCCGTGGCAAAAAGTAGCCTACGTTAACACGTAACATATTAACATTCAGGGTGTCAGCTAACCAAATATTATTAAAATCGATCCTTCCGTTTAGACGTAAAGAAGTAACAAATATACTCACTCACACACACACACAAACTTTCGCCTTTAAAATATTAGTCATGAAGGAAAATGATATTAGTGTGATAGATAGTAACAAATGAAGACGAAAATATTTATTCTTTTTTTTTTTTCTTTTCATAGAATATTTTTAAAACATGAATCGGAGAAGGTCGGGTTCTAGGTTTTAAATTTATTTACACAGAACGATTGATTTGTTGTTGAAACATTCTCGTGTTTATGATAAACTTTTTATAATATTGTAGAAATTAAATTTTGGCAATTGTTAACCTAAACACCAGCTTTGAAATAAAAAATCCTTGAGATTAATTTTGTTGGCTTTTAAACGATACCATTGAAGTTAATAGTTGCAAACATTGGGCATGTTCAACAAAAGACAATATTTCGTTATATTTATAGATAAATACATTTTACAGTCTTACGCAGTTATAAATATCCTAGTGCTTACAATATTTCAGGTTTTAACAAGAGATTCAGTGACTGTCGCCGTAGATGCAGTTGTCTACTACAGGATCAAAGAACCACTAAATGCTGTGGTTAGAGTCGCTGATTACAGGTAATAATATAATCAATTTATTACTTTAAAGTAAGATGAAGACAAATCAGATAAAACACTAATAAAAAAATGTACCAGCCTTGATGTAAAAAGTTACCCATTTAAACTAAGCATGTTTCATTTTGTAGGTTGATCAATTTGATCATATAAATATTATAAAGAGGAAAGGTTTGTATTTGTGTGTGTGTATGTTTGTAATAATAAACACAAAAACTACTGTGCCGATTTCAAAAATTCTTTCAACAAGGTACATTCAGCCACATATGTTAATAGGCTACCTTTTACCGCGGGAAAATGCCTCATTCACATAAGAAAAACTGTTAACGCGGGCGGAGCCGGCGGAAAGCTAGTAATTCATAAAATTATTTACACTGTTTAAGACGACGAGTGAAAAGAGATTGACTAAACAGTTTTATAAGGCGAGAGTGGAAGGAAGCGTTGGAAAGGGAAGACCAAGACGAACGTTACTCGATCAAATCGGGGACGTACTGGCAAAAGGTCAGGTCAGGAGTACTCTAAACCGACGAGCTTGCATGATGAGATTAATGAATATGGCTGATGCGAAAGAAGTGTGTCTGGATCGTAGTAAGTGTAAGGAAGTGGTCTTTGCATACTCCTCCGGGAAAGAGTCGTGATTGTATGTATGTGTATAAGACGACTCGTTAGCACAAACAAACTGGAGTGGATTGCGTTCTAGGAAAGTCAGGCCATGTATATTCTATTTTGTGAGTAAAATAATAAAAATGTATAATATGTTCTTCAAATCTTTGTTTCTTCTAATCTTCAGTGCGTCAACTCGTCTCCTCGCAGCCACGACTCTTCGCAATGTCCTGGGCATGAGGGACTTGGCCCAACTGCTGTCAGATCGTGAAGCCATCAGCCACATGATGCAAGCCAACCTTGATGAAGCTACCGACCCTTGGGGTGTCGAAGTCGAGAGGGTAGAAATGTAGGTACATGGTACATTAAAAATAAATTATTGATGCTAATAAATATCTGCTGCTGGTGTATGTGACGGGTTTCGAGAAAATATCTTTGCTGTTATAAATTTACATTTCAAGTGAACATTTTTCTTACCCCATTTGCAGTCTTCTTTAACAATTGAGATTTTGACGAGTTGCTACTGTACACCGTAATATTTAACTAGTAGTTTATCTGCATCATAATTGTAGTATTAATAAAACTGAACAACTTTCCCCAAGGAACATAGGTTAAAACAATATTTTTTTCATATAAACTTCAGTCACGTAACCGGGCACATTGTATGACAAGTTAAATTTTAATTTTGAGATTTCAACCTATGTTCTTTAGGGAAAGTAGGTACATAGTTCAGTTTCATGAATACTACCGCTATGTTGCGGATAACAACCAGTTTTTCTTGATGTAGACCCACCTGTGCCCTAACCCTGTGTGTGTGTGTGTGTCCTAACTGCTCTAATTTGAGGTCTTATGAGCAAAATTCTGGGTTGGTTTAATTCAAAACTCGAAAATAACTACACTATATCATGGTTGTACATTACAGTTTACCAACTTTTAAATTACAGAAAGGACGTACGTCTACCGGTTCAGCTGCAAAGAGCTATGGCTGCCGAGGCTGAGGCAGATAGAGAGGCTCGAGCCAAAATCATCGCCGCAGAAGGAGAAATTAAGGCCTCGAGGGCTTTGAAGGAAGCGTCCCTCGTCATGATAGATAACCCTATGGCGTTGCAGGTGGGTGGGATTACCTCTCTCCCCTCATTATTTTCTAATCCGCTTCCAAGCAAAGCAACTGTATTCCATAATTTGTTATTATAGCATTGCAAAAGTTCCCGGCTGTAAATGCTGCTATCACTTCATGTAAATGAACAATTTTCTTACCAAGATCATTCAATAGTTTTAATTTAAAGGATCTTGAATAGTTATTAATATTAAAGGCACGGAAAATTATTTCTGTAATTTTTTTCCACAGCAAAAAGAAAAACTTGTTCTTATTTTGTGGTGAGGGAAGTAGACATTTCGGGATAAAGTCATTTTGAAAAAGCGGTCGTTTTGGTAAGGGGTCAAAATGACCCCTTACCAAAATGGTTTAGTAGACTTTATTTACCAAAGGGAATGTATTTATCACTAAAAACTTAATTCATTAAAACAGTGCGATGAAATATAATAAGTTATGCATCCAGCGGCGATGAGATACATCCAGATTCAAAAGTTCGAAATTCAAACAGATTTTTTATCGTTTACAGCTGCGCTACCTCCAGTCGCTGAACACGATATCAGCTGAGAAGAACTCCACGATCATCTTCCCCTTCCCCATGGACTTCCTCAGGACTTTCCTGGGCGTCGGAGCCAGCACCAGCAGCTCTACCCCTCCCTTACCAGTTTAATAATACCATTCTATCTTCTATCTTATATATAAAATTTTCGTGTCACAGTTTTCGTTCCCATACTCCTCCGAAACGGCTAGACCGATTCTCATGAAATTTTGTGAGCGTATTGAGTAGGTCTGAGAATCGGCTACTATCTATTTTTCATACCCTTAAGAGCGGGCGGAGCCGCGGGGTGAACAGCTAGTCTATCTATGTTATATATAAAAATGGATTGCTGTTCGTTAGTCTCGCTAAAACTCGAGAACGGCTGAACCGATTTGGCTAATTTTGTTCTTGAAATATTCGTGGAAGTCCAGGGAAGGTTTAAAAGATAAAAAAAAAAAACGAAAAAAAAAAAAAAACAACGCGGGCGTATAGCCGCGGGCGGACAGCTAGTATTATAATAGAACTGTAGATGTCAAATGGGAAAAAATTATAAAAACCACCGAGTCAGAGGGGTAGGGGGAGAGGGATGTAAGAAGTGAAATAGAACGAATTCAGATCTCTTTTTGTTTCTCTGTTTTTTTTGCATGGTGGACCCATACATCCCCGTTCAACATCGTGGATACTTTTTATCACGAGAAAAATCTCATTCCTACGAGAACTGTGCACGGAAAAGTTAAAAAATAACGCGGGTGTAGTCGCGGGCGGATACCATCCACTACTGTATGAAACCGTCAATTTATCCTTATAATTCTTACCTTGTTGTTAATAAGTTTTTGTATCTAGTCAGTAATATATAGGTACCTGCTATTATACATTATATTTATTTCTTTAATAAAATATTAAGAAGAATGAAATCGGCGGAGTAATTACATCAATTATTATTACATAAGCATAAAGTTTCATTGTTATTCATATTTTTATCTTTTTAATGCATTAAAATAATCATAATGCATGATGTGATGTCAAAGTTGTACATATAAAACTCCTATCAAAACCTACATCTAAATCATTTTCATCGTCAATACACCCAGAAAACATCTAGGTACTGCTGGACCGATTTCCACAACAATCGGTCCTGCGCTACCCACATCCAGCAGTATCCCGCCACCCTCACCAGGTCAT
Source organism: Teleiodes luculella (assembly GCA_948473455.1). NCBI lineage: Eukaryota > Metazoa > Arthropoda > Insecta > Lepidoptera > Gelechiidae > Teleiodes > Teleiodes luculella. The sequence continues at coordinate 5,495,905 of OX419588.1, read as the reverse complement.
TTAAATTGGTAGTTTATTCAATAAAACTCAAAGTTCACAACTAATAAAACTTAATTTATTATGAAGAAACAACATTAATAAATAATCAACAAGGAACTGTAAGTTACTAACTAAACAACAATATAACTATCAGTACCTTCGTGACTTTTCTTCAGGGTTTCCCATTAAAAATCAAACTGATAATACATAACAACTTATAAGAAAATTCAGATTTCCAAATAAAAAAGGAAGAGAATGAAAAGTGCTCGAAAGAGAAAAAAATGCTACAATTATTTAATTTTACTACATTACTAATTTTTTTTTGAACTCATGAAATAAACATGCAAGTTATGTAAGTTCGAGACCAAAAAATGTAAAAAGACGCATATATAAGTAAATCCTTAGAGTATAAATAGAAAATTTTCTGGAAGTAAATCATTTTTACACTCTACTTATTAATACAAAACAATTATCAGCCGAATAGTGACAGTGCATATTTACCTCCTGAAAATTTCTCAGCAATCACATCGTAAAATCCCTTGCGGCTTTCGAAACCTTATTACTGCGATTGGAAAACAAAAAGTGGCCAGCACTTAACACTTAAAACAGAATAACACCTTTGTGAGCAAATTGCTCAAAACACATTTCTTGAGCAAATGTCGTCCTTGCTAAGACTAAATCACAATATTTCTAACTAGCGATGTGGACTAGTATTCGCGTCTGTCGTCGTCGTCGCCGGCGTGGCCGTAATGTCTCGGCTGCTGAGCTTGCTGGTTCTGTCCTCCGGCTGCTTGCTTATGAACCGTTGCCTGCGAATTAAAATACGCATATTATTTTAACGGGTCCTAAATGCGACAACCCAAACGAACATACGGATAATACCGTATAATCTGATTACTCGAACAAACTCAAAATAAAAAAAAATGTTGCTTCCACGTCCACATCTTTTTTAATTCTTCGAAAAATTGTTTGAAATACGTAGAGGATTTTCATTATCCTAGTCTAGTCAAGCAGGGTGAAGAAATGGTATACAGAAATAACTGTTTTCTGTGTCGTTAAAAACCAGGAAAATATGACCCAGATTTTTATTACGCATGCGTTGGACTGTTCGTCTATATGTAGGTACTTTAACACGGAGATGTATTTAGAGAATACACCCGCATTTTATAATAAAACCAAAAATATCCTGAAGCCTGAAGCTTGTCATCATCATCAACCACGAATCTATTAATACTACACTTGTTTTTTAAACGATAAACTCTACGTAAATCGAAATCCTAATTACTAAATTAAAATTTTATATACAGAAAAAACAATTGGATCTCTGCTAATGCAGTGTTTTTTATTACGTTCAATTATTTATTCCAGTAGGTAATCTCTGCATGACAAGTATTAAAAACTAAAACGGCTACATAATTTAGGTTTGACATTTAAAAAATCTAAGCTAACTCGTTCTTAACTACGCCTGGACTGCAATGGTTACATGACACTGCTTGTATTACACAGATACGTAACAGTTAATTATAATGAAGTTGAAAAATGCTGCGCTTTTATTAGGTCACATTACAACTTGTATCAGCACGGAATCAATGAAGCGCGTAACTACAAAATTACAAGTCGATGAATTCATTGATAAGATTTCATCTTTTTTCATTTAGCTAATTCCACGTAACTGTCATTACTTTCACGTGCTAACTTGTTTCCTTCCTAAATTAATGTCTGCCTATTTAATGAAACAAGCAAGCAGTCAACTTATTAGAACATTATTCATTTAGCGCTGAACTGCATTTAAATAAAATATCGACTGTACCTAAATGCATTATTAGTACCGATACTATGTTTCATACATCTTTTTAGAATTCAAATGGCAAATATTTCCTTTCCATAAGTGAGAAAAACAGTAAATTTACAACGTTCACAAGTCCGCCAATGACAACAAAATTTTAAATTGTAATTCTTTTACTCATACACTTGCATTCACTGGAATGCCTATTCATGATTCATAGAATTAGTCCTATGTGCTGCGAATAAGTGTCGTTTAGTTTTGTTTGACCCATAGTTAGTCGACTTACCTGGAATCCGTTCTTCGGGTCAGCGGTGTATCTGACCAGCCTGACGGAGCCGTCAGGTTCTACGAGGGAGTATTCCCCTCGGACTACGTCTCCATCGCGGTGCTCTTTGTGGTTCTGAAGGTTGCCTGTGTGAGGATCTTCCACACCATACGCGTAGTGGTAGTCAGGTTTGGCCTAGAAAATTACGGTCACGTCATCAACACAAAATGTGCTCTTTACTTATCCTAACAGTAAATGGTAAGCGTATCGTTTGATTGAGGACAACAAAATCTAAAGTATTTGATTGTCTTTGAGAGTTCCTGTATCAATATTAAATGATAAAAATAAAATAATTGTGAAATCTTAAGGACCCGAATATTATTAGTGCCTTACCTACGTATTTAAACAAATTAAATGTTAAAAACATAATTCAGGTTTTACATGTTTTAAAGTAGTTAACCTTCATGTATTTACAAGTCTAAAATGCGCTTGTTCTTTTTTTATATTCATAATAGGAATCACATAGAAAGAAAAATCAATATCCGAAAAACTTTCAAGAAAAACTGCACAAATGTGTGTAGGTATTAGTCGAACATACTCACCACGTAGTCTACAGTCTTCAAGTGCGCATACTTCTGGGTCTCGGGATCGATTTGTCCCTTGTTGTGATCGTAACCGTAGCTGGCGTGCTGCTGGGCTGCCAACCCTTGGGCGGCTGGCACCTGCACTTCCACTATCTGACCGCTCACTGGACCACTGAAGCGGTTGTAGGAGTATCCTCCAGGTCTACCGGCCAATGCTACGCTCATAGTAGCCAGGAATACGACAGTCTGTCAAGCAAAGATAGATAAATGAATTAGTAAAAGACGGAAGACTCAAGGAGACGGAAACTTCTCCTTCTCTATTGGTACTTATACTATACGATGGGATTTGAGTTACAGGATCGGTTTAGGTTGTCTCAATATACTTTAAAACTACTATTTTTTTACTTATTAAATACCACGATAAATATCCCGTTTGAAATCTTAATAGTTGGGTTGTCTCCTTTTATAACTTAAAGTCAGGATTTTTTGACCTTAGCATCGTCGTTTAGAGCCCACCCTTAATCACAATCATGAGCATGGGTGACTAATCCTAGGTGCTCCCTCACCGGGAGCATTCGCGTGTAATGTAACGTTACAGATTTGAGCATTACATCAGTGAAGGAGGAGAACCGAGCATTACAATGCGCACCTTGTAATGATACAAAACGGGCATACATCAGTGAAGAAGGAGAACCGAGCATTACAATGCGCACCTTGTAATGATACAATGTGTAATATCTTGATATAACTTGTAACATCAATGCGCTTCACTTCCCCTAGCCCCCCGCCGCTATGAAATGCTCAAAGTCGAATCTATAATGTTACATTACACGCGAATGCTCGTCAGTCAGGGAGGTATTATTGTAATGTAATGCTCAAAGACGAATCTGTAATGTTACATTACACGCGAATGCTCGTCAGTCAGGGAGGTATTATTGTAATATAATGCTCAAAGACGAATCTATAATGTTACATTACACGCGAATGCTCCCGGTGAGGGAGCACCCTTAGTCGATCACGATGGCCCAGTGCGATTTGGTCAGCTTCACACACAACATTTGGATTTCTTTGCAGGTGTATGCTGCTTTCCTCCCGATGTTTTTCTTCACTGTAAGAGCGTCGAATAAACGTACCTACGAATACATAAAATTCATTTGATACGTGCTGGGCTTGAGTCCGCGCCTCCCGATTGGAAGTCAAAAGCCCAAGCCACTGGACTACCGATCTTTTTTCATTATAATCTATATCTATAATATAGAGTAGGTAATTCAGGAAAAAAGAAAGTTTAGTGCAGAGAGATTGAAGCAAAGCGCGGCTCCCTCAGTCTGCTCCAATTTCTCTGGTTTAGTGTCCCGTATGTCACTGTGCTTTCAACAAGAACTTATCTTCTTTCCCAATTAACGCGTTTACCTAACTGATTCGTTGGCATACCTAACTATTTTCTATAATAGACCTTGTACCTACGTAATAACATAATCAAGGCCATGATTATCGAAACCGATTCAAATTGTAACCTTCGTTTTGCAATGAGAAACTTAGCTTTCGGTAGGCCTATACAAATTACTCGCCTAATTAGGGTCGTAGTTTGGTAAACATCGGAAAAGGTGTGAAAACCCTTGTGATTGACCTAATATTTCACTTGTAAATGTTCCCACAAACCGCAAAAACTGTCGACCTTCACGGTTAGCTGCAGCTATCTCGACCAATTTTTTTATTCGTTGTTTATGTTACACAATTCAATGAAACGGGCAATGACAATGAAAATTTGCACCTAAGACGGCAATAACCGCTGAGTTTTCTTTTTTACATAATAATACCGGGTTAATTATTTTCCTGTAAAAAAAAAGGAAATTTCTCACAGTAAACCTATGAGCCTTCGAGTTATGTTATCTGTCACCCTTATTTTTAGTTTAAGACCCGATATGCTTAAGTACGAGTACATACTTATTACATTAGAAGAAAAACGCAAATCAAAACTGAAGTTCATGTTTGAGATTTATAACATAACTAGCGACCCGCCCCGGCTGCGCACGGGAAAATGGTTATTGTGGGTTATCGCTGAAGTATATTATGCATGTATTATACATATAAACCTTCCTCTTGAATCACTCTATCTATTTAAAAAAATCGCATCAAAATCCATTGCGTGTTTTAAAGATTTAAGCATACCTACATAGGGACATAGGGACAGAGAAAGCGACTTTGTTTTATACTATGTAGTGATAATGTCTTACATGCAACCTTTGTTAGTACTTAGGATGAATGAAAAGATAATTCAAAATTAATTAATTAATTTCAACTCATTACATTAGTTTTTAATAAAAATGTTTGCATGTTATTGGTTGTAATTTTAATTTATTACAGTAGGTACATTCTGTGATAAAGAGAGGTAGTCCAAAAAACAGGAAATTTCTCCCCTTTAATAATATTATTATTATTATGCCGAAATTAATACAGCTAATCTACCTGTATTTAATTTCTTATATGCTTTATACGTCCCTATTCTGGGGGCTTGAACATTTCCTGAATAAGTGTTTTTTTTTATTGACCTATTCTTGTGTCGAAAAAGTACGACGAATCAAGCTTCACCGGACTTGCGGGGGATCGGATTGCTCTACCTCAAAGTAGTCATGTACCTACGCCTCTGGGGGCGGCTCAAGGGAGCCTCGAACTTGGGCTTAGCGCGTTAAAACGCGTGCGGAAAAACATAGTGCAGGAGACGACGCCTGAGGGGCTCCGTTTCTGATTTATTAGTTTTGATTTTGGTTTTGGCCGCGACCCGCCGGCGGGTACAGGCATTGTTACCTAAAGGGTATAAATAAGATTTCACTTATTAGAGTCTAGTCGATACTAAGGTGTAAGTGGCAGTGGCAGCTGATCAATTACTGAAAGGACATGCTTAATCAACTTTTACAAATAAACTTTTCTCGGCAGCAAAAATGTGTCCGATTAAAATTATTATTTTATAAATAAATGAGAACCGTTTTTTTTTTCATGGGAAAAGTTATACCGGTAACAAGTAGTTAGTTACAAAACTCTACAAACATTATTACATTTTCTTTTGAGGTGTTCTCTTTTATTAACAATGATAAGGGAAAACACCTAAAAAGCTTACAACCGTTAATTAAATTTTAAACTGCAAAAAACTTTTAATTACCCAATTGAAAACACCCTCGGTTTTTTTTATTGGTTAATAAATTATTCTCAGAAATGACAACCACCGCGCTAGATAACTCACATACATCCCCACCGAAGAACTCGAGATGGGGTTGATGAGGAAATAGGTACCAGCACTAAAATCTAAATTCAAAGTGTCACTGTACAACGAACTAATATGAAAATTCTTCCATTTTTAAATTAAAATGTAATAAATTTCGTACCTACCTTCAATATAAAAGCCATTTGAACTCGGTTTATACAGAACAAGATCCCGACGGAACTGGCCGCACCACCACGGGGCCGGCGTTTTATACCCGTCAGTCGTCAGTCATCCAAACAAGCGCAATCGTTATACTGTCCAATGTGCCAGCCAGTTGCAACAAACTATGAATCAATAATTTTCAATATTCGACACTTGCCACGCAGAACGGCCGTTACAATAAAGTTGCGTATTGTTTAGTTTGATGTTTCAGCGATTACAGACGGCAGTTGTGTTGACTCTACACAAATAATAATAAATTCCGTAGTAAAGGATCCTATATGTATAGGTACTTTTCTGGTAAATAAGCAGTTTTTTGTTTTTTATATATTTTGAAAATCACTTTAGGTACATCAAAACAGTAAAAAACTTTAAATTACAGGTGACAATAAATCCATTCACAAAATGTTGAGAAGGAATGCTAATAAAACCCACAACATTAAATTAATTGACAATAAAGTCACCTATAAAAATAATTATTAATTATACTTTTGACAACCAACGGCAACGAACCACTGATTATTCATGTAAAATTAAAATGATAAAAAAATACAAATGCAATTATTATATCATCGTGTAGTAGGTAGACAAAAGCGCAGGGCCACAGAATACCAAATGCAGGGCGTAGTAAGTAGATAGAGCAGCTTAGTTAGTTAGGCAGACATATCAATTTAGTTTATTTAGTTGACGACCCCGTAGCCTAGCAGGTTGGTAGTTTATAGGTATGTGTCTGGTTGTGTATAGGTAGGTATTTATATTATGTATAGGTACCTATATCAGCTGTCTGACACCCATAGTACAGGTTTGAGATCAGATGGCCGTGTGTGAGATGTCCACACATATTTATTTTATTATTTATGGTTCTAAGTCCTAATTTACAGCCCAAAAGTGATCTCCATGTTAAAAATTCAAATTTTTATGTCCGTCTTTGGGTTACGGATTGACAAAAGAACAGCAAACTCAATTCAATCAGTAAATGTTTTTCAGCTGATGAAGAAGAACTTCGCACAAACCTAACGGATATATCCTCTTCATGCGAGTTCAGCACGCACTTGTTTGTTTTTTGGACTTATTTATTATTTAAGTATCGACTAAGAAAACGATAAGTAAGTAAGGTAGCTACGAGTATATAAGTATACAATATTTATTTCATATATTTTACATAATTATCATCCATCAATCATCATCATCATTAAAGTGGTTTCAAAGAGCGAACGGTGGTGGTGGCAGATGCAGTGCAATACTTAACTTAGATACTATATCTATCTTTCTCATTAGGTATAGTCTGTCAAATAAATGTGTTTACATAGGAGATTATTGGAACTGAAATGAAATGAAATGAAATAATTTATTTTTAACTTTTGGACACTTTTGATCAAAGTTATATTTAGTGGCGAGTTCAGCAAAGCAAAAGGTGCAGTCTTTTGTGGAAAAGAGCTCGCCGAATAAATTCCACAATTTTTAAAACTCGTGACTGGCAGCACTGTCAGCACTGTCAATACTGTTATTAATTTACAGTGTAGTAATGTACCAATATTACTTATTTTTTTATTTTAGTTTCTTTCTCCCTTATGGGAAAGGCAAAGGGATCTAAGCCCATACAGCCTAGTCTTTAGTAGTTTCTTGCAGTTATTATTATCTTCAGTTATTATTTCTTCAGTTTCATTTTGTCATCTTTAATCATTTCTTGTATCCATGTTAAACGTCTTCAGTAGTTTCATTTCTTGTTATGGGATCATTGAAATGCAAGGGTGGTTCTTACATTCCAATGATACTGAAGTTTAACGCGGGGTATCAAACCAGGAACAGCTAACCACTCATTATTTCTCACTTTCATTCGATAGTTCTTCTTTGACAGCACATTATCGCACTAATTCCACCATATTAACACAACAATTACCATGAAAAACTAATTTTAAAAAGGACGAAACAATGAACCCGCCATTTCCTCTCGATTCCCGCGTAAAACTCCTGTACCAATATTACTTAAATTATCTATACTGTAAATTATTGACAGTGCAGCCAGTAACGAGTTTTAAGAGTTCCCAATAGTCTCCATGCAAAAACATTTACAGACTATACTAGAATAATTCACACATGCGGTTGGGTTGGACATTCGCACTACGATACGGGCGCTCTTTTTGGATTAAAAATGAGACAAGAGGATTGAGGTTAATTAAGTTTATTTATTTAAATAGCAGAAACGTATTATATCGCCTTTACCGGCTTTACAACAAGGAAGGAAGGTGAGCAGTGTTGCTAGCATTTAAATAAAATATACATGTTGCCATATACATAATTCAACACACCCCCTCAACATTTATATTTTAGTTTAACATACTTTCTCTTGACAAGTATTAAGAACTTCCCCTTAACAACAAATAACAAGAAGCTTCCCCTTAATTTGCAGACAATAGAAATTATTTAAATTTACCATTTACTAACTAAGCACACTCCCTTAACAAAAAATATTCCTTACACCCCCTTAAGTTAATAGTTATACAAAACAATATCTCGAAATTTACAAAAAAAAATGTTTTACCCAAAGGTTTGGTGAACATATCGGCTATGTTACTATTTGTTTTAATGTATTTAATGTTCACCAATCCTTCTGTCAACTTTTCCTGGGTCTTTCATTTTAAAGTTATTACAAATATTATTTTTGAAAATATTTAGCTCCTTTTCATTATTTCCAAAATAGAGTAGATCGTCTACAAATAATAATACATACATATAGTTATTATTATTCTTTTTAAAGTACAAACATGGGTCATTCTTTGATTTTTCAAAATTATTGTTAATCATGAAATCATTAAATTTTTTATTCCAGTACCTAGGGGACTTTTTCAAACCATAAATAGCTTTTTTTAGTTTACAGATCTGGTTATTAGGTAATCTCATAAATACCTTTTCTTCAATATCTCCATAAAGAAATGCTCCTGTACCGTCCATCTGATACACAGGTTGATTCTTTTGAGTAGCAACAGCCATCAGGGTACGGAATGTTGTTAACTTGGCCACGGGTGCATATGTCTTGTTGTCACAGTTCTTCTGTTGGAAACCTCGGGCCACAAGTCGGGCTTTGTAGATGGTGCTTCCTTCTTTCTCTTTCTGTTTAAATACCCACTTGCTACTGATGATGTCCTCATTTAATGGTACATTTTCTACTTCTTCCCATGTTTTGTTTTCTTTTAATGTCTTCATTTCTGTAATAATGGCTTCTTCCCACTTGGCTTTATCTGGTCTGTTCATTGCTTCTTCGTAGGTCAAAGGTTCTTCTTCTTCATTTGTAGTGAATAAACAATTCGCCATACAGTTCAAATCATAATCTTCCATCCATTTAGGTGGTTTAATTTGTCTTTTCTGTCTTTGATCTGTCTCGTCTTGTTCTATATCAGAAGGTATTACTTCTTCCATCATTGATTCTTCATGAAACGAGTTTAGTGATCCTTCTTCACTTAGACTTTCATAGTTTTCATCAGCAATTTCTTCTTCATACCCTTGTCTTTCCTGTTCTTCTGTATTTTCCTCTTCATTTAATTGTTCTGTTCTGTTTACAGGTTCTTCAAAGCTGATAGGTATGTCGCGGTCATCATCGAAGAAAAGATGCTGTGTGTCTGATCCGGTAAGTGTTTCATAGTCATTTCTAATTATTTTCTCTTTTTCTTTTCCTTCTTTTATAATAACTATGTCTCTTTTAATTTCCACATTTTCTTTTTCAGGTATATAGATCCTGTATCCCTTCGTGTTTTCGCCATATCCGACGAGATATCCAAGATTAGCTTTACTATCAAATTTTTGTCTTCGCTGGTCAGGGATATGAACAGACACTTTCACACCAAATGTTTGCATATTTTTTATATTATATTGTTTACCAAACCACAATTCATATGGTGTTTTATTTTCTATGCGACTTGGTCCACTTCTATTGATAGTAAAAACAGCAGTATTCACCGCTTCGGCCCACAGTTTCTTGCTGAGTTTACTTTCTATGAGCATGGTTCGGGCTGATTCCACAACAGTACGAATTTCTCTCTCAATGCATCCATTTTGTTCAGGCGTATAAGCCACACTTTTCTGGTGCTGTATTCCATATGAATCTAGTAAATTTTTCATTTCCTGACCAATGAACTCTTTTGCATTGTCGCTTCTTATAATTTTTATTTTATGACCAGGATTCACTTGTGTTTCTCTAATAAACTTACTTAGACAGTCAACAGACTGTGACTTGTTCCTCAAAAAGAACACTTTCTTATACTTTGTGTAATCATCTTTTAACAGTAAGAAGAATTTGGCTCCGCCTAAAGAAACTTCTTCCACTGGTCCTCCAATGTCCATGTGTACAATTTCTCCAGGTTCTGTTGCTCTGTTCTCACTGGAAGGGAAGGGGTCTCTGTGTTGTTTCCCTTTAAGACATGATACACAAGTCTCTTCTTCTCCACTTTCAAATGGAATATTTTGTATTTTCAAGACATTCTTCACCTGTTTTATGTTCTGGTGACCTAGTCTTGCATGCCATTCTTTCAATTTTGAACTGCTTTTGCCAACAAGGGCGGCTTCTTCATTTTTAAATATCATTATAAACATTTTACCAACTCTTTGTGCTATGGCATGTACACTGTTGTTTTTGATAAACTTACATTCATTTGCGAGTGATGATAACTTATAACCTTTATCTAGGGCTACACCCATCGAAAAAAGGTTCACTTTCAGATCTGGCACGTACAATACACTGTGAATGGTTGTAGGTATCCACTGTCCTCCGTCATAGGCTTTTAAGCGAATGTCACCATACCCTACACCTTTTATAACTGTACCGTTACCTATTACAACGTCTTTTGGCACTAATAAACTTTTGTAATTTACAAAACTGTCTTTTAAAGAGCACATATGTTCAGATGCACCACTATCAAGATACCAGTCATTTGAAGATTTGGAGGTTAGAGCACTAATTGACACTGACGTGAATGCGTTTTGTTTTGCACTGTCTGGTTTCCACTTACTCGTATGTCCATTTGAAGGCCCCGGCAACCAAGGTGTCCGACGGTAGCGACATCTTTGGTGGCCGCGGCAACCTTGGCGGCCACCACTTCATCTGTGTATTCAAGTGGCCTCTATGCATTATGTAGCGAACTATTTGATACGAAACGTCTATGGAGACCTTCTCAAATAGTTTACGAAGCAAATAATAGGTGGCAAGGAGTATATTTCCCGGGTACTTTTTTTTCTGGACTAAAAAAAAAAACACGACCGCGTCCATTTTGCGTCTAGTTCGAGAACCGTGAACAACTTGAAGATAATGTCGTAAGTATCTAGTGTTTTCTTCGATAATCAGTGTGTGTTTTATATCAAATTGTTCGTGTTGAATTGTGCTTCAAGTGTGTCGTGTAGTTTTGTAAAGAATTTGAGCTGGTACTCGAAAAAAAACCTCCAGATTATAGGTCGTGATTCTTTGGAGGTTAGATCTGTTTTGGCGGTGAATATTTGTTTATTTTTTTTAAATATTAGTTAAAATTACGATGTAAATCATTAGCCTCAGTATTTAAAAATGTGTTCTGATAACCAATTCTTCGAAATCCGGGCAGATTAACAAGAAATATGTGTTTTAGTCATCCGGCATTCCGGCCGTTACGGCATGGCAACAATAGTTGCCACGACGTTTGGTGTTTCTTGGAAAATAAGGGTCTGCGCAAGCGAACGACAGGTAACTGAACTGGGACTAGGAACTTGAATGTTGTTTGACTAGAGTATGTTTTTTTTTCTGTGGTGTTGATTGTTTTGTATGCTTATTGTGAAATACAGTACAGTCGGCAGCAAGGAAAAATAGTTACATCTCTACCCATTCTTTTTTTGCTTTGTTTTGCGTTGGTTTTTTTATGTTTTCTACGGTGTTGATTGTTTTGTATTCTTCTTGTTATATTGGTACAGTCGGCAGCAAATAACAATTTCATACCTTACTCATTTTTTTTTGCCCTGTTTTGCGGTGGTTTTTTTTTTACGTTTTCTGCGGTGTTGGTTGTTTTGTATGCTTCTTGTTATATAGGTACAGTCGGCAGCAAATAACAATTTCATACCTTACCCATTTTTTTTTGCTCTGTTTTGCGGTGGTTTTTTTTTTACGTTTTCTGCGGTGTTGGTTGTTTTGTATGCTTCTTGTTATATAGGTACAGTCGGCAGCAAATAACAATTTCATACCTTACCCATTTTTTTTGCTCTGTTTTGCGGTTGTTTTTTTTTACGTTTTCTGCGGTGTTGGTGGTTTTGTATGCTTCTTGTTATATAGGTACAGTCGGCAGCATATGTGAATGAAGGCTTGGTGGTTTTGTTTTCGCGGTGTTTTTTGTTTCTTATTTCTTTTGCTTTTGCTTGTGCCTGCCTGTTTATGACTAACATTTAATTACTAACATTTCTTTTTGTAGCGACAACGAAAATATCTATATGGACTTGGATGATGTGGAGTTTGAGGTGGAGGTGGAGGCAGAGGCGAGTGAGCCATCGTCACCTTCACCTCCTCCAAGGGGCCGCGGTCGTGGTCGTGGTCGCGGTCGTGGTCGTGGTCGTGGCCGCGGCCGGGGCCGCGGGGTTGGAGACGAGGAGGTTGCCGCCACAGCGTTAGTATTATTATCTTGCAAAATAATATTTTTTATTAAAATAATAATATTTATTAAAACCATAATAATTTACTGTGCACTTGTATTTGGTCAGGCAGAGGCCGTGCTCGCGGACGGGGGAGGCGTGGGCGTGGACGCGGAGGGGCACCAGAGCCAAGGTATTCAGAGCGTGCCTGACTTGTGTCACTGTAAATAAACTTTTCAGTTTCCACCCATCTAAAGTTTTTTTTTTTACAGCGATCCATTGGAAGTGGCGCGGCAAGCTGCCAGGGAGCGCAGGCGGCAGCTTGCCCTGCTGCAGCCCGCAGCTCGCAGGCAGCTGGAGGAGGAGGCGCAAGCTGCGGAGCTGCACCGCGTCCTTCTGCCCGACGCCCCTCCGCGCAAGAGACGAAGAAAGTTAGTGATGAAAAATAGTAAATTACTCTGTTATGATATTATTTCATTAACATTGATAACTAACAAAATGTATAATTTCAGCATACCCTCCCCTGAACGCCAGCCTTGCGTAGTGACGACGGGGCCTGTGGGTGGTAAGTAAACCTACTTTTGCATAATAATGTAGTATGTTTTTTTGTTTTTCTGTCATTAATCTCTTTTTTTTTGTTATAGATGCAGCTGTGGCGGGCCCCAGTGCGGCTCGGGGGGCACCATCTCCCATGCCTCTGCCCAGGCCTGTGGCTGGTAAGTAAACCTACTTTTGCATAATAATGTAGTATGTTTTTCTGATTTTCTGTCTTTAATCTCTTTTTTTTTTGTTATAGATGCAGCTGTGGCGGGCCCCAGTGCGGCTCAGGGGGCACCATTACCCATGCCTCGGCCCAGGCCTGTGGCTGGTAAGTAAACCTACTTTTGCATAATAATGTAGTATTTTTTTCTGATTTTCTGTCTTTAACCTCTTTTTTTTTTGTTATAGATGCAGCTGTGGCGGGCCCCAGTGCGGCTCGGGGGGCACCATTACCCATGCCTCGGCCCAGGCCTGTGGCTGGTAAGTAAACCTACTTTTGCATAATAATGTAGTATTTTTTCTGATTTTCTGTCTTTAACCTCTTTTTTTTTTGTTATAGATGCAGCTGTGGCGGGCCCCAGTGCGGCTCGGGGGGCACCATTACCCATGCCTCGGCCCAGGCCTGTGGCTGGTAAGTAAACCTACTTTTGCATAATAATGTAGTATTTTTTCTGATTTTCTGTCCTTAACCTCTTTTTTTTTTGTTATAGATGCAGCTGTGGCGGGCCCCAGTGCGGCTCGGGGGGCACCATCTCCCATGCCTCTGCCCAGGCCTGTGGCTGGTAAGTAAACCTACTTTTGCATAATAATGTAGTATTTTTTTCTGATTTTCTGTCTTTAACCTCTTTTTTTTTGTTATAGATGCAGCTGTGGCGGGCCCCAGTGCGGCTCGGGGGGCACCATCTCCCATGCCTCGGCCCAGGCCTGTGGCTGGTAAGTAAACCTACTTTTGCATAATAATGTAGTATGTTTTTCTGATTTTCTGTCTTTAATCTCTTTTTTTTTGTTATAGATGCAGCTGTGGCGGGCCCCAGTGCGGCTCGGGGGGCACCATCTCCCATGCCTCTGCCCAGGCCTGTGGCTGGTAAGTAAACCTACTTTTGCATAATAATGTAGTATGTTTTTCTGATTTTCTGTCTTTAATCTCTTTTTTTTTGTTATAGATGCAGCTGTGGCTGGCCCAAGCCGACCTAGGACTTCAGTTGGTACGTAAAAAAACAATTAAAACAAAAATGATTTTATGATTAAGTTCGATGGTTCAAACCCCGGCACGTACCAATGTGTTTTCGATTTTCGAATTCATATGTACGTTTATTCGACGCTCTTACGGTGAAGGAAAACATCGTGAGGAAACCTGCACATACCTGCGAAGAAATTCAAAGGTTGTGTGTGAAGTTGACCAACCCGCACTGGGCCAGCGTGGTTGACTAAGGCCTATTCACCCTGGTATCAGGGTAGGCTCGAGCCCCTCGGTGGGGACATATATGAGCAGTTAACGAAAAATGATTTTCATGCATAGATATAGTATAGTAGTTAATAGTAGTTATAGATTGGCCACCGTGCGACCGGGCGTAAGAGAAAGACATACATTGAGTCTATCTATGAAGTGTGCCTATACCCGACAATGAAAAAATGCTCGGTCGGTGATAGAGACAAAACATGATGCATCTTTTCTATTTCCTCTTTTAGGAATCGCAATAAGACTATCTTTTTCTGTCAAAGTGTGTCAGGCCCTTGTTTTCATGGCATGTCAGCATCGTGGATATTAAATGTTTTTTTTTCTTTGCAGGACTACTCGACACTAGCTCCGACGGCACCATAACTGACTGGTTGGCACTCGAAGATGACATTAACGACTGCGACATGGACTGCGACATGGACTTGGACGACGACCAAATGATCAATAGACTTACCGATTCACGCGACGCCGCATCTCAGCCTGCGACAACGGAGGATATGTCACCGGCTGACGTTATCCTCCTGCGTCTGAATGACCAGGCTGATGATGTGGCGTTGCGCGAAATCGCGCCCGACGACATGAGTTATGACTTTAACTGGACTCATGACAAGAACTCTTTCGTTGGCCAAAGAGAAACCTTTACTGGACCGACTCCTGGACCGACCTTCGACGTGACCGAAGCTACAACCCCTGTCGACATTTTTTATAAAATGTTCGACAGTGACTTTATCGACAGCATTGTACTTGAGACGAACAAATACGCGCGACAGGCCATAGACAACCTGACTGAACAGGGCAAAATCGGACGTCACTCTCGACTGCTACGTTGGACACCGACTGACAGAGACGAAATGATTACGTTTTTGGCAGTAATGGTCTTGCATGGCCTATTTCCATTGCCCCGAGAGGAATTCTACTTTCGGTTCAATGGATATGGGACCATGCCGTACATGAATCGTGTCATGTCATACAATAGGTTTTTACTGCTGAAGACGTTTCTCCATTTCGTCGACAACACCACTATTACTGAGAGGACTAAACTCAGTAAAATTCAACCTGTACTGGACTATTTGGACAACAAATTTTCCAGTCTATACAATTTATCTCCAAATATCGCGATCGACGAGTCGTTGCTCAAGTGGCACGGCAGACTCGGATTCTCTCAAAAGATCAAGACCAAGGCCGCACAAGTCGGGGTGAAAACCTACGAGTTGTGCGAGTCAACATCTGGTTACCTTTGGAGATTTTTTGTATATACTGGAAAATCTAACACGACGACTGACCAGACTACGACCGACCAGACTCCGACTGACCAGACTACGACCGACCAGACTCCGACTGACCAGACCTCGACTGACCAGACCCCAACTGCCCTGACCCCGATTGCCCAGACCCCGACTGACGAGACCCCGACTGACGAGACCCCGACTGACGAGACTCAGACTCCATCTACGAGTGCCAACCTGACCAACGATCCTAGACCGACTAATGCCACAGCCAAAATAGTGTACGACTTGGTTGGACCGGTACTAAACCGAGGCCACGCGCTGATCATGGACAATTTTTACAATTGTCCATTATTAGCACGTTGCCTCAAACGACAAAAAACTGACAACTATGGGACATTGAGACTGAATCGGGAATTTGTGCCCGATTCATTAAAAAAACTGACGAAAGCTAACTTGAGACAAGGTGAAGTAGTGACTAGTTACTGTCCTGACCTTGCAGTGATGGTATGGCGAGATTCTAACCTAGTTAGCATGATCTCGACATGCCATTCACTGCAAGTCAGGCCACATCAGAAATATAACAAACTGACTTATAAACCGGACCTTGTACTGGACTACAACAAAACCATGGGAGGCGTTGATAGGAAAGACCAATTCCTGTCAGCGCATCCCGTGGAACGACTCCGAAATAAGGTGTGGTACAAAAAGCTGTTTCGTCGGCTGTTCAACGCCGCTTTATTTAATTGTTTTGTGTTGTACCACACCGCACACCCGAAGATGACTCACAGACTGTACCGACAAACTTTGGCAGAGGACTTGTTACGACGACACCGACAACTCGACTTAACCGTCGAGCCTCGACTGCTACATAGACGGACAGGTGAGACCACGACGACCACGACTAGAAACCCTCCAGCTCCACGCGACTACGGGGTGTTCCTGGACCACAATCACTTTCCGGAACACACGGGCTCAAAATACACAAGGTGTTTTTTGTGCTCCAAATCAAAGAAATTAGCCCGTACCGTTTGGAGATGTGAGCAGTGCAAAGTGAATCTGTGCATTCCGATTTGCTTCAAACAATACCACAAGACTCAACGGGACGTAGTGACTGCGAGAGACTTTGAGACTTTCGACGTGACTGACCTTGACAGACTAGTACCTACTTCACGTGACTGACTTGCACTTAGAGACTTAGACTGACCGACTGGCTGGCTGGTACATCTAAAATGACTGACATATATTACTCACTTACTACAACTACTACACTTACTCACTTTACTTTACTTTATTTATTTATTTATTTGCTCTTTTTTCTTTTACTCGACTTTGACTTTGTGCCGTCGAAGCGTCAAACTCAAGAACATGGTGCTTGGGGAAGCTGGTTTGCTCTGTGCCAGTTGTGTTGCCTTTCTCTTTTAATTTTATAATAATTCGTTTGCGCTCTTTGTAAAGAAGACTTCTAACATTGTAATAATTTTTATTAATTGCATACAACTGATATCACATCGCCTCTTTTAGATTGTTTGATCTCTTTTTTATTGCTTAGACTTGTACATTCGTTTGAGACTTTGCCAGTTGTGTTGCCTTTCTCTTTTAATTTTATAATAATGCGTTTGCGCTCTTTGTAAAGAAGACTTCTAACATTGTAATAATTTTTATTAATTGCATACATTGCGTGATATATACATTGCATTAAACTGATATCACATCGCCTCTTTTAGATTGTTTGATCTCTTTTTTATTGCTTAGACTTGTACATTCGTTTGAGACTTTGCCAGTTGTGTTGCCTTTCTCTTTTAATTTTATAATAATGCGTTTGCGCTCTTTGTAAAGAAGACTTCTAACATTGTAATAATTTTTATTAATTGCATACAACTGATATCACATCGCCTCTTTTAGATTGTTTGATCTCTTTTTTATTGCTTAGACTTGTACATTCGTTTGAGACTTTGCCAGTTGTGTTGCCTTTCTCTTTTAATTTTATAATAATGCGTTTGCGCTCTTTGTAAAGAAGACTTCTAACATTGTAATAATTTTTATTAATTGCATACATTGCGTGATATATACATTGCATTAAACTGATATCACATCGCCTCTTTTGGATTGTTTGATCTCTTTTTTATTGCTTAGACTTGTACATTCGTTTGAGACGAGAGCCGGTCTTGGGCAGAGCAAAGTTTCTTATTTTCTTATAATAATATGACGTCATTAAGTGTAGCAAATAATTAATAAATACAAAATACATTTTGAATTTGAAGCTATGTTAGAATCAAGCTATGTTAGAACCCTGAAAAGTCAGGAAAAGTAAAAATGTAAAAATAATAATAATAAAAAATAAAAAAAAAGAAAAGAAAAAAAAAAAAAAATGTAAAAAAAAAAAAAAACAAAAAAAAAATAAAGAATGTAAAAAAGAAAAAATAAAACAAAAAAAAATATGTAAATAAAATGAAATGATGATGATGATGTATGTAATTGTAAAATGTATAATTCATTGTGTATAGCTTGACCTACTGTCTACTGTACCTATTTGCCAATAATTGAGCATTCGAGTAAAGTTACAAAAAAAAATGAAAAAATTAAATTGTAAAATGTATAATTCATTGTGTATAGCTTGACCTGCTGTCTACTGTACCTATTTGCCAATAATTGAGCATTCGAGTAAAGTTACAAAAAAAAATGAAAAAATTAAATTGTAAAATGTATAATTCATTGTGTATAGCTTGACCTGCTGTCTACTGTACCTATTTGCCAATAATTGAGCATTCGAGTAAAGTTACAAAAAAAAATGAAAAAATTAAATTGTAAAATGTATAATTCATTGTGTATAGCTTGACCTGCTGTCTACTGTACCTATTTGCCAATAATTGAGCATTCGAGTAAAGTTACAAAAAAAAATGAAAAAATTAAATTGTAAAATGTATAATTCATTGTGTATAGCTTGACCTGCTGTCTACTGTACCTATTTGCCAATAATTGAGCATTCGAGTAAAGTTACAAAAAAAAATGAAAAAATTAAATTGTAAAATGTATAATTCATTGTGTATAGCTTGACCTGCTGTCTACTGTACCTATTTGCAAATAAAATTTATGTACCTATTTTTTTAAATGAAAATAAAAAGAAATAATTATAAAAATTGATTTTTATTTCTGTAATATAATTTTCATCTCCGCCCGTGAGTAGCAGGCCATTAGGTTCGGCGGCCATCTTGTCATATTTCGGCCGGCTCTGCCGGCCGTGCGGGCTCGCACCCGGCTATGTGAAGAGGTTGATTTGAGGATGTTTTACAGCAGGAAATACTGTAACAAATGAGTTGATTTTAGTATCAATGGAAAGGTAATATAATCTATTTTATCATGGCAGGACAAAATTGGATATAAATGTATATACAGAACAGCAGAAACGAGAAATATTCACACTTTCGTGCGATTCGTATCAATGTTTTGACAAAACCTGTTCGTTTCACAATCTACTTTTAATTATTTTTTTAAATTTCTCTGCCTAGATGGTTGTTCGTTTCAATAGCTATTCGACAGTTTTTTTTTTTTTGGGATAAGAGCTGCGTTCATGAAACTATGATCGGTTTTCTCAGCTGAGCCGCCGTGCACCCGCGCGCGGCGGCGTTTTTTTGCCCGCGGGACGTTTCGCGCTGCCACAGCGGCGCCGCGCGGGCGGTCGAGTGGATGTTCACTTTTAATGTTCTTGTTAAACCAACATTGCTCCGAAGAATGTCCATACTTTTTGCACTGTTTACAAAATAGTCTAGCTTTGTTTATTTTACAGTCCTGTTTATAATGTCCTGCTTTACCGCAGTTGAAACACTTTCTTGATGAAGACATATTGTACCTTTTACTAATTAGAGCTGTCTCGTCATCACTTGTTGATACTGTGCTTGACTTGTTGTGCATTTTATTTCTTTGCTCCTCTATTATTAAGCGAGCTGTCAGTTCTGACATGGTGCGCTTTTCAGACGGCACGGAGTCCCACGCTGAGATGAAGTGCCTATATTTTTCATTTACCGAGCTAATAATCTTTGTGATGACCATATTTTCGGGAATTTCACCTCCAGCCTGTTTGATTTTTGATACTATTAGTTCAATGTTAGCAAGGAATGTAGCCATATCTTCATTCTTATGTTGCATTTCAAAAAATCTTTGTTGCAGTATGTGGAGAGACACGTCTGACTTTTGCTCGTACACAATACACAGTTTGTCCCATATAGCCTTCGCAGTTTCGCAGTTTTGAACTTGTAATATTGCTGCTGGCGAGAGACGGGTCACTATCAATCCCTGCGCCTTGGCATCCAGCTTATCCCATTCTTTTCTGTTCTGGGTATCTTCTTGTTTAGGACATGGGCGCGAACCATCAACAATGTCGAATGCGCCTATTGCTTTTAGGAGAACCTTTAGCTGAAAGCGCCAGCTACTCCAGTTCTCAGCTCCTTCCAGCTTGTTCGTATTGGAATTTCCCAACAAAGAGGTACCGTTGTCCTCCATTTTGTTTCGCACGTGCGGCTTTTACTGCTTCACCGCAGATTTCACTGTTTTACCACAGATTTCTCTCAATCCTCTTTTCCAATCGGTAAGGGCTGGGCCCATAACCTTTTGGATTAAAAATGAGACAAGAGGATTGAGGTTAATTAAGTTTATTTATTTAAATAGCAGAAACGTATTATATCGCCTTTACCGGCTTTACAACAAGGAAGGAAGGTGAGCAGTGTTGCTAGCATTTAAATAAAATATACATGTTGCCATATACATAATTCAACAGCTCTCAAGGTCAATATGTCTAGCATGTGCTGACTGGCTACTGCAGTACCCAGTACCTAACTATTTTTACAGTATTATATAAAGTATTTATAGTATTATTCCTTGCACTATATTTACCTATTCGTACTTACACAATTTTTAGAAACATTATACTTGAGAGCGCCCGTATTCCTTAGCGGTAGGGGCGAATTCCGTAGTGCGATTGTCCAACCGCATGTGCTGGCTTCTGTACCTACTAATACTAATAAAAAAGACACGCCGTACGCCTTGCGGCTCAGCCAGCTGTAGGTACTCTTTTTTTTTTTATTGACCTATGCTTGTGTCGAAAAGGTACGACCAATCAAGCTTCACCGGACTTGAAAAGCTGTTACTCCCTAACTAAGGTATTTTCTATCTTTATACCAAGTTTCATTTCATTATCGGTTTTGTAATTTTGGAGCCTGTTCAGTGCAAAGAATTATCAAATCCTTTTTCATTTTAATATCAATACCTATAGATTACCGTTTTCGTAGCTTCAACAATTTAAAAATACCGCGCCCGCCGCGCCCCATTTTTTTTCATTTTTGAATTTATTGGGTGTACTTTATTTGGTCGTGCATTATAGGGACTCCCAAGAAAATAAAAATCTGACGTTTGCTTGTTGCCGTTGTTGTTGTTTGTTGATTTATTATTCCGCGGAACGAAACTTTTAATTTTATTATTTTCTTATAAAAAAAATGAGTAGCCCTAAGAAGAAAAAGATAAAGGTTGAAGAAGCTGATCGTACGAACCAAGTTAAACGAGAGGGTGACTTTGAATCTTCGCCAAAACGCGTGAAAATCGAAGCGACCTCGAGTAACACTGATATTGCAGCTCTTAAAAGAAAGAATTTCATCACAGCTTGCGAACAAGTGTCCTATGACGCCTACTTTGACTTCGGCACGCGTTTCCAGCTTGTGTACTTGCCTTCTTGCATGAACCCTGGAACATGCAACCACTTAGACGCGGGAAAAGTAGTAAGTATTGCTTACCTGAAGCACAGAAGAAAATAATAGCTGAAGTGACTCTTTAATGCTTACTTCTATTATATCTCAACGGACAGAAACATTTCGTTAATTAACTTGTATTTTAGGCATTGAACTTGACTCTGACCGCATCAACATAATAGTGAAAAAGAATAAAAGAGGAACTGAATTCGAAGAAAGATGTGAATAAATATTATGTAAATGAAACACATCAAATAATGCAACCCCTTTTCAAAAATATTATTGCTATTCCTATTAATTTGCAAAATGTAAACAATTATTATTTTATATTTTATTTCCTTAATGAACAAGAAGCATTTATCATTTTAATTTACAGTTAAATATTATGGCCCTACCAGACTATGCTATGCAATCCATTAAGATAGAAGTCAACACATACACCTGGATGGAAGCTCTGGAAATCTGTCAGTTATGCATTACTCCAGAACAGTATCTGACTGCCGACTTACTCAAGGATGTTATTGAAATTATCATGGTAAGTCATCATTCAATTATCTTGATAATCACCTCAAGTCAGTCATTGGTTTCAATGCAACCTTAGGCATGATTATCTAGATTGACTATCAACTTCTACTTTAAATGTTCTATGGCACCCATAATTCTTTAAACTGAGTGTCTTATTTTTAAATTATAATTGGATGTTTCAGGAGGATTATGAAAATCAGTGTTTGTGCTGAGAGTCTTTCCTTTTCCTTTCGCCAATTCATACGAATGGAAAAGTAGTTATATTTTATTAAGTATCTAAGGTTATTATTGTACAAGCTTTCCGCCGCAGCTCCGACCGCGTTAACAGTTTTTCCCGTAGGAATGAGGCATTTTCCCGCGGTAAAAGGTAGCCTATGTTACTCAGGATAAATGTAGCATTCTAATGGGGAAAGAATTTTCGAAATTGGTTCAGTACTTTTTGAGTTTATTCATTACAAACATACACACACACACACACACACACACACACACACACAAGAAAATACAAATCTTTCCTCTTTATAATATTAGAATGATATATTGGTGAATAAGATTTAAAATTATTATTATAAATTTCAGAATGCACAAGAGGACACACTAGCAGATTACTCAGTAGACGAACTGTTAGATAGATGTCAACAAATACTCTGCCAAAGCTTCAGTATCCATCCTCCATGTGCCATGAAATCTTTGAGAAACCTCTACAATAATTTCCTCACCTCACCAATGGATTTGAAAGAGAAAACATATTCAAATAGGAAGGAGTTCGGATGTGACAAAGGTGTGATCAAATATTGTATGAACAGACTTGAGTATGAACTCAGTTTAGACAGCAAAGATGAAGCAATTATTGACAAAGATGAGCACTTGCCAGAAGATATGACTAAGAGTGTGAAGGGACTGCATTGGCAAAAGGAAAAGTTTGAAATATTTGAGGTTTTAGAGAGGCCAGAAAGAATTAAGAGAATTATGACAGTTTTAGAAAGTCTTGTTGAGTTATTGCAGTTTGATCTGGCTATTTTCCACTCCAGGTAGGCAGTAAAAGTCAACATAAGTGTGGACAAAAATATAGAAGTAGGCAATGTATGTAATGAAATATTCAAATTATTCTTGTTTTTTACAGGTATAAAAACAATTTGGGTGGGCATGTAATGAGATCACACAAGCCTTTGATAGCATTTGTTTTGTGGTCAAACAATGTGCTCTACACTGGAGTGGTAAATAACAATGTTCGTCAAATGTTGAGACTGTTTGTGAACTTGATACACTTGCAGTATCCTGAAGAGCACATTCGGACTTTATCTGTAAGTAAACAACTATCTTTTTCTATTGGATAATATATACAAGTTAGTGGCAAATAACTTGAACATGATGTTTCACTATCCTGTATTATTGACATTTGTAAATTGGTTTAATTGAAATTCATATTTGATGTAAAGGCCTGTGAAAAAAACAGTATCAAGAATAGTAAAAAAAATTATTAAAATATACCATCATTTCTTGTAAAATTTTTCAATTAAGTGAAGATAAACCTTAGAGTAACGCCGGCCTCGGAAGGCCCGCGTTGCACTAAGAGATAAACAGACAAAATATTTTTATTTAAGTAGTCTAAAAAAAATTTTTTCTATTTTCAGATGTGGCTTACTGTGCTCATTCAAATGTTTTACATTTGTGAGCTCCATTCCAACAGTGACTACCCAAATACAGGAAAATATTGCGCAGCATTTGCAAGAGAATTCTACAAAATTATTGCAGGTATCTACAAATTTCAATGCAGAATTCTGACACATTATCTATAATTAGCTTTCCGCCGCGGCTCCGCCTGCGTTAACAGTCTTTCCCGTGGGAATGAGGCATACTCCCGCGGTTAAAGGTAGCCCATAGGCTGAGTAACATATTACTCAGGGTGAATGTAGCTTTCTAATGGTGAAAATCGGTTCAGTAGTTTTTGAGTTTATTCATTACAAACATACACACATACACAAATATAAATCATTCTGATAAGATTTTCTGATAGCCATTATTCTGTGATGGCTGTGTGTGTGATGTCCCCACTTATCAATACTGTTTCACAGTTTATTATCTAACTAGCGACCCGCCCCGGCTCCGCACGGGAAAATGGTTATTGTGGGTTATCCTTAAGCATATTATGCATGTATTATACATATAAACCTTCCTCTTGAATCACTCTATCTATTAAAAAAAACCGCATCAAAATCCGTTGCGTAGTTTTAAAGATTTAAGCGTACAAAGGGACATAGGGACATAGGGACAGAAAAAGCGACTTTGTTTTATACTATGTAGTGATAATTGTTACAACTATTTCAATATTTTTTGCTCTTCTTCCTAATGTTGGTAATGTTTTCTTATTTTCAGAAATGCCAGAGAGTACTATAATCAGGGTATTAGAACAGATATACCCAACATTCATGAAACATCTAATCAGTCTCTTACACATTCAAACATTGCTATCAACAAAAGAAGATGACATCATAAAAATCTTTATCAAGTTTGTAAAGGAGGCTCAATGGGAAGAATTTCCCAAAACTGAAAATGAAATTTTAATAACAAAAGCCAATTTAATCAGACCAAAGAAAGTAAAAGATTTCATGACTTACCTTAGTAAAGTATGCAAAAATGTAGCTACTATGGATGATAGTGCAAAAATTGTCTACCCAAAATTAGACCCCACTGCTCAACAAAAAGATGCAGAAGTTGATAGAAGTCATGTTGTACATGTTTTGTATATTGCAGTAGATGCTTACTTAGACGCTTACAGTGTGCAGAGTGTTCAAGACACTTTGGACCATTTAAATGAGCAATTGGAGTTAAACGGCGATATAAGCATGCCTTTCGTAGCTGAAAATTGTTCATATTCTGTCACTGAAACTTTTATAAAAAAATACAGATCTATTTACAGAAATCTCACTGAGTTGATATCTGTTTTGCAGAGTTTAGATAAAGAAGAAGTACCTGAAATGACAATTTTTGAGAGGATAGGTTTACTGTAAGGTTTATGGTTGTAGAAACTTGTGAAACAAGTGAAAATTATTGTTTTGTTTTGTAAAAACATATAATGAAACAACGTTTTTTTAAATGACGTGCCATTAATTAATAAAACATTCATAGAATATAGACAGGGACCAAATAGTGTTTAAGTAAGACTATTAACTATTTTACTCGAAATAATTCACAATAATTTAACCATTAATTCCTGAGAAGACTGTTTACACTGTTTTATTGTTATGCATGTTGTCTAATTTATAAGAATTCAGTATAATAGTAAGTTCTATCAACTAGCTTGAACATGTGAGATCAGACAGTACCTGATAGGGGTATCAGATAGGGGTTTCTAGTACCTACTAGAAACCCCTATCACAACTCCCTAAATCTCATTGTTACTCTCTATCCCTCTCTTTCTCATCTCTCTATATCACAATGTCACTTGTGATTTAAACAGGTTCACAGTATTCAGTTCAGTATGTATGAAATAAGTGCCCCTAATTTCAAAGCAAAATGTTTCATGTATAGCTGCCTACCAAAGCTCACCTTGTTCATGGATTTTCTTAAATCTTTGAACAAGGTAGGCTCACTGTGGCAGCTGTGTGTGAGTTCATTCTACAATCTTTTTTTATCAAGTCAAAAACTTGATTTTTTTTATTTCATGTGTCCTTACTTGGTTCAAGAATTTTCTTTATTACACCTATTATATAATGCAGTACTTATTTCCAGTATGTATAATGTAAATTGTTGATTATTTTGTAACTTTGTACCTACTTTCATGATTTTGTGTGTGACAGAATTAATAAAAGATAGATTTAATGATAATTACCTTTTATTTACAATCTTATCCTAAGGAACATTTCATAATAGATATTACAGCAACATATCCACTGGTCTGAAAGATTAATTAACATGGACTGCTACAGTTTTATGTATTTATATTAGTAAAACAAAAACAAAGTTAATGAAATCTAATATTTGGGCATGAAATGTCCTCTGGATTTTTTAGAACGCATAGCTTTTTCTATATCAACATCTGGATATTGTTCTTTTACAGCTTCCAGATCGAGATTTGGGAAACGCTTCAATAAACCTTGAACATGGTTAAAGTCCCGGTTCTTAGCTTTCCTCTTCTCATTATGTTGCTTTTCCTTGTACAGCCTAAGGAACCTCTTCACAGAGAAACTGTTGATGTGACCATGTTCCAAGTAAGGCTTTACCCAGCGAGTGTTCATGAATTTTGGTATGACATGCTCTTTCTTCTCATACTTCTCTGGAAGACCTATCAAATTGACAACATCTTCAACAGGCCGTTCACCAGTCTCTCCTGTTTCCAACTTGTAGTAAGCTACATTCCTTTCCCTAACGACTGTTTCGATATTATCCATGGATTCTTGCACTTTATCGATTCTCTCTGGGTTTGGAAACAGACGGACCTTGTCTTTGCACTCTTCTTCCATTGTGTAAAGCATGTTTCGTTCTTTCAATAATACGTACCAAAGTTTATGTAAATCTGTGTTCGATTTTAATCTCAGTTCATCCACTTTCCAGCCTCGACCTACTCTTATATTTGTTTCGCCCCAATTCTTCTTGTCGTCAAAAAACTCCATGAGATCATTATTAGGATTTGTTGTGTGAATGTATTTCTTGTTCGAAGACGCAGCACATATACTTGGAGCATTTTGTGAACGATAACACAGTGCTACTGAACTCCTAAATATATTTCGGAGAAGCGGAAAATTCATTGTAAAACAAAATATAATTTCAATAGTAGCGATAAATAGAAGAATAACAAAATTTTAGGTTATGTTATGTCATTTATTTATTTAGTTTTTTTTAGTGATGTGTCTGTCTTCTCTCTGTCGAATAACTTACTCGGCGATATGTATCAAAAATAATTTAGCAAAGGCCAGGCTCACTCACCACCACACCACACTGATATAATATCATTAATTATAAAATTAATATAAGTGAGTACATACCTACATACACATTTCTCCAGTTCAAGAAAGAATAATGGGCAATGAGGGATTTTCAAGATGGCATTTAAGAAAAAAAAAAAGGTTCTATTGACTCAAATAGATGGCGTGCATGTCGGATAAAATGTCAAAAACGAGCTTGTCAAACCAATCAGGGCAGCTAAAAAACTGGCAACACTGTTGTTGTCACGTCAATCGTCACGCATTTTATTGTGTTTTAAATTCGTTTCCTGTTTTTGCGTGCTGAGTTGCGTTTAAATTTTTGATTCGTTTTACCAGTGACCTTTTTGCGACTAAATTTTGTGACTTCTTTTCCTACCTTTAAGCACGTCTATTTTATTTGACGTAAGATATAGTGCAGCGCCATCTCTTATTTCCATAACGAAACATTTTTTTTGTTTTTAGAACTGTCAAAATGAAAATCCCTCATTATAATTAAAAGATTGATGATTCGTATCTCACCAACTCAATCAAATGACTTAACTCAGTTATCGTTTCTTTTTGATTCATTCTGTTCTGGCAACCCAAAATTTTTAGGCGTGTATCTTTTTTTTAAGTTTTTATCCCTTATGGAAAAGGCAAAAGGTACACGGCCCATACAGCCTTGCCTTTTGTAAGCTTTATTTCTTGTCACGACGGAATCATTGAAATTATTTGAAATGCAATGCATGCAATGCAATGGTGGTCCATAATTCCAATGACATTGGAAGTATTTGGAACTTTAACATGGGGTACCTATCAAACTAGAAACAGCTAACCACTCCTTATTTCTCACTTTCATTGAATAGTTCTTTGTTAAAGGCATCTTATTCTCACTTATTTCACTGTATTTATTAACACAACAATCACCATGTAAAACATATTTTAAAAAAGGACGAGCACGAAAGACGATGAAATGAAAATGAAAGATGAAGATGAAAAAGAATTACTAAGACTGAGCTGTATGAGCTTCGAACTCTCTGCCTTTTCCATAGAGAATAAATAAACTTAAAAAAACAATCTGTCTTTGTGTGTAAAAAAAAAGTAAAGTAAGTAAAAATTGGAGCGAGCGGAGATTATTTTTATTTGGTTGGTTGACGAAAAACACTGAAAATATAATAAAATATATGTTTTGAGATTGATCTATCAAATGTACAGAAGTTAAGAAGTTTGTGTAATCCATTACAAGTACCTACAAGCTGTGCTACAAGTGAAGTTTTGTGGTGAGCTCTTCCATTCCATTCTTTTGGAAACCTGTCGTCGGCTGGGAGTCGCGTTGAAAGGTGAGCTTTCATACTATTTATATTTTCGCAAAAAGTTTCGTTAGTACTACGCTATCTGTATTTTAAAATCTAGAGCCAAAATTTCATGTGATACTTTTTAAAATGTGTATTGTTGGAAGTTTATTGTTAGCATTATCAGACAAGATTGTTTACCTAGTAATCTTTGTTAAGATGTTGTTTACAATTTGTCCTTTCTTCATAAAATATTAATGCCATATATGTGGCTACAGCAAATGCCAAAGCGCGGGTTGACTATAGTAGACTGCCGTACGAATTTGTTGGAAAGAAATATATCGGTAGTTAGCTGGGGGCTGTAAGATTATAATTCTAAAATATTATCGTGCGGAAACTTGTAGTTTTTTAGACGGTATTTAAGCCCCAAAAATAGGTTCCGAAGGCTAAGGCGGGAACGAAGCGAGCGCAGCGAGCGTAGAGCCCGCCTTAGTCTTCGGGGTGTTCGTTCTTTTTTTTTTTTGCCACCCAGAAAGACAAGTAGATCAAAATCAACTTTGGAGTAGTATGGTGGGGCCCCTAAAAAACTACAAGTTTCCGCACGATAATATTTTAGAATTATAATCTTACAGCCCCCAGCTAACTACCAATATATTTCTTGCCAACAAATTCGTACGGCAGTCTACTATAGAAACCCCCAAAGCGCTAATAAACTTGAAACTTAAGAATTTCAGTAAAAAAATAAAAAATATAACAATAATAAAACTAAAAATACACTTCACAAAAATTTAAAAACACAAGATAATTTGATAGATATTGTCTGTGAATGAATAAAAAACTATTCTATATTCTATCATGTCTCTAAACTCTGTTGTCTGTCCAGCTCCGTTATTTAGGAAGCTAGATTCTCTCACATTTTTTCAAAAGCAAAGCTTGCAATATTGTTATTTTAATTATCAGGAGTAGAGTATAGAAATGTCTTAATTATGTCTTGTTATTCGCTTGACCACATACCTTAGCTGTTAGAAATTGAGAAAAAAATCAGAAATATACTTATCTTTTATCTGTAAATTGCATTCCAATAAATAAATAAATGACCTCGATGATTATGAAAGGTTAAAAAGCTTAATGAAGGACCTTTATGGATATAACAAACATTCATTGTACGAATATTAACCCTTTCACGGGTATAGGCGAAATAGTTACCAGTCCACGTTTCCATATACTGTTTCCAAGTTAGACCCTAAGAACTTTTTTACACTGTTTTTTAACGTCTGACATAGAACACAAAAAAGATTCATTGCGAAGTTAGTTGTTATTTCTTGTGTGTTTTATTGGTGTCAATAAAGTATTTATTTTGTATTGTATTGTTGGTGGCACAGCTGCAGAGTATTATAGCATGACAAGAAAACAAAACCTGCTCTGGGGGCGCCACGTGTATATTTTTATGTTTATGGCAACAATTTCCATAATAAAATTAGTTCCATTGAAATTCCGCAAAATGGCGAGGTTTTTTATTTTTCTGGTCGGGCTTTACATAGATTTTACTTTTTACTATTCAGACTGTACATTGCGAAGCCATCATCTCAGCCGAAAGACGTCCACTACTGGACAAAGGCCTCCCCCAAGGATCTCCACAATGATTGGTCCTGCGCTGCCCGCATCCAGCGGCGGACCAATATGACAGAAATTGTATGGGTTCACATATGAAACTAACTGGCTTAGCAGTGAGCATCAATTTATACTGTAACTTGTAAATTGTAGCTTGGTGTGCAGCCCCCTAGTAGTCAAGAGGTGTTAACACATATACTCTGGGTGGGTTGGTGAGTGGCAATGTGTGCACGTTATTAGCCATCTAAAAAGCTATAGCCATTTGTTACACGTTGCGTGCATTAGTTGTGTGCTCATTTCAGCGCTCGCTACCTTAACAACCTAAAGGCCTGTATTCACTTTGATTAGTGCGAGTGCAGGTGATTAGTAATTGCGAGTTAAACAACAGAATTTGATAGAATTGAACACTACTCGCACTACACACCTGTGCTAATCACTCGCAATTACTAATCACCTGCACTCGCACTAATCAAAGTGAATACAGGCCTTAATGTCTCAATTGTGCTTCAGAACCCCGCGCCGCGGCGTGTGCCCTAAACATTTTACAAGGTGATATACGCTTGTGACGTCAAGTGTACGTGCTCTTACCACGATTACGATACACCTCATGCACTCTGAAAGAGGTTAAATTACTTACTTTCTACTCTCCTCGCTCTATGACTAGAGCCGTGCCAAGGTAAACGAAAAGTTATAAAATTGAACCATTCAACCGGGTGTTGAAATCGGGTCAAAGATTCTGTTTATTGGATCTTTTTGTTTTCATAGTAATTACGCTTCAATAGCAAACATTTCTAAATTAACGTAGGCGGGGCTAGTATGTAAAATATGGTGATCGATCACGTGATAGGCGATCACGATCCCAGGCAAGATCGTACCTATACAAACGTGTGCAATTTATTAAGGTGTCTACAAATTTATCGTTTCTCTATATAAGATTCG
Source organism: Teleiodes luculella (assembly GCA_948473455.1). Lineage (NCBI taxonomy): Eukaryota > Metazoa > Arthropoda > Insecta > Lepidoptera > Gelechiidae > Teleiodes > Teleiodes luculella. Next base: position 5,465,063 of record OX419588.1, on the reverse strand, counting down.
AATTACCATCACGTCCGTCTACTATATCGGTTGTCGTCCAAGTATGTGCTCACACTGGGGTCTCCTATAGAATCGTTGATTAAACCGGGCGCCCGCGCTGCCCTGTGGCTTTGTTAGTTCGAGCCTCCGAGCTTGCATTATCTCGAATGCTTGTCAGTCACACTCAACCCGTGTCTGTGACGGCAGCGGAGATCTAGAGCCTCTGCATACACACAACCTCGCAATAATAATTAATAGTTCCATAACATTACGTTCAGTAAAAATAACATCCTCTATCCATTTATACTTCGCATTGTTCTGATATTAAAAACATTGGAAACCGCACTTATTCCATCCAGTCTTTATTTTATTGATCGATTAAACCCGGCTTCTTTCTTCTATGTAGATAATCGTCTGAATGGTCATAATTTGGGACACGCTTATTACTTTTTTTCCCTTTTTTCCATACTTATTTTATATTAATACTTATTTTTTTTAGAAAGTGTTTGATTGGAAAAGCTTCGTCAATTCTTTCTCTTCTTATAAGTGTATATTGTCCTTACGGCATGAGTTTAGCCATCTAATATACCGTATAGATGTGTAAGGGTCTGATTAAATCGGACATCGCTTTGTCGGAACGAGGACGCGCTTTATCTTGCACGGCTGTCGCCCACATTCGAACGGCCCGTAACGCCTGTCGCTCCGATCAATCGGATGCTTTTATACAACTTTTTGCTATGAACCTATGAGTTTAAATATACGAAAATTTGAGCCGTTTAACCGCCATCATAAATATGGTCTTCAAATGAAATCAATGTATTCTTATAGGATTTTTATAAAACTATGTAATTCAACAGTTTAATCTAAATTCTAGAAGCTTTGTTCAAATCACTGCTCGCGTCGCTGCTAATGCGTTGCGCCACATGATTAGATTCTGCACTTAGCAATAATTCGATGAGAAAGGTCTTTGCATAATTTAAAGGAGGGAATATTAATTATTCATCATTGATGCTTATAGTAATATGAAAAATCTATGTATTTAGGCGACGTGCCTGAAATAATTCCTGATAGAAATCGGAAATACTAAAAACTAATATTGTTACTCATTCATTTAACATGACAGTTAAAATATTCGTTTGCTAAAAAATTTCAAGAGTAAAGTTTGTTTAAAATTTCGTAATATGTTGTAAAGCTTTCTACATCTATAGATTCTTATTCGGGACAGGATATTTTTAGCATCGATGTAGGCGATATGTTGCTCTAGAATTCGCCAGCATAAACTAAATAAAAAGGGGCCATGGCGACAGTGAAGCGCGATTTTCCTTTCTCTTAGCCATGGCGGTTGTAATAATGTTTTATATGAGTATGCATATTTGACAATATATTCAGTTAGATCTTGGGGGCCGTCCATTAATCACGTGAGGCTTGATCACAAGGGGGGAGGGGGGTGTGGTAAGATATCACGTGTATTTATTTTTTCCAATCAAAAACAACCTGCAACCTTTCTGTCTAGGCATTTTTATCACAGTCCTTGGACTTAATTTCAGAATAAAATGAGGTTATACTTTATACTGCTACTACCTGTATTTAAAGATAATCTTCTAAAAATTTTAAGATTCTTTGCAGGTACTAAAAATACACGTGATGTTGAGTGGGGGGGTGGGGGGTAGTCTTAAACCTCACCACGTATCACCAAGGGAGAGGGGGGGTTAAAAAATTCTAAAAAAAAGATCACGTGATTAATGGACGGCCCCTTGTCACTATATTTTGTACTGAAAGCCTATGTCTGTATTTCTAAAACTCGATTGTCGTAATTTGGTATTTGTTCGCTAGTATGAATTAATAATTTGGTCTCTATGCAAATGAGATAATACTGATATCTCGTTTCGAACTATTGATTTCAGTAAAATCAATCCTTGTTAAAAAAGAAAATAATTTATTTCAGAATATAGGTACCTACAAATCGTGAATTAAAAGCGTTTCTAAGAGCAAAAGATCAAAGGTTTTGGAACGAATAAATAAAAAAAGATACCCCATTTCGTTGAGTTTCTTAAAGGGGATACTTTTCATTTGGTTTACAAATTTCAATTTTACAGAATTCTTAATGTATTTAAATATTTTTTAGATATTTAAATACATCAATCCTCGGAGGATTAAGGATCGTATCTTGGAAAGGAACGTTGTAGGAAAGGAAGAAAATATTGTACGGTTCATTTACAAAGAGGTCGGAGTTCGGGCATGTTTTAATTAATTACTAGAAATCGTCCGCGTAAAGAGATAGCTTCGGTATAAATAAAGACAGGCCAGGAGGCGTCAAGTCGATCTCTACCATTTTTATTCTCTATTGATTGACGGTATTTACCACCATCAATAATGTAGGTAGTAGGTACGTATAAATCGTACGGTGTTCAGTTTCTTACGGTGAAATAAACTCGTAAGAAATATTAAATGTGCCTGGCCTTCAGATTTAGTACTAGGCTAGGTAGGTACAGTCAGTCGGCTGAAAAGATAGCTGCACCTGACCGTACGAAGGCTAAGAATATATGACAGTACTTATTGACTTAAATGTTATTTATTACTATACCACATACGTCTACTACCTATTTATGAGCTTTCATTGTTTTTATTGTTCATAATAATAAACCTACATATTAGGAATCATCTATTCTGTGGTAACAGAGCATCACACAAAAACCATATCGCTCCTTTTTGCTGCGCCGTGGTCTGGTAAAAATTTAGTAACAGCAGAGAAAATCCAGCAAATAAATAGACGTCTCCCGTGTCTAAAGGGGCCTTATTATTTTGTTGTTGTACAACATGTTGTAGTGTAATTGTTGAGGGGGCTTTATTCCGGAGAGGTCACACGTTATCTAAACCGGGTGTCGCGCGCACGCAGCCTACAATGGACTCGTTTGTATCCGCGCCGCGTAATATTGTTTGTAATTTAAAATATCGGCGGCACAGGCGCCGCTTTATTTTCCAGCTCAATTGTGGAGATACCCGAGGTGTATTGTTGCGTTGATTAGATCAGGCGAGCTTTGTTCCGAGTAAAATGGTGTTTTATCGTGTGGCGGGAACACGCGAAGGCCTTGCGGCTACACATGCTACCAGTTTCAGCGTAGTATCACGCCCAGCTTTCCTTGCTGCCCGCAACTGCATACATTAACGTGCTGTAACCAGGGGTTATCTTCACTGCAAGTACTGCAACGCCGAAAATTTACGATGGTAACGTACACCGCGCGCCAGCCCAGGTGTAACTACACAATTTGCCTGTTAAATTACTATCTACCTCAACCAGTTATAGAACAAATTTCGTTTACCTTGATCCTTAATTTCTTATAACGGTTATTATAATTTTCATAAAATTCATTCATCATAATAAGATGAACAAGAATATGTTAAGGATGATGTACAATATTTTCAATTTATTCGCTATTATAAAACTTCGTAACGCGCGGTACGTATTTGTATCTTAGAAGTACTTGGAATGTCCCTAAGGTCCAGCTCAGAAAGTTTGGGATTAGCATTCGATGAATTTATCAAGTGGTTCTCGTTGTTCGGAAATCATTTACCATTTGATGCTTAACGAAATCTCATTGAAAACGGTGAGCAAGGTTGAAAAGAAGCTAACAATACCTATTTTAATGGTTTGTGTTTAACTGTCCGTCCCAGGCCAGGCTCTATTGTCGCATGGCCCCCGCTGAATTGGCTAAATGTTTATACCCCTGAAAAGATTTTAGATGATGACGGTGAAATTGTTGAGAAAATTGATCGTTTCCACTCCAACAATCCGGGCTCGTTAGCTATTTGCTGTATTTAAGCTTCTGTAAATGTTATTATATCGTTTCCTAGCTGTTTGTAGAAGACAAACTATCACTACATAATTTGGAAACACTATTTGTAAAAAATCTTTTTATGTATATTCCTGTGCTAACTGAGCCATGTCTACTAACTGTTCTCCAATCTTCATAATAATAAACATGGAAATAGTATTGGAATCTTATGTTTCATATGCTATGCCACCCTAGAAAAAAGTACCTAATTTAAATAAGTTCATAGGTAATATTACTCTAGAAGACTTCATTTTGATTTAGAAAAATATATTTTAACTGCTAAGTGTTTAAGATTTCTAAATGACTTATTGCTTGTCTGAACTGGGAATACGCACCCGCCAAATATGAAAAAATAAATATAATATTATATTTTTTAAATATTTTTTCACGGCGCGGCGTTTTTAAGTAAACCAATCTGTTTGAAGTTTTTGTTTCATTTGATATTAATATTACACGGCTGCCTTCATTTTGTGGTCGCTGTTGTTGATTACTTTGAAGTGTTTGAAGAACGCGTTTTTTGTTATCCATTTATTTCGTGCAATTTGAGTGAGCTCGTTAGGGTGGAGCCGCTTGATATTATTTGAAGGGTGGTGTGGTTTTCTAAACCTTTTTTTGTTGTTTGTGTTCGGAAATATTATAATACACAATGTATTTTCATCCATCATAATATTTTGCTGATAAAACGATATACTTAGGTACAATGTGAACGGCTTTAGATTCTGATTGGAGCTCAGTGACTATACCTGCTATATATGACGAGACGACGTCTTCCCAATTTCCTTCGCCTATCTATTGGGAAAGATGCACGCTTATATTAAAATGCAGTACCTACTACGCTTGTATATTATGTGAAGATAGTTATGTCTATGTACTCTCGTAACATACATTTCCGGTATCTATGTAATTCAATGTGTTTATTGAATCCCATATCTTTAATCATTTCAGTTATTAATTCTCTGTATTCATACTATTATATCCTCAATGAACTTGCGGTGCTCTGAACTGTGCAATGAACTTTTTGTAATCGTCGGATCACATTATGTGTGTTACAGTGAAACACGCACGACACGATGTTTCCGCTCAAATAATAGAGTGTGTCCATTAATAAGGGCGGCATGTTTCATCGTAATGGACATTGGTGACGCGGAGTGCGGTGGCTGGTAGCCCGCGGCATACAACGGGTATGTTAAATTTTTGACATTGGAAATCGCTCCAGTTTGCAGTATAGGCCCCGATTTTTCGAATAAGTGTGATCTTATATCTCGGAAAGTTGAGAAATATGATATTCAAAAAAACTCAAAAGACCCGATGACCTATTCGGACGCTCTGCATGAGCCTTATAAAGTTATAAACTATGAATACTCCAATGATAAATCAATACTAACAAAAATGAAATGAGAGGTTATGCTTGAATGTCAGTCAACTATACCTACCTATAGATTACATAAGTTTAATCAGACATTTTTGCAAATGCCGCAATGAAAATACTTGTTTACTATATAAATTTGAATATAAAATTAATTAAAGCAAATTAAAACAAAATAATATTTGATACCAAAAAATAAATAAACTACCCCATTGATGACGGCGCTTGTTGGCCTTTTTGCTTTGCCTAAACCCCACTCCTCACCGCGAAAGCAGCTTTTTGTCGTGTTCGGATGAAAGCGAAGCCGTGTACTTTGTACCGCGATTGTTGAATAAAAAAAACTATAGCAAGAGATATATTGTTCTTACAGAAACGCCACTTTACACAGGATGTTTTATAAGAGATTGAATATTTAAATTACATTTTTATAAAGGAGAGTTTAGAAGTGCCCTCCAGACGTTCTACGATTCAATTAATTATGAAGTTCCTTTATCTTAGCTACTTTTAGAGGTTGTTTGTGTTTAAATAAATAAGTTCCATGCAGTTCCTTTTTATTATACATAAAAATACTTATTTAATCACGTCCAGTGTTGGTAGTAGACATAGGTTCATCATAATGATTGTAATCGCCGGCACAAGGATCAGAAAATAATTGAATCAGAATAACTCATTAATCTTAGGTCTTGATTGGAACGGAATTATTCCTTGAGAATAGTGGAATAGGATATACTTACTTTATTGCACACTAGAAAAAAAACAGTACAGATAAATTGACAAAAAAAAAATGCTGTGTAGCAATTTTTACCTGGCAACCTGAGGAGAATACAAATAGGTACATAGTGAGACGGGTCCGTGATTATTTTAATTTCTACCAGCTTAAAGATAGATATTGTAAGCACTTATCATTACCTACTTCTTTATTCTAAACGAGATCTTTTTCTAGTTATCTATACCAAATAGGACATAGCAATTTACCAATAGTTTAATTTTGTAGGTACGTATTTTTTATTTGCATAACATTAATTTTCAAGTAGCACGAATGATACTCATACGCTTAGACGTTATTGTTGTTGCTGTTGTGAAAAAAAGGAAATCTGAAGAAAAAAATGTGTAAAAGAGATAGGTATAAAAGCGTTGTTATCTCAAGTACCACGTCTACTGACACTATTATATTTTTCGGTAATGATAACGCAATGCGATAATTTTGATGCTACTGATCTATTTATTAATTGACTCAAATCAATTTAGCACGAAAAGTTAATACTTATTGAAAAAATCATTTCACTAGTTGTCATGTCACTCAGGAAGCCAACCCTAGGACGCATTTCTAATTTAATATAAGTCTGCCCCCCTACTATGTAAGTAGCGACAGGCTCGAGAAGCTGTCAAACGCGACATAGTGACATTAGAGCCATATAAGTTCTGTCAATATGTCGCGTTTGAAAGCTTCTCGAGCCTGTCGCTACTTATATAGTAGGCCTACTGGTAGGTATTTAAAATAAATACAAAGAGCGTAGAACCAGTCGTGTAGTCTTTCAGCTGAAATGATGATATACTCGTATCATATAAATATATATTCTAAAAGTACAGTAAGTTTTGTCCTTTCCCTTCATTCTAACATAATGCCTATTTTAATCGCAATCCGTTCATTTAGCCGTGCGTAAGAGCATATATTTTTATATTAAACTTTTCTGTAGGATCTATTGTTACAGTTTGTGCACGTAAAAGTCAATACAATAACGGTTGGTAAGAAAACTCTTAAGTAGACGCTTGGAGATTTTCTTGTTTTATCTATCAGACAAGAATGTTTTTGTTTTCTTACACAAAGTAGTATTAATAGTAGGTACTTATATTGCGACATAAAAGATAAAATTTGTTTCTTCACAAAAACACATATTTATATCCGTGCTGGAAAGGCCTTTGATTTATGGCAAGAACTTAAAAGTTTCTTTATTTAAGCGTTGTTATATTTCATTTTTGGAGTTTCGATCCCCAATGGGAGTAACTACATCTAAGTTTTATTTGAGTTGTAATGATCCCAGCCTTTGGGAATATTGACATTGAAACTTTTAGTGAACACTGCCTATTCTTGTGGAAATATACTTAATGCTAATCAGTGAGTAGGTACGAAGATGTAACGATGTACATGCTTTTGTGAATTTAACCCAAGACTAACTTTCAACGTACGTATTCGTTATATCTAAGCACGGTTTCGCGGCACGGAGTCGGTAGGTAGGTAAACAGAGAATAGGGACGCGTATATGAAATTATTCTCTCACCCTTTCGCTTCAAGGCTTCAGCTTTTAAGTGATGCATGCAAATGAGGCTATGCTCATATTTCCAGACTCCACTTAGATCATGCCGCGCTGTTAGGAGCTGAGCAGAGACGTGTCGTTACCGTCCTCGGTTATTCCACTCTTAAGTCAGGTCTAGTAAGCTAAAATAGTTTTAAGGAAATGATTCTGAACACTATCTTTTATCTGTCTATGCTATAATAAAACTGAAGAATCGGCGTGTCTGTACATTGATTTGTTTTTCATTTGTAGGTGATAAAGGGAGCGTAGCTGAACACAAAAATACTAGTTAAAAAAAAAATACAGTCTGTCTGTTTGTACACGCTAATCTCTGAAACCGTTGGACCGATTATAATGACATTTTGCATGGTTGTACCTTATATCCCCGGTCAACATCTTAGATACTTTTTTCCACCGGAAATAATTATATAAAAATAACAACGCGTGCGTAGCCGGGGGCGGGCAGCTAGTCAAAAATAAATACCCGGTGTACAACAATGATTATAGTAAAGAAATCACAACATTGTCACAACAATTAATTTGTAGCAGAAGTGAATGTTGGTAAACATGAAAAGACGTGTGTTAGGGTTCTCAATACAATCCATTTTCCTGTGCCGTCGTAAGTGCACTTTAATAAATGATTCCAAAAGCAATATCTGGTAAAAGTCTGGCGTACCGATCCTACAAATATTGTCGCTTGGTCGGCGCCGGGTGTTTCTTAGGGCTCTATAAATTAGGTATTCTCAACACTAAGCAAGTACATACTCTCTTGCGTGCTGGCTGGTTCATTAGAAAATTAGAAAGTAATGCTTTACTAATACCACCTAATTAATACCTATGGCTCTTGAAAAAGTGTCCATGTTTCATTCAGCACGAAAGCTCGAGAGTAGCATACGGTACTTTTTACACTTGGAATATTCTTATTCCTTTGGAAATAGAGAATAAGTAACCTAGGTTAAGCCTACAGCTAGTACAAGTAAACTATAAATTATAAGATTTTGTTTTAAACTTTTCCACGTTTTTAATACACAAAGAATAAATATATTGTAGGTAAGTAAATAGCAATATTATGTGGTAGATTTTTTGTATGTTTAAATCTTCTCACTGATTATCTTTCCGGGGGTCTGTTACCATCACATGTTTTAGTTAGTTTGAAAAGTAATTTCCCACGTGGACGATTTACCCGAAATTAGAGGCGGAATAGGGTTATAATTTGAAACTAAGAGTTTATTGTAACGTATAACTGTTACACGTATTTTCGAACACAGAGCTTTGGGAGCAATTACTAGCTTCGTTCGAATTCATAGAATGTGCGCATAATTAACTAGCGACCACCGATGCTGTTTGATTCCACATTAGCAAGCTAACTCGATGCCAGGTCACGACTAATAGTACTGGTAATAGGCGACACTATCTCTACACAACTGACACTGGGCTTGTAAACTAGTATACTAATTACACGCGTTCCTCGCCTCGTAAATTTAATTGTATAGCCTGAATTGACCGGTCTGAGCTTAGTTTCAGAGGAATGGCCAATCTCATTTGCATTTAGTGTATTAAAGTACGAGTAACGGTAACGGTGCGGAGAGTGGCTAGGGACGTTGACTTCCATTTAGAAGTTCGCGGGTTCGAGCCTCGGCACGTATTCATATGTAGTATTATGTAGGTACAGTTATTCGAAGCTCTTATGGTGAAGGAAAACATTGTGAGGAAACCTGCACCTACCTGCGAAGTAATTCAAAGGTTGTGTGTAAAGTTGACCAACAACTCTATACACATTTGCTTTCTAGCTGCTGCAGTAAAAGAGCTGGAATTTATACGAATATTGCCCTTTCAACGAATGAAAGCTTGTGACATGGCGCGACAGATGCTTGACGATTTTTCGCAGAGGAATTTCACTATTTTGGCAGGATTTTTGCTGCAATGAACACAATGCATAAAGTGCTGTAAATTGTTAATTTCTTTTGCTCATTCGAGAACTGTGTTTGTATTGAATATTTTTTACTGTGGTAGGTATTCTTTATTTTCTTCACATCTTTTGGAAGATTAATTACGTTTACGTTAAATACGATTATTATTGAGTTGTCTTCTTCTTCGAGTCAATGGTCATATTTGTTGAGTTGTAATTCATGTTTGTTCACGGGACTTTTCCGGAGAGGTCACAATTATCTAAACCGGGTGTCGCGCGCACGCATCCTACAATGGACTAGTTTGTATTCGCGCCGCGTAATATTGTTTGTAATTTAAAATATCGGCGGCACAGGCGCCGCCGGGCGCCGCTTTATTTTCCGGCTCCCGAGGTGTATTGTTGCGTTGATTAGATCTGGCGAGCTTTGTTCTGTCGTGGCTCTTTATCGTGTGACTGGTGCGGTTTAGACCCGCATGCCGCTTTCGTCCTTGCTGGTGTTCTGCTCGAAAGAAGATATTTGCATCAAAGGGCTTGAGCCACAGAATACCAAATAGTAGTCCCTACTTGAGCCTAAAGATATACCTAAGTCGACCAGTTTTTTATTAGGCGCAGGTGTGTGCTAAGATTCCTTGCGAAATTACTATGTTAGTGTATAAGTTACTTATATACCTTCGAACCCTACTTCCAGGCTTCTCCCCGTCTTTGGTTATATTCTTTCACCATTCGAAATTTAAAACATATTGGATTCTTCGTAGCAGATAACTAATTCAACGCGACACTCAATATTCGCAATATTTACTGTTTTGTAAAAAAATAAACATTAAATTACTACGCTTGCTACGACGTAGCACAAACGAGACACTGCTACGAGTTCAAAGAGCTATACGTAGAGCATGCTACGCTTTTGTAAAAATATAGTAATATTTCGTTGAATACCCTGTCCTTCCCTCGCAACAGGCTTTATTATCGCTCAACCCCGCGCGCTGAATTGGCTTAATGTTTTGTGCCTCTGAAAAGATTTTGAGATGACGGTAAATTGTTGAGAAAATTTATCGCTTCCTTTCGAACAATCTGGACTCGTTATTTGAAAAAGCCTTATCTGTTGTCGTTTCTCAACAGTTGAAGATATTTAAAGTACCTTTTAGATTTAAACTGATTTTATATTGAATCTCAGAACTCATCATCGTAATACCGACTCCGTATTGTACCTACTCGAATTTGAACTTTCTTCCTTCTAAAATGAAACAACGATAGCTGGCAGCAAGATTTTTTTTCCAATATGATGAAAAAAAAGGAATTGAATAATAATATTTGAGATGCAAGTTTTTAAATCTTTTCTCTCTTACTCGTGCTTCTCTAGAGACGCTTCGGTAAAATAAATTTTCGGAACTGACTGTTTCAAGATAGCAAGTCTAAGTTTATATCATAACTTAACAAACTTTTAGGCCCAGCGCACACCAGGAGAGGCGCGGCGAAGATACTGAGAACGTATCAATTAAAACTAAACCTTAAATATTTTGACATACGGCGCCGCGCGCGGTCTCGCGCCGGCTCTCGTGGCAGCTTCGACGCGCCGCGCGCTACTCGATTTTGGCATGCCGTTTTCAACCGTATATCAAAATATTTAAGGTTTAGTTTTAATTGATACGTTCTCAGTATCTTCGCCGCGCCTCTCCTGGTGTGCGCTGGGCCTTAAAGAACCCGATTCGTAGGAAGCTACAATTTTGCTGCGAGAATATTTTCATAAAGGTGTCCATTTTTTTTCGAAACTCCGATCTTTGAAGTTATGTTTAATTTGATACGCAACTTATCTTCATTATGTAGTCGCATCTGATTAACTTTGAAGTGAACGCGCGCTCATTTTGCTGTCTTGATCGTGCAATTTCAGCAGCGATTTCGTTATCATACAACCTCCATTTACGTTACGGTGTTGGGGTCATGTGATGGATGATTACATGCGATATCGGTGCGATGTAGGCGATGTGTGCGCACGTCACGGGTGTGTCGATCAATCACCGGTCGGATGGACGCGCGACAGGCCATTAGCCGGCGCCTAGCTCGTCTCAGGTGCCGGCTGCCCAGCCAGTTGTCACCTCCATAACGACTAATATGACGCATTTGTGTAATGTCACATCTCCCCATTTTCCTGCCGAGAACATGCATGCATCACTACATAGTATAAAATAAAGTCGCTTTCTCCGTCCCTATGTCCCTATGTCCCTATGTCCCTATGTCCCTATGTCCCTTTGTACGCTTAAATCTTTAAAACTACGCAACGGATTTTGATGCGGTTTTTTTTAATAGATAGAGTGATTCAAGAGGAAGGTTTATATGTATAATACATGCATAATATACTGAAGGATAACCCACAATAACCATTTTCCCGTGCGGAGCCGGGGCGGGTCGCTAGTACTTTATAAGAAGACAAGCGTGCGGATTGGAATTGGTTCGGTTCTGACCATTCTCAGTTCTAGTTTTCAGTGAGAAATTCACTGCGTTCACTGGTTTGTCGACATTGGTGTCGATTCGATGTTGGCCAATGCACTAATCTTAACTAAAATTTAACTAAAATTTAGTTAAGATGTGTCAGATGACATATTTAGCTATTCGGAACGCACGACTTAACTTAATTTTGTATGGAATCTGACAGGACTAAAAATAAGTTGAACTAACGCCATTTAGCTATTCGGGAACGACCATTCATCTGTCATTTTTAGTTCGTTATCTGTCATTTTTAGGTGTTTTGAACTTAAAATGGCCTTAACTTAGTTCAGTTTTTTTAGGTGTAGACTTAATATATTTTGTAAGTTTTGAGGTTATCAAACTAGAAAATCGGGTAAAAATTAAATAGTGATGAGTTGCTTTAACCAATCTTCTTTCGTTAATCCTGGATATTTACTGAATCGCTCATCCTCAGTCAGGTCAGCGGGGGCGGTCGAGTCTTTCAGCTAAAAACTCCATCAATCGTACAAGCAAGAGCATGCTAAGCAGATACTTTGGATTTTGCACCTTTCTTATGTTCATCGAATAAGTAACAGAATAGCAATCGCGTTGGCCCAGATTAACCTTCACTTAGCAGTACGTACAGAAGCCAGCCAGCACATGCAGTTGGACACTTGCACTATGAAATTCACCCCTACCGCTACGAAATTCATGTGCTCTCAAGGTCATAATGTCCAGCCGCATGTGCTGCTTACTGTACAACAAATCGACCATAAAGTTCTATTTTACATTTTCGTTTTTGTTTTACGCAGAAAAAATATAAATTTCTGATCTCCGAAACTAAAACGGAACGTAAATAATATACTAAGTTGCGTTTCGTTGCGCGTGCGTTCGATTCACTAACGTTCACTTTATTGCGGATTAAGGTTGCATGACTTTATACCTTTGCCTTTCTGTTGAAAAAAAACATTGCAGGAGCGTGCACTGGCGTGCACAGAGCGAGATAATGTGTATCCGAACGTTAATCGTGTCAAGATTTGTTAAGTCCTGTCAAAAATGAACTAAATTTAGTTAAGATAAGGCGGGTGCAATACCGAATTAGCCCCATTGTCGTACGTAGAAGTATACATAATTTTAATTTAGTAACTTAATAGAAAACAAACTGGCTTGTTAGAATGCAGTGTTTTAAAGATTCTTGTTCTTGTTGGCGATTTTATTATTTCCGGTTCTTGTTGGCGATTTTTACCCTTTTCTCATCCCTCTATTTAATCTTTGCTTCGATATCAGCTCTCCTTTATCTTTCTGGTATAGTAAGTTAGACACGGCGCGCACAATGTCTCGCCCAAGGCAAATATATTTTCATATTGAACGTTATCGTCCGTGCCTTCATCTGAATATCGTATGTTCTTACCGCAAATTAGAAAATGGCGGCGGAGGCGTCCTTCCGTACTTTGCCATTATCAATTGAATAATTGACAACGGTAGTAGTCCAGTCTGATAGTAGCAAAACACTTCCTGTTGGTTCAAACCACTTGTCACCTAACTATCCTGTTTCTGTAACCCGGTGGGTATTTATAAATATTGATATAAATTTAGAGCACATAAAGTTAATATTACTTTAGAAGAATAAAAGAAATATTTTAGGAGGAAATTATGTTTTAAATAAGAACTGACTAAACTGTTGAACCACATTACGTATTCTTCTCTTTCAGAATTTAAAGTCGACGACCTCAATAATTCCAACATTTATCTAGGCACGCTTGTAACTTTAATCTTATCAGCCACATGACGTCGATTTCATAAATAGTTTTATGAGGCATAAATCGAATGACTTGTTAAATAGGTTACATTGATGTATCGTATATAAGCAAATAAAACGCGGAATCTATTCGGCTTAGAAAGATTCAATTCCAGCTATACTATTCACCGTTCACAGTAGGCAAGGTAGGCTCGATTTGTAGCCCCCTCGTCCCCTTTGAGATAAGCCGTGAATATATGCCTCTCTTGGTTTGCGGGCACTGATAACGCACCCGCCTGAACTTGAATACAATACACGTGCTTTGAATTTATGACTCTATTTTCCGACATAATTTCAATTCTACGCACGCAAGAACCAATCTGATCGAAATTAGGTATTGCACTGTTAGCTAATAACACTAAGGTCGTGTTGTATTGTTCCGCCAGATAATTCTTTTTTGACCTATGCTTAAGTCGAAAATGTACGACGGATCAAGCTTTACCGGAATTGCGGGGGAGCGGAAGACTCTACCTCAAAGTAGTCATATAACAACGCGACTAGGGGCGACTCGAGGGAACCTCGGACCTCGGCCTAGCGCGTTGATACTGAAAAACATCGTAAAGAAGACGACGCCTCCATCTTTTATTATTTATCAATTTTGATTTTGGTTTCGGCCGCGCCCCCGCCGGGTGCGGGCGTTGTTATCTGAAGGGTAGATAATATCAACACGATGTAGGGAAATTAAAAACTGGAACTGAATCTTTTTGTCAGCTTGCACAGTCTGATTTAGGTATCCACCCCGGCAAAAATCTATGTAATACTCTGCAACTGCGCCACCACCTAACTTCGCAATGAATTAATTACAAAGTGTACGGCAGACGTACATAATGTACGTGTGTCAAAGGATCATGTACGTCGTTAAAAGCAGTAAAAAAATATAAGTGGCGCAACTGAATTTCTTCTCATGGTCATCTCTACGGCTAAAGAAATTAAAACCGCCTGGTAAGATATAACAATAAGAAACTGTTTATGCACATACATACATAAACATTTGAAAATTCGCCTAATTTAATATGTCATACACGAGGGAAAATATTTTCCCTTGTAATTTTATACTTATTGTTTTTGTCTACAATGTTATAATACCATTATCGTGTTGGATTCTCATTCAGCATTAAGACAAAAGCTATAAAGGATCAGATCGAGTTGAAAAGTTACACAATTCAAATCCCGATACCAATTACTGAAACATAACTTAAGTAAATTCCAAATCAGTAAAAGTTAGAATTTCAATCACCCTTTTTCAACTTTGAGGAAGACATCTTTGTTTTATCAGCGGTTTTGAAGGGTTTTGCTGCTTTTGTTAAACTCTTGGAAATGTTATTCTAGTCTAGGCTCTAGTGGCTCTACGTTAAAGTGTCTTGTTTATATAATGGTTTTCGTGCGGCTTACGTCTGAGTGCTTCGTTAATCTTATAATAAAGTGATTATTAATATACCGGAATGATAAGATGGCCCAATTATAACTATTCAAGTTTAACTAGAAAATTGTTTAACAAATGTAATGCCAAAATTTTTTAATATTTATGCGTAATGATATGTAATAGCGTAACATCCACATGGATATATTGTTGTACCTATAGCGTGATTACTTTTTATTGTAGGTATTACATTACTTTCGTCGTGACTGATACATCTCTAATTTTGTTTCAATTCAAAATTCATCGGTATTTTAGCAACATCTTTCTAGAAAGCTCCGCAGAAAAGTTGAGAGATGTCAAAAGCTTTTGTTGTTGTGAGAGATGTCAAAACCTGTTGTTCTTGAGGGACTACTCAATATTATCATTCCTGGAAATTGTGATAATGACTTGGAATTTCGGAAATAACGTAAATTTGTCGAGGTTTCTCAGCATACCTAAACTTGGACAAAAGAAGCTTACAATCACAAATTGTATGATGATGGACAGTTATAATTATTTACCTTTCACATTAGATAGGTTTACCTATTTTTTTGTATACAACTTGCAATACCCTTCATTATTTCTTGAGTATAATTAATATTCAGGCATGGTTAAACAAGCATGCATACAGATTTTGTTCCTGTGCATTATTTTCAATCTTTATGGGCAATATAAAGCAGTAGAGCCATATTTCTGCAATATTACGCGTGTGGACACAAAGGAGGATGGCTAGAAGTGGGCGAGGACAGAGCTGTGAACAGTGGGCATTGTTCGGGGCGACAGTGTCGGAAGACCTTTGTTCCACCGGGGCACGGCACGGCACGGCCGGCGTTACTTTATCTCATTACACGTGTCGCCTGCGGTCTAACGAAGCTGCTCGCCACAATCGTTCCATCATCTCCTGAATTAATGTGTTCCGTATCATAATAGCCGCCTACCCCCCGCACCAACTATTGTGTGTACCTAACCATTACGCCGCATTTCAAGATAATAATCTCGGCGCATCAAATTTACGCCCGACAAGACCGCATAATTTCGCCTGTTTATCGTTTTAATGAACCTGAATCCGCCCCTTCAACTGTGTCACTTAACAATTTAATAGTCTAGAGGTTGCTTAGTTAAAATCATGTTGTCTTATAACAAAATTATGACTGCGTAAACAAAACACAATGCTAATTAGATAAAAAAAAGTCCTTTTGCGCATTTAGCAAGTTTGTATAGGTCCCAAAGAATTCGGTTGAAAGAATAGATGATATGGTTTATTGTCTTTACTAAGTTTTGTTTATGTTTGCTGAACAATATGCCCAGAATAGCGCTCATTTCGTTTGCAAATTCGACCACAATATGCGTCAGCTGCTAAACTACCTTCCGTTTATGTGTGGATTGTGCAGTTTGCAGCGTGGCGTTAATGAGTCTAGGCCATGTGCACTGCTTAACAGTCTCTAGCTAGATAGTATTACGCTCTTAAAGAGATTACATTCTATCTCAAGTAATATTAGTAGTAATACTCGAGTTTTTTCTAAAGCGTCTATTACAATTCAAAGATTTCAGACAATTTTATGCAATACCGCAAGGATTTTTTTATTACCAGGATCCATTTCTTCATGCATTCAGTAGATTGCTTTTAAAACAGGAGCTTTGTATGAAACCAAACTTGCGCGACTGAAAAAAGGCGACATGCAATTTAAAAAATACGCTCTTCAGGCCTCAGCCTTACGATTGGCTTTTTTCTACCGTGTATATACAGTAAAAACCATTAAATAGTTGTGAAGCTAGCTATACGCCCGGGGTAAAATTAATCTAACGTCTCGGTTAAACAAATTTTGTTGTTTGGTCAGGGATGACTCTCGAGGCTATAAGTAATCTCAGCACGTTATGCACTCTGCCAGGCGGTTTATTGGAAAACTGGAAGTTGTCGCCACGGAACTACTTAATGCTCTACAAATGTTTGTTGATGCACTGTCGCTGTCGCTGATTTGCACCCGAATCGCGCTGCCCGAGTTTAAGACTTTATCTGTTAATCCTCTAGATTCAACTTTACGCACTGCTTTGTTCATTAAACAATACCTACCTATAATTTGATAAATTTACAATATCATCGGAGTTGTGGTATATAGCTTATTTATGACTTAAGTATTCAAAGGAATTTTCGTTGTTGGTAAGTCAAGAAAGATTTTTGGTATTTTACAGGGTATGAGTTACTAAAATAATTTCATCGGATATTTCCTAGTTGGACAGAATTCCAATATTTTGTTGTAAGCACCTACATATTTGAGTTGATCTAATGCAGATTTCTGGGAATTGTAGCTGACCGATTTATTAATCTTTGCTGTCTTAAAGTAATTCTGAAAGCTTTGTGCAATGTCTTACGATTTTTGTAAAATTCTGATATCGCTATTGATTAAAAGTAAAGGCATGTTTACTTTCTTTCGTTATTTCCTTTAAAATCCCTAAATGTTTTGCACTTGCAACAATAAAAAAACCTAAAAGTACAAACACAAAACCAAAGCTAACTCAAACAGGTTGAAACTTAGCTAAGTTCGTTGAGAATTAATCCGGAATCTCAATGAGCAGTGAGCACTGCAGTTGACAGTGGTGTGACGGCTACCATTGGTTACTGCCGGCATGTTGGCACATGGCATGCCGCAAGTTGGCACATGCTCTGAATGAATGCTGTGTATTCATTTGTAAATCGAATGACTGCTGTTTCTGTGTATACAGGCCTCAGTGTAAAAAATCTGGCTTGGTGTATTGTTACACCAAGCCAGAGTTAATTTGATCAAAATCAAAAATTCTACATGACGAGCAGTATTTAAATGTTATCATAAGAAATAAACTAACAGCTTATTTAATTCAGTTTTTTTCTTGAGCTTTTCAATGCGGAAAAGTATTATTTTCCTGTAATCTATACGAGCACGTTTACGATTTAAATTAACTCCACTTCAACTACTCATTTTATTCACAAAAAATATTCTACTTTTTATCATTTGCTGAAACTAGGTCTCAACTTGATTACGTGCCGGTCATATTACTTGGTATTTCCCGAGGGTATCGCTTTCTCGGTTTTCCGCCGGAGATACTTCATCGTGACTCCTTTTCATTAATAATCGTGAACGATTCAATTTCTAAAGTAAGTAGCATTCCTGATTAATGAAAGGGATTCTATAGTATATAAAGATTAGTTATGATAAATTTAATACCCATTTCTAAATTCCAGAGGAGGCTTCAGTTACCGAAAGCCTTACGATATTTTAATTTTGTTATTAATGTTTGCTGGAAATATTCGCTTGGAAAGTGGTTATGATGTGTAATTTCGGTTTTGTAAGTCAGTCGAGAAGTAATTAAACTAAAATATTAATTATTTTTTTAAATAAGTCTTGTTTTCCTTTTTAAACTTACCTTTATTTCATACAGTATCAACATTTAGTGATATAGGTACCTACCTACCTAGATAGATAAAAGTTTATTGCATAAAAATTGCATACACGCAAATGTGTTAAATAGGTTAAGGCGACCCATAAACCGCTAAAATGTTTTAAAATATTTTTATTTTTTTTTCTCTATATACAAGATATGTGAAATTAAAACTACAATATCAGGAGTCCATTACAGTGCATGATTAATTTCAATGTCGAAAACTCTGAAGTGCGGTCATATAATTTTAATGTGCGTTTGATTATTTTCAAAGTGGCTTTAAATGCCGTTTACTACGACATGCATAATTGACAGCGACTACATTCCAATCCATACCTCGGGAGCAACTATTCGATAGATAGCTACGAAACTGGCGCCGACCGAGGCTCGGTTGTATCTACAAAGGTATTTGTGGAAAGGTAGTTGTATATTTATACTGAAGTGGACCAAATATCTGTTATAAACGAAGTTAGATACGGATTCCGATCAGTTCGGAAGTCACCGAAGCCAATATCAATGAACCGGTCTCTGAAGCGCAATAAACGGTTAAACTGGCAGGTCGTCGTGAAGAAAAGTCAGCAGTTTGTTTGAAGCGTGTCCTCGGCTCCGGAGACAATAATGAATTCAGACTCCTCGGGCGCTTGCAAGTGCTCGCACGCTCCACTTTAAGCTTCCTTCCTCATAAAGCGATTAATGATAGATAGCCGAGACCTTTCACACCGCTGCGCCGATTACATCCAGAGGAAAGTGATTGAAATAAAATTTGTCTGGTAGCATTCTATTATGTTTCAAACGTCTGACAAAAATAAACATTATTGTCTTTATTGTAACAAATCTAAATAATAAAACTGTAGAGGTAAAAAATCTGTACATAGAAAAAAAATGCTAAAAACCGAGTCAGGGGGATGTAAGAAGTGATATAGAACATATCCAGATTTTTTTCGATTTTTTGTTTCTCCGTTTGTCTGTTTGTACGGGCTAATCTCCGAAACTGTTGTTCAATTAAATGGTGGTACCTTATATCCCTGGTCAACATATTAGATAGTTTTTACCGCGGGAAAATATCTCATTCCTACGGGAAACTGCACGGAAAAGTCAAAATACAACGCGAGCGTAGCCGCGGGCGGACAGCTAGTCGGTCATAAATGTCATAATATTAAAACTACGCTAATTTTATTTCTTTATTCAGTTCCCTCTAATTTCTTCATTTTCGACCACTCTCCACATCACTGATATCGTGAGAAGTAACCTATGTAGACATGTAACATTTTTAAATTTTGTCACACAATTATTGGTAGTTTATTAAAATCACCCTCTGTGTCTTTTCGATTAAAAGATTCCAGGTTTGAATACACCAAAACACCTCTTTACAGTAATAAAAATGAAAGTTAAGTCACCCAAAACTTTCCCTGGATTATTTCAGAATATCTTATTTAAAGCTCTTAAAGTTGGCTATCCAGAGTGCAGAAATTATGCAAAGGATGTTTCGCCGGGCTCTATTACGTCTTAGTTTGGTCTCAACTTATTCTCTTGTTGAATTCTGATGCACGTAACTTTGTGTTTGTGTATCTTCTTTTGAGTTTGTATTTTGTTTCAGAGTTTGTGATACTATACTTTAATTAAGTTATCAGCAGATAGTGTTTACTCATGGGCTGAAGTAGGTTTTAGTAATAGGTGGTAATAGTATCACCTTTTTCTTCAAGATTACATACGGCGACATAGATACATCAGAAAATTCTATATGATGGATGTTTGTTTATCATCCAACTAGCTTTCTGCCCCACGACTCCGCCCGCGTTAGCAGTTTTTCTCGTGGAAATGAGGAATTTTCTGACGGTAAAAGGTAACCTGTGTCCTTCCTCAAAATGTTTTCTACCTTTGTACCAAGTTTCATTAAAATCGGTTCAGTAGTTTCAGAGCTTACTTAATGCAAACAAAATACGAACAATTAAATCTTTCCTCTTTTTAATATTAGAAGCTATTATTTAATTACTAAAATTGCGCAGACATTTCTTAACATAATATTTTATATCAAAATATGAGACAAAAGAAAATTCAACGCGAAATCGTCGAGAACTGTCGCACCATGTCACAAGGTGTCACTCATTGTGAGAGCAATATCTGAGATAAATTCCGAAGTCTTGTTGCTGCGGTATAATATATACAAAGTTCTTAGAATATTCTTGAATTAGATGGATTATTTTTAGTTCAAGCTCATGCGTATTGCAGAATAGTTGAGCGCTTTCATTTCTAATTTTAAGTCCAGGTGTTGAGAACAACTTTACACTAGAATTTAAAGAAAATTGAAATTTCTTTTCCACATTCTTTGGTTTGATTCATCAAATATTTCATCCAACGCTGCTTCCAAAGTATGCCTAATATGAGAATGACAAGCAAAAGATTGGCATTCACTTAAGTATTCAAGTTATTTCAGCGTTGCTCCGATCCGAAGGGACTTTGAGGTACTTTGCGAAATCTCCTTCAGAATGGAGGGTAAGGTTGTAAAGACGCTAACAATACCCTAATGGCTTATGTTTGCGATGACTGTCCCTCCCAGCCAACAGGCCATATAATCGCGACCGGCCCCAGCGCTGAATGGGCTAAATGTTAGTGCCCCTGAAAAGATTCAAGTTGACGGTGAAATTGTTGAGAAAATTAATTGCTTCCCTTCAAGCTATTAAGCTTGTTAATTTGAAGAACTTTACCTTCTTATTTATTATTCTATTAGATGGGTATAAATTAGAATTTTTCTTCTCAATAATATAGGTAAGTATACGCACGTGTATACGTTTCAATTCATAGGGTCTGACTAAAAGATCTTCGATAAGAAGTGCATAATTTTAACTAATAGGTAAATTGCAACTACGAAATTGCTTTATTATAGTGTAGTACACACGGTAGCAACCTTAAATATTTTTTATTATATGAACATTGTTTACTTGGATTTTTATTACAACTTAATTTTTGTGAAATCCAGAGATTACAAATAAAAGAATACCTGAATCGATTTTTAGCATTATTACTATATAGGTACAGATTTTCGACCTCCAATTAAATACAATTTTTAAACTACATTACCGAGTCGTGATCATATGCCGTGATTTACGAGTATGTCTACAATTTCTGTTTTTATTGTAAGTACTTTTTGACTATCTGACGATCTTCTGCTTCATACTCTTTATTCAATGATTACCAAGATTTGTATCGCTATTGACACTGTTTTAAATACAAATATTGTATTTGATTGGCGTCGTCGTTACAATCTAATCAGTGTATCGTGAACTGCGAGGCGAGTTTCCTGGCTTGGACTTTTTTATTTATTTTTTTATTTAGATGATTCCTTAAACAATATAAATTGTGTTGGAATGTGACAATAAATGAGAAAAAAATCACAAGTATCAGATAAAATTACATGGACGGTCATGTATTTGAAAGGAATTGAAAAGGATGGGAGATAAATTAATTTAATTATGAATGAATGATATTTTAAATAAGCAGCGTGGCTGTCAAATTTAGTCGGGATGTTTTTAAATGCTTGAGAAACTACGCGTAAAATCGATGTTTGACGTCTCTAAATGTAGGTTGGCCCTGTCCCTTTTCTTTCTTATGAACGTGAAAAGAACATATGATTTTTTAATTTAAGTTAGAGCGTAATATGTAGAATCGGGCCCATTGTCTGTCAGTGTCAGTTAATTTTGCTGAGATCATGAATATTTGTATATCAGTGAAAGCTCGCGTACAAATTTGTTAGGAAAGAAAGCCCCATTGATCCTGGCCTCTAAGGGGTCTTTTCTTTTCAGAGATAGAGCCACTCACCTTTCACATGTAGACCATTAGCAAAAGGTAGGCTCGATAATGTAGAGCTCGCTTTCACAGATACGCCAAGATAGTTACATGTGCCTCTCGTGGTATGCGTGTAGTGTTAAACCAGTTAAATAACTTTTTACTATGTATTAAATAAATAAATAAATATGTGGGACATCTCACACACGGCTACCTGACCCCAAACTAGGCAGAGCCTGTGCTATGGGTGTCAGACAGCTGATATACATACATATATAAATATACAACATCCAGACACAAGGCAAACACAAGTGCTCATCACACGAATGTTTGCCTTGGGCGGGATTCGAACCCGCGACCTTGTGCTTAGAAGGCAGATGTACTACCAACTAGGCTACGAGGCCGTCAAATATTTTATTTGTTAAGGATCTAAATAAATGAGAATTCTTGTTTTTTGTTGTTTCAGGTAAGTACGGGTCTTCAGAATATAGGTATATATTTAGTATGTTTTTTACTATTGTTTGTAAGTAATAGTTAGAGCAAGTGCTCTTCAAATTTTGGGGCGAAAATAATATTTGAAGGCGTAATTTATAAAGTACTTCCTAATTTATTGACTTCGTAGACAGCATTTTACTTACCTCCTTGCATATGTATTTACTCGTATGTACCTTAAATTCATAGTTCAGTTCATAGCGTTCTTAGAAAAACCAACAATACTGGTTACGTTTTCTCCTATGCTGTTTCCACATTCAGCAATGATTCTGTAGCCAAATCTATAATATAATATCCTAGTTACCAGACGAGAAAAAAGCTGGAATAATGTGAGAAATAGAGCTAATTGAACACATAAAACACAGCGGTTCTTATAATATTCAGCGCAGCCTCCAAGGGAGAAGATTGGCTGAGACTAATTTATCTGCCGAGTAATAGCTAAGCGCTAAATATTTGGTGTTAATAAAGACTGTAAATTCAAATCTTCAGAGTACTGGATTAATTTGGGTAGAACTTGTTTCGTTACAAATACAATTTTAATTTGCTAAAGTTATTCTTCCCATAGATAAGTTTGCGTTTCGACAGTTCGATTTTTTTCCAAAAAAATATTTTGTTTGAAAGGTTAATTAATCAAGTGCCATTTTTTATCTGTCTTCAGGGCCGTAGCTAGGGGGGGCATTGTGGGGCAATGCCCTACCTTAAAAATAAGATATTTTTTTATAATTAAATTGTTTGTTCATAGTTTGAGATAAAAAAAATCTAGAGGTCAATGATATTATACATGGTGATTGATTTAGGAGCCCGTGCTCCGAAGGCAGATCAATAGAATTTTTTTTTACTTCCGCCCTACCTGTAACCAATGCTGCCCTACCTCAAATTCGACTCTAGCTACAGCCCTGTCTGTCCTGCTGTGGGTTTAAGCGGTTTTAGCGTGAAAGCGTAATCAAAATAAATACTTTCGCATTTATAATTACAGTCAGGTACTTGGATACTGAATAAACATAATATTCTCGGATGTCAAAGGGATTTGGAAATAATTATGTAAGTAATATCTAAATCTAAGTTTTGTTTGAGTTGTGTGATAGCTTTCGGAATATTGGTAGATATTGCGACTTGTTATCTATGTCCTTAAACGTTACTATAATATTTCGTGTAGAGTAATCAATAACACAGTAAATTGCGAATATTTCAAAGGGATTCAACGATTTGTCTGAAGGAGTTTGATCATAGACGCGTCTGAATAATTGAACAAGTCTGTAATTGAAATCCGTAAGTGACCCGTTCACCTTTCTTGCGATTCAATACAATAATTAAAGAAAGGATCAAGACAACATTCCTTTCTTTGATTTGCTTCGTCAGCTTGAAAGGCGAAACGGTGATCAAAATTGTGATCAATGATCCCTACAATGCAGGGTGAAACAAAAAAAGAATTCGACAATCTCGTACAGATTAGTCATTTTAATCGGACAGTGTGAATCAAAACCAAAAGGTTTTTATTCGAAGTAAGATAAAGAGGCGATGCTAGTTTGAAGAACTGGCAGGTTTGTATGCAGATGTCATAAATGTATATCATTTCAGCGATAAGTTTCTTTGGGAGAATTGCTCAAAAACCATTGACTGAGCATGTCCTTGAGTATTTGGGAATATTTGCATTGTATTGTGTTTGCGAAGCTGTCGCTTACACCCTGTATAACAGTGCACGTCAACAAAGTCCATTACGATAAAACATGTGTGCCTAATTAATGGACACGGGCTATTGCGCGGAAACCACGTGTCGTATGTGTCGCGATGTACCTACTCATTCCTATTTACGTGACCTGACCCCGCGGTTCCTAGAAATTCTAATTTTGTTGGTAGCATGGACGTTTCGGTTGAAACGATTACCTTATGGACATTCACTGCATTTAAATTATTGTGTCAGTATTTTTGTTTTGTCGTAATATCGTATATATAAAGTTTTGTGGTACTAATATTATAAAGAGGAAAGATTTGTATTTTTGTGTGTGTGTATGTTTGTAATGAATAAACTCGAAAACTACTGTGCCGATTACAAAAAATATTTCACCATTAGAAAGCTACATTCACCCTGAGTAACATAGGCTACCTTTTACTGCGGGAAAATGCCTCATACTCACGGGAAAACGTTAACGCAGGCGGAGCCGCGGTGGAAAGCTAATTTCTAATAATGTTACTGATATGTTTAGAATACACTGAAGTTAATTTCACCGCAACCGTGATACCTAAATTTCGGTGAACTCAAAATAATGTTAGTACCTACAGATGTTAATATTTCCCCAACAATGATACTACAGTTGGTATCTGGGTAAACATTACCGAACCACAAATTCGATAGCGGTTGAATTAGTTGTGTTCTACACACACACACACACGCACGCACGCACTTTTTTTTTTTGAATTGACCTATGCTTGTGTCGAAAAGGTACGACAAATCAAGCTTCACCGGACTTGCGGGGGAGTGGAAGACTCTACCCCAAAAAAAGTCATATACCACGCACGCACGCACGCACGCACGCACGCACGCACGCACGCACGCACACACACACACACACACACACACACACACACACACACACACACACACACACACACACACACACACACACACACAGTCATACTCACATATAATGTACATATCGTCATTTCTTATTATTATTATTATTATTTTTATTTGCATTATTTCTATTTTGTTTCTGTATCATGCATTGTTAGTTTAGCAACTATATACCTACACTAAATAGTGACAATCATAATAAGGAAGAGCGGAATCTCCCGCCACAACTAAATTATTTACTTACTGGGAGGGAGTTCCTCACTATTTGTAAACTAGTAGTATAAGAAGTTACTGAATAAATAATTTATTATTATTATTATATGGATACCGGCACTTTTCGGTACAAATCTCTTAATGAACGCAACACGATACCTCGTGTAATTCCACATTTGCCGAGCTGCTGATATTGGAAAATACTAACAATATTAACGCGGCGATCACAAATGATTCCATTGTAGGGCGTGTGCTCGCGACAGCTGGTTTAGATAACGTCCGTAATAAAGCCCAACAAACAATTATTTACTGCATTGACTTACATTAATAGAAAATATAACTATTTGTATGTAGTTTTATTTTATTTGCCACAATCCCGCACAGTTTTTATCTTTTTTTTTCTCCATAGGTACTCTAAGGTTGCCTGGAAGAGATTGCTACCGTAGCAATAAGCTTGTTGCTGCCTGTTGGCTTCTTGCATTCTATTTATCTGAATATGCTTTATTGCACACAAAAAATACAATTTACAAAATATAAGTGTACAAAAGACGGCCTCATTCATTACTAAGATCCTTCAAATTGTCTATTTTAGTTTATAAACTAGATTTTCTCATGTAGCGTTTTGCGTGAGTGTGGCCTACTAAGATTAATATTTTTCAAGTTCTTTTTTTTACAATTTAGCTGCAATAGGAAAGTATTTCCGTATAAGCACTTGGTAACTAAAACGATTTCGTCATGTTCCGGACTCCTCGTATTCCAGATTATTTGTATTTTTGTTCTGAAATAGGTATGTGCGATAGTTGACTTTCTATTTTATCCACGGATGACAGAAGAGCATTGTTAATCAGCTTGTTCTATTACACACAAAATATTTGAGACGTAGAACTGTTACAGATTAACCACCAAAATTATGTCACCGAACGAATATCAGTAAATTGTAAGCTATCGAGATCGTTTATCTGCCGGCAGTACAGCAGCATGTGTGATCATGCATCGTTACCGTATCGGCAATCGTAAATCCTCGTCGTATCTCAATCGTACATTTGCGGTGGATGTTCGTGTCACATTGGCTTTGTAACCGCCGTGATTCAGCGCCCGGCGCGCTTCTGTCTAATCAAAATCATTAACGGATGTTCTCGGCTCTCCCGTGCTCGAGGTTTTGTTTTACTTTCTCATTGCAAACCGTATTCGACTTTTGATATTGTCTAACGGCGCATTCTGTCCGCTGCTGTGTTTTCATTCAAAATTTCTATTGAATATTTTAATTTATGAAAAGAACGTCCTCCTTCAAATACAAGTCGGGTAATAAAGAAACTAAGCTTTGTCTTACTGACTTGAAAATATGTAAAGCGTATTATTTTTTTACATTAAAATTTTTTGAAATTAAAACATAGTAGTTTAGTTAGTTAGGTCCGCTGTAACTCTAAATTTCCATACCTAAACTTTATGACGCATTTTTTTTTACAAAAAGGAAGGAAGGAAGTGTAAAAAAAAGCTAAAAAGTATGTTTTTTTTATAATCATCGATTGTTTAATCTAGATAAATAGGTTGCACTTCTCTATACGCCGCCGCAGCCGCCGCGCCGCCGCCTAGCCCAATTTTCTCAGAGCATTGTATCTCACAGAGAGCTAATGGCGAAGTCGTATCGAATTTCAAGTGACCGACACATTAGGTACAGTTGAGTAGGACAATTGCAGAGTGAAGTAGCGGGCGAGTTATGGCCGAAGTGAGGGGAGAGGACAGGCGAGTGCATTAAGATAAAGCGCGTTGGGCCGCCGCCAGCAGCGTCTCAAGTGTCCGGCCGCTGCCAAGCGCGTGTCGGACCGCAGACGACCACTACACCACTGCAAAGCTATCCTTACTAATATCATTAATGCCAATGCTACTCTATCTGTTACGTTTCCATGCTTTAAAGACAACAGATATTGATGTATAATTGGTGTTTCTATCCTTACTAATTTTTTTTTAGTTTCTTTCTCCCTTATGGGAAAGGCAAAGGGATCTAAGCCCATCCCATACAGCCTAGTCTTTAGTAGTTTATTGCATTATCCAAGTTTAATGTCTTCGCAGTTTAACGCGGGGTATCAAACCAGAAACAGCTAACCACTCATTATTTCTCACTTTAATTGAATAGTCTTCTTTAACAGCATATTATCGCACTAATTCCACCATATTAACACCACAATTACCATGAAAAACTAACGTTAAAAAGGACGAAACAATGAACCCGCCAGTTCCTCTCGATTTCCGCGTAAAAAACCTATCCTTACTATTATTATAAAAGTTATAAATGCCAAAGCAACTGACAGACAGCTATTACGCTGGCACGCCAAGACAAAGGATACGTATAAAAAAAATCTGGGCGTTATAGATTGTATCACGAAAAATAACTTTACAGCGAGAAAATTACTCGTTCCTAAAGAAATTATTAGTAGCGCATTTTGGAGGCAACGGCGCCTAAGCTAAAACTAGATTTTAGTGAAATCACAAATTAGGAAAAAGGCGGCGGGTGTCTATTCCGCTTCCAAATTAAATAGCTTTAAATTTAAATATCATTATCTTCAAGCCTAAATTTGGTAAGCGATAAATACATTTTGCTGCATAAAAACATAAACTTTTTACCACGGAAAAATACCTCGTTTCTATAGGATAAATATCAACATCATGGGTACGGCCGAGAAGCTAGTTGTTCTTATAATGAACATATTTTTTACGCAATCTTAAGGCAACGCACGTCTACAGCCTTATTATTCTTCTCAACTACGCGTTAAAAGGAATTTCAGATATTTTCACTTGGTTTCCTGCGGGGTAAAAGAGTGATTACAATACAAACGATTGTGCCTTAGTAATATCATGATCAAATCCAAAGAGAAATATTCTATGAACATTCTTAGATTTTCGCGGTTGTTAACTGCACTAACACACACTGCCGTGACTATGATCGATGTAACTCGGTCGAAATATCGGTAAGCTCAATTTATAACGAATTCGTGGAGAAAAACCCGTGAAAATGTGTGTTAGTGCAGAAATATTCTATTTTGTCAAAAAATGCTTTTGAAATAATAATATTGTTTGCTTTGATTACCAGTATTGTTTTTCATTCATGCTAGTTTTTTTATAAGTAATTGTCCCACTTCACCAGTTTTAGGTATTTCTACTCAACCGAGTAGACTTTTAAAGGTAAATCAAGGGAGGTGAAAAGTTAACATCTCATATGGTAACCATTTTTGCCAACAAAGCTTTTAAATCAAATACAAAGCTTAAGTGATACAAAACTCAGAGCAATCGTGTTCGCTGTCGCTGATACTCGAAACCTGGTTCCAGCTAGTTTGATTTGAAACAAAGTTACGTAAACACGGAGGAGACAAAAGTCTTCCATCAAAACATGATTCGCTACGTCTCGTTGTGTTACGTCAGCGCTTTCCTGGTACATGTTTATAAGACAGGAAATGTGTTTCCCGGGCTCGGAGCAGACATGGGTGATGGGTGAAGTCCTAATGCTGGCTGAGTGCTCCGTATCTTTGACATGATTAACTCTTGTTTTATCCAAGAAACAAAACATAAAATTGAAAATAATCGCGCAGTCCTTTTTTCTATAAGGCCTCTTATTAATTGTCATTAATAGTTAAAAATTACACGAGCGCCGATATAGTGACGGTGCAGCGGTGGTGTGATAAATAGAAACTTAGCCTCATATACTATAGATAATATGGCCGCTTCATTCCCCGCCACTATTTCTTTATTTTCGAATTAATTTACCGTGGTTGCTTTTTAACACGTTGAACGCCAGATAAAAATCATATTTATCCCAGGGGGCCACGGCGGACACCGTGTGACCGTCAACATGTCGGGTCCAGGAGGCCGCGTCGGACACCGTGTGTCCGCATGGTCCCGATCACTACAAAAGCGTCTAGGCGGCCGACGGACACCGATTCCACTGTTTTTAATACGGCAAGTGACCCGCGCGGCCTAATAGTACAACCTAGCCACTTGGCACAAAAAAAAACAAAAGGACTTAGAAATTATAGGCTTTTCAATAATTTGTTATAAAAAATGTTGTATGTACCTACATAAAGTAAGTTAGTTAAATCGGTCAATTGAGTGATTTGACTCTATTATAGGCGTTAATAGTTTAACTTTTTTAAAGCACTTTCTAGTCGTTACAATTATAATCTTTTTCCGTCAATTACGTATCCAATAAGAAATGGGTTCTGTAGGTAACATTTTTACAATAAAGATGCATTATAACAAAAATATTAACGTTTCATTTCCGTTTCGGCCTAATAAGGCAATATAAATGCGAAAGTTTGTGTATATGTATGTATGTACGTACGTATATATGTATTTGGGGTGGCCGACAGTGTGACCCGCGCGGCGTCCGCGCAAGAAAATAAGGTTAGACGTTCTGGCAGGCCGCGGCGGACACTGGTGTCTGCCATTTGACATCTCGGAAAATAATAGTTATATCGCGGTTTCCGTAAAATGCCCATTATTTTTAAGTTATTTCCTAACAATATTTGCAAAAAAACACTCCAACAATTTTTGAACGATTCGTGATAAATTGGTGCGGCCCCAGGGGAAAGTATACTGTCGGACACATGGTGACCGTTATGGCGTTCAACGTGTTAATCCTGAATAATCCTGATTTCTAATCATCTACTACTCCTCAGCGAACACCAGGTATAAATAACAAACAGCAGCATGTCAGACTTCTGTAGAAATATACTCTAGTAAATGACAAACTTTAAAATTGTAACACCTGCAAGTGATGCAGAAGATTTCTTCACGTGATTGCATTTTATTTTCATCTCATTGTAATCGGTCTCAAAGGTCGCGGCTATCATTAATCGCTTTATGAGAAAGGAAGCTCAAAGTGGAGCGTGCGAGCACTTGCAAGCGCCCGAGGAGTCTGAATTCATTATTGTCTCCGGAGCCGAGGACACGCTTCAAAGAAACTGCTGACTTTTCCTCGCGACGATCTGCCAGCCAGCTCAACCGTTTATTGCGCTTCCGAGGCACATTTATTGATATTGCTTTCGGTGATTTCCTGAACGATTAGAATTCGTATGCCTCGTTTCGCTACTATATAAATAAACATACACATTTCAACCTGTCGATCGGCGCCAATTTCAGAGCTGCCTACCGAAATAATTACCCTCGAGGTTTGGATTGGAATGTTGTTGCTGTCATTTAACCCATCCGATAAACTCTGTTGCTGCCTATAGTTTGGAATTCCTGGTTAATATTGAGGAGCTTAGAGTACAGTTCAATCGGGGTTTTGCATTTACATAAGTATAGTTTACAAGTGTTGTTATACTCGTAGTTATAGTGACAGTTTCGTCAACTAACGTGTTATACTGTTGGTCGTGCCCTGGCATCGAGTTAGCTTGCTAATGTGCAATCAAACAACATCGGTGGTCGCTAGTTAATTATGCGAACGCTCTATGAATGCAAATCAAGCTTGTAATTGCACTCAGAAGTTACATGTTGTGAAATCGCGCAGTTGAATTATATAGCTGATTCGTAAAGAGTTCCTGAAGAATCTTAGGGGGATTATTTTGGGATTGCCTCCGTGCAGGTTTTTCTGGACATAAAACGATAAACACAAAGATAAACATTTAATTGCACCTACTTACATGTCTACTTAATTAGATACCTACACATATTTAGTAACACATTCAGTTGGTTATAGTTTGTACAAAGGTAGGTACCTACTCTTAAATTAAACTGTCATAAACACAATATATTTTACAATACTTAGAAACACACCAACGAAATATATGATCTAAGTAAATGTGAGAACTTAGGCGACGTATATAGAATTTCTCGAGCTTTCGGTGGAGGAGTTCACGCCGCAGGTAACGCTCAACTTTCTCACAGATTTACTTAAACGAAATTTTCACTTATATTTGTTTAATGAGCAAACATAAACAAGAAGTTGTTCAAAGGGAGCGAATGTCTCCTCTCAACCGCCGCGACCCGGCTCCCGTGCCAAATATTTATTTTAATTACATCTCGGCTCATTCAAATCCTAAGTTAAATGTCTCAACTTAACCACCTTCACAGCAGCTAAATTCGCTACATAAATTTCAATAAAGGCTTATTTGTGTTTTTATTAAAGCTCAATTGTTTATTTATTCGTAATTTACATTTAAAAACTAGCTGTCTGCCCGCGGCTACGCCCGCGTTGCTTTCCAATTTTTCCGTAGTAATTCTTAATTATCTCACAGGAACTCGTTTCATTTTCCAGGATTAAAAGTATCAAAGATGAGACCGTGCAAAATTTCATTCAAATCGGTCAAATAGTTCGGAGATTAGCCCGTACAAATAGAGAAACCATAAATTAGAAAAATATCTGGATATGTTATATTTCACTTTTTACACCCACTGACTCGGCTTTTAGCAAAAATAGTTTCTATGTACCGATTTTCGACCTCTACAGTTTTATTATATAGATTGTTGTCTGCCTAAGGTTTGGTTGGTTCGTTTGTTTTCCGGGGTAATATCAAACCTTGTCCTAAAAATGACAAACACACCAAAATATTCATAAAAGTGATCGGCGAAGTACATATTGGCGAATAATTTTTATTAACATAAATATATATTAGCTAAGCTAGTCTCCAGTCCATGTTTGAGAGGAAAAACCTAAAGAGGTGGACAAGGCAATAAACGGTTTAAACGCTTTAAACATAAATACTATGCATTCATAAATGCATTTTCAAATAAAACCATGATTTAGCTAAGCTATCTAGTACTTTATAGTAAAACCGTTTATAGACGGCGCAAAGTTAATTAAAGTCGTAAATGCTCGCGCTGGAGACAAATAAAGCAATGGGCGCCATCATAGCGCCGTCAACTGCAACCGCTCACGAGATTCAGGATTAGTTTTCAACTAGCTTAGCTCTGCTTTACCACTATTAATATTCGCTGCATTAGCTCAGACACAAACATTTTCAGCTCAAACATCAAGCGATTCTAACACTACTGGAGACATAAAATAGTGTAATCTACTATAATGTAGTACGAAAGGTTAATTAAGAGAGGCTCTCGGTAGTCACATCTGTGCGCGGCGGCTGCGACGGATTCCACGTTGCACGGAGCTAAGAAAATACAACTTCGCATAAATTCCGAACACGTCCGACGATATAAATTTATAACGGAATGGAACGAGGCGACAGTCGGCGCGCTTGCCCTCTGCGAATTTATTAAATAAATTAATTGAACCGAAACGAACGACACAGCTTCAATATCGTAGAACCTGAGTGAGCTACGTCACGCGCAACACATCACATGACAGGAGAGCTTTATTTTACTTTTTTATATACTTTTCAAAATAACATGTATCAGCTATGATTAACTTGTACCTACGTCTTCACCGATGAGCTTGAACATCCCCGGAATCAGTGCGATGTTTGGACAGCAGTCGACCATGCTGGTCCATCGCAGGTTGGTCGAATTTCATACAATACAATTGCGTGCTACAACTCTCATAGCCCCGATGGTTTCATCATAATATTTCTTGGTGAAAAGTTTTTTATTTTTTATTTAATTAATTCAAGATCGACCCAGAAAAACTAAGAAAGCAGCAGCAGGGGTGCGAAATTATCAGCGACTGTGCATCGGCAAACATTTGTAGAGCATTAAGTAGTTCCGTGGCGACGGCTTCCAGTTTTCCAATAAACCGCCTGGCGGAGTGCATAACGTGCTGAGATTACTTATAGCCCGAGAGCGCTCGCCGACCAAACAACAATATTTGTTGGACCGGGACACTAGATTAATTTTTCCCCGGGCGTTTAGCTCCCAGAGATATTCTCTAAAGTCTACCCTGCAGAGTAAAGCAAAATTGTCGGACAGATCTAACTTGGCTTTGTGTTTTACTAGTTGTCGACGTTTAATCCGTTTGTTTTTATTCCGTTTTAAGATATTACGGTGTTTCATGTTTACTATGCTCTTTGTATTTGGATTGCTACGATGAAACTCATCTTCGGTGTTACTATAATTAAAATGTAGGTCTTCTGTAATTACAATGGCAAACAAACAATGAAAATATTCTCGCACAAGATTCTCTGTGTATTTCATTTTCCTCGTTTTAATGTACGCTTTTATTAAAATGGATACAATGAACGTATCTTCGTAATTTACAAAATGATTATAAGAGGAATCGGGATTTCGAATCATTCGCGTGAAAATCGTTGTCCCTATAATAATAATTTTGAAAGCAGTGTTTATTAATGTTTGGCAGATTATTGCTTGAAATATTAAGCGAAGTTTTCTACTTATATTATGATTTACAGCGTATGATGATTGTATATGTATATTTTATATAATTATCCTTAGCTAAAACCGAATAAAGAGCTTTTGTCAGTATACCTATAAAATATACACACATTTTCTTGTTCTTTGTTTTCTTTTAAATTTTCTAAAATATATGGGATAGTATTAGTCTAGCAACCCTAAATAGCAATTTTTACTTAATATATAAGCATGAACGGTCTCAAACGTGAGTGGTCTATAGTAGTTGCCATATCAAGTAGAAGCACAAACTTAGTTCTAGACTAGAGTGATGTTTCATCTAACTGCTAAATAGCGACTTAGTAGTTTTCAGTGCTGCACGTAAATGGAGAACCTGCGCGATTAATTAGGCAAGCAGGTGCATCAAAGATGTGCCGTCTTAGCAGCAAAATGTCTGACTATATGAATAACTCGCATAATTTAACTTTGCTATCGGAATGAGTTACGCCTCTTCGTGACAACCTCGACTAATTAATTTATATTACTTAATTACTTCATTGAAGTTCATTGTGATCACTATACGTGAAAAGGTATTTTAGTTTTTACTTCAACGTTTATCACTTCCGTACGTTGATCGATGATACGAGAAATGATGTATTTTAACATTTCCTTGACCAAATAATTGAATTAATTTAATGTAAATATTCGGTTACAGTATGTCTACATCGGTCTAAGTATCTAGCCAAATGCCTCCGATATAAAGCGATAATAAGTTGCACTAGATCAGTAGAAGATAAACGGAAATTTAATACTCGATGTGATAACGATATTTTGTGATTGAAATCTAATGCAGATAGATAGGTCATATTTCTTCCTACAGTTATGCTGTTCTGGAGAAAATCTGTATATAAAACCCTAAAAATCCCACTGTTGTGTTAATTGTTCTAATGTTTAGTTAGGTCTATTAAACCGATATAACGTATCTCTATGGCTGATATTGTTATCCCTCCCCCCTTACTACTTATTTACAAATTTCTACATTTCTTGGAATCCACCTTTATCTTCTTCTATTGTGAGTTACAAGGAAATATATGAGGATACCTTTGTTTCCACTGATTTATTTAATTTTATCGGCTCCAATCGGAAACATCTTTTCCAATTCCAGAAACATGCCTTTCGCTAGCTCTCCCTCGAATTCTTTCAATGCGAAAGTTTAAGTCTTTAGAGGGAAACATCTGTCACTCCTTTTCAATCTTTCCCAATTGTACTTGAGAAAATCAAATATTTCAGCTAATATCAGTAAAAGTGTCGCGATCGTCTGCAACGCTAAATTCATTATGAATCTCTAAATGGCGTTTATTATTTACGTTTTCACTTTTATTGTTGCGTGACAAATATTAATCCGAAAGTTCTCACAACATGTCAATCTTCTTTCAATTAAGTTAGGAAACAGCGTCGTGAAATTATTTTAATCGCTTGAGTTATGCAAATTGAGTTTCATTTTATTACTTCCTTGCCAATGGTTATATGAAGGGTATAACAATGATTAGCATTACGGATTCAATTTAAACATGAAATATCGGTTCGCTTTAATAGCTGCTCTCATCTTGTATTAGATAGGTGGTTTCAATAAATCATAAACTTAGTTTGTGCGCTCTTATCGGCAATCGATACGTCGAAGATGTCTAAAATATCCCCAATGAAATTTATGTTTACATTGGGATTACATCTTTCATCTTCGGGAAAATCCTATATTATAAAGGTCTATTCTTAAAGTAAAAGTAAAGTCAGTATGTAGTGTGTTGTATTCCAGCATTGGGCCAAATTTTTAAGCATTCTATCAGAAAATTGATTTCGGACATTTTCGGACCACCTGTCATGGGATTGCAGATATCTCATTGGGGTTGCAGCAGCGGCGCGCTGTATCGATGCTGTAATATTGGGAGTGGAAACACGTTCCATTTCGCGGCGGATATGGGGATCCGCGTTACGGGCCAATCCGGCGACGAACTGATGGCTCGTCGACGGCTACGATTTCCGGGTTGTACGCGCTTATTCCCCTCTTCATAATCTATAGCTGTCAGTTTACCTTGCTCGTTACAAACAATATGCTCCGCTATCTTCTGTATAATTTTGATATTATAGTTATATAACGGTCGTAGTTAAGCTGTTCTTGTGAAGGTATTTTTAACATTTGTACTTTAGTTTTCATTTTGATTATAAAAAATTCGTTCGCTTCATTCATCTTCCTGTTTGTTGAT
This sequence comes from Teleiodes luculella, assembly GCA_948473455.1. Classification (NCBI taxonomy): domain Eukaryota; kingdom Metazoa; phylum Arthropoda; class Insecta; order Lepidoptera; family Gelechiidae; genus Teleiodes; species Teleiodes luculella. Next base: position 5,429,076 of record OX419588.1, on the reverse strand, counting down.
CGATGACATCTTTAGCCATTTTGTATTTTAAAGCGTTACAAAGTTACAACCCAATAAAATTGATAAAAAAACCAATACAAAATTGTAAAAAGCTTGTTAAGTATGTTATGCGGAGAGAGAGGCTAACAACAGGTTAAAGTAGCGGCGGGTCGACAAAGCCTTGTGGGCAAACAAAAAGTAACGCTGAGTAAACATTGGGCTCCTGCGCGCTAATGCATGAGAATCTACACGGCACAGCTACGAGCAACCGGCAACCGGCAACCATGCTCTCAAACCGCGCCCTCCCCGAGACCTCGTTAAACACACTTTTTTAATGTAGAGTACGGAATATACGAACCTTTATGCAGGTTTGTGTTAACGCGGAGCTCGTTTATTTTTCGACATGTTACGTATTTTAGGAATTCACCTACGGAAACGTTCACGAACACGTTACAATTTCTTCAAATTCAGAAAAGATAAATTCATTTTATCGCTTATTTTTGGAGGAAGAAACGTTTTAAGGGTGGATGGTGAAAAGCGAAGCTCTCGTTGAATCGTTGATTGTTCTTTTGCAAGGAAGTAAATGTTAGTCTATTTGCGTTTAGCACTGACTGGCTCTTGTAGAGCCTTGAATTTGCTTCGAACCATTAAGCTTATGATAGCGTCCGACTAAGCGAACACACAGTTTACCTACTCGCGGTTTGAATGTTCATGATAGCGGCATTTCACTTGAAAATAATTTCAAAAGCTAATACAAAACTATTCGTTTCTTGTAAAAATACCTTCTAACCAGTTCAAGCCGAGGACTCCGAATAAACTGCACGTAGTTTGTAATTCATTTTATTTTACACATCGTTAACTCGCGCTTGCTTTTACTTTATAATTAATAGAGCTAACAGAAAGCTCCCACAAGAATGTTTTGGTTTCCAACAGGCTATAGAAGGTAGTCCTGACCACATGCCCCTTTATGATGAGGTCGCCATAAATAAATAGGTCAAAGAACCCCCAAACGACATTCAATAAAGAAAATGACGTCTTTTGAATTTCCACTTAAAGTAATTTCATCAAGAAGTTTTGAAGAGCCTTTCAAACTTCATTGATCGGAAGATTTTGAAAGTGATTAATGTTAATTAGGCGCTGCTCGGCACCTACGCGGACGGTTCCGCATGCAAGAGTTAGTCGGGAAAATGGGAAGGGTAACTGAATATTCAGCTGTTCACAACAATGAACTGATTTTCTAGTTTGTGATTCAGCGTGCGTCCGCGGCGCGCTTCCGCTCGTGCTCGGAGGACCTTATCCATACCGATGCGCGCGTAAAACGCGGTAAACGTACAATTTCTCTTTTATTATCGTGGCTTATCATTACACGTGATGGAGCCCTTCAATTCTACCTAAACGGCGCATGAAATTCTAAGTGAGCATTTCGCCAGAGAGTCGGTTTATAGCGGTTGTTTGCCGTATTTAACTTCAAATGTGTAGTTAAACGAACGATAAAGATTTTTTTGTGAAGGTAAAGAAAACAGTACTTATTCCCCTTTTTTGTACAAAAAACATTAATATTACAATGACGAATCCTCTTATAAAAAGCAGCAACACCAAATATGATTTCCAACTTGGACTAAATTGTTTTACTTTTTCATCCGCAAAAATGTTTTATTATAATTTCTTTGCCAGGGAGACATCGGTGTTCCAGATGGAGACCCTGGAAATTTGCATAGAGAATGAGATTTGTCATTCCGCTTTTGAAGGCAATGCTGAGACCTAAAATAAAGCGTTGTATTTTCGGATCCGATTCTGAAGAGATTACTCTTGAATGTTGAAAAATATTTCATTGGTACAATTCATGCTATGTTTCTTTTCAGCTTCTTGATTTTATCATAGCGTAGCTCCTCTTTATATTTTTATCTTTAGGAGACTGATTTTGGAAAAATGCTTGAAAGGTAATGGATGAAAGATAAACCAGATTTATTATTATTACTCTCTGAAAAGTCTTTAAAATATGGTACAATAGAAAACAGTCCTACAGTTCGCACGCAAGTTGAATTCAGAATGCGTTTCACTTAATTTTGAGTTTATAGCTTATTTATACTATAGTTTTTAAAATGAAACTGATTATACTCTCTGTTAGAAGAGCTGACCTTGTAACTGTACTGTACTTACTGCGCGCGAACTGTAAGACGTATAGTTTCTACTAGAGCACTTATAGATCAATGTTCGGTGAAGCTTGATTAATCGTACCTTCTCGACACAAGCATAGGTCAATTAAAAAAAAAACTTATAGATGGAGGGGCAGGTACAATTTTTTTTTACGATTATCTATATTATGTACGACGCAACCATTAAGTATTCATGCCCATCGCAATACGGAAACCGCGTCTGCGTTTAGCACGGGCAATAAAAACGGTGTCTCAGCGAAAATGTTACAGGTATTGCGCGTGGGTACTATAGGTAGTAACTTGCACGTTGCAGTTGGTATTGGATATTTCAAAATTTGTTTCCGACGGCTAATTTCCTAGTTGGCAAGAATAGGGGTGTCGGTGGAAGGAACCCGGCTTACTAGGACGTATTTTATTTACCGAGCGCACGTGACGCTGCCCCAAGACGAGTAGCAGCCGGCGCCAACCGCTCGTTTGTCACTAAAAATTACCTAGCTTAAGACATTCACTCACTCCTACCTATTAAATAATAATCCTCTTCAAACTCCTTACCTTTAACTTCAACCTGCTGGAACGATTGATGAAGCCTATTCAAATGTTTTATGTCTGAATTTCTAATTACCTGCGTCTCTTTGTCACGAGAATTTATGCGTGCAGAATTAAGTTAATAAGTATTTTTGATCGATTCAATGAAAGTTAGTGCTTTACATCAATTTATTTATTTTACGTCGCCATGTGCCAAAACTCATAAGGATTTGTTTTGTATCCAAGTGTTACCAAATGTTTTGTTTAGAAATGTTTGCAAACGTTTGTCACATATCTATTTCTTTGAAACATTTCTGTTATAGCTTCCACACCGGATGTTTATCATCATCATCATCATCATCATCATCATCATCATCGTCCACTGCTGGACAAAGGCCTCCCCCAAGGATCTCCACAATGATCGGTCCTGCGCTGCCCGCATCCAGCGGCTTCCCGCGACCCTCACCAGATCATCGGTCCACCTCGTGGGGGGCCTGCCCACACTACGTCTTCCGGCGCGCGGTCGCCATTCAAGAACCTTTCTGCCCCAACGGCCGTCGGTTCTACGTGCAATGTGCCCAGCCCATTGCCACTTAAGTTTAGCGATTATTCGGGCCATGTCGGTGACTCTGGTTCGCCTGCGGATCTCATCATTCCTGATTCGATCACGCAAGGAAACTCCAAGCATAGCCCTCTCCATCGCTCTTTGGGTGACTTTGAGCTTTCTTATGAGGCCCATCGTTAGCGACCACGTCTCAGATCCGTAAGTCATCACTGGCAACACACATTGGTCAAAGACTTTAGACTTAAGACACTGCGGTATTTGGGACGAAAAGATATTGCGCAGCTTCCCGAACGCTGCCCATCCAAGTTGGATTCGACGATTGACCTCCTTCTCGAAGTTAGATCTACCTAGCTGGACTGTTTGTCCCAGGTAGACATAATGGTCTACAACTTCGAGAGCGGAGTCCCCAACTTTTATTGGAGTGGGTACTACATGGGCGGTCGACATGACTTTTGTCTTCTCCATGTTCATCTTCAGACCCACTTGTTGGGAAACTCTATTGAGGTCATCGAGCATTGTGCCGAGGTCCTCCAAGGTCTCAGCCATGACCACGATATCGTCGGCAAACCGAAGGTGAGAAATGTACTCGCCATTGATATTGATGCCATGTCCTTTCCAGTTCAGAAGCTTAAAGACATCCTCCATTGCAGCGGTGAACAGTTTCGAAGAAATAACGTCTCCCTGTCTCACACCCCGCTGCAGTTGGATTGGTCTGGAGTTCTGATCCTGGAGCCGGACAGACATGGTGGCATTATTGTACAAACACTTCAGCATCTCGATAAACCGGTAGTCAATTTGGCACCTCTGAAGAGACTGCAGCACTGCCCAAGTCTCGATCGAATCGAAGGCTTTCTCATAGTCCACGAACGCTAAGCATAGTGGCTGGTTATACTCTTCGGTCTTCTGTATAACCTGCCGCAGCGTGTGGATGTGGTCTATGGTACTAAAGCCCTTTCGGAAACCGGCTTTTTCGGGAGGCTGGAAGTCGTCGAACCTGCGCGCGAGACGATTCGTGATGACTCTCGAAAACAATTTGTAGATATGTTGTTGCCGGATGTTTATAAACGTTTCCAAACACCGCTGTGAGAGCATCTCCTAGTCGTCGGCAAATTGTGGAACCCGTCATTTTACAGAATGCATTGGCATTTTACAAACGCTCGTCATTTTGCAACATACCGAACAACCGTAGGCAAATTGTAAGATGTCTTGTCATTTTATAAAAAGCCTAAAGAAGTCGATCGCATTTTATACAATGCAGCTGCAAATTGTCTAATTATTTCCTAATCTGCCTACACGCGCGGCGCTGTTGTGTCAAAATAACAACAACGGCGGCGGCGTAATCTACAAGCTGTAATAAAACAATTCCAATTCTGCAAGCCTGAATTAAGTCATTTTTTGAACTATAATTAATTATTTATTCTTGTATTTTAAGCCATTTGTGTTAGTTCAGGTTCATAATGTCCCTTTCCCAAAATGACCCTCGTGTTATCAGTGTAATACCACAGAATTCCAAATGTAGTCCCTAGTATTACTTACATCATTCAACTCCATTATGCCACGTTGTTGCTCATTGAGAAGAGGAATGCATTCTATCATTTGCCGTCGGCATAATACAGAATGGCGTGCATTTGCAAAATGCGGAAGCATTCTGTATAATTACGAGTTTTACAATTTGTTGACGACATATAAATAAGCTTTACATATCGTTTGGTGAAATTACAACCAACGCTATGACCTAATAATTGTAAAATTTCTTTCGTGTGGAATGTCAACATGTGCCGAAATTCGGAGCGCTCTCCGTGCATGTGAGGGTCTCGCACCAAATTTTTCCATTTGTTTGTTCCGTGACAATTTCCACATTTCATTTCCGGCTTTAATTAAACCCGGCTGTGAAATCAGTATTTTTTAATGAACGTAATCAGAGCTCGTACGTAACGCTCACGAGGCTAACGTTTTTGCGCATAAGTAAGTAACATATTATTATTGTTTTAGCGATTTCATGTAAATACAATTATTTATGTATTTTAATTAAGTCCATTCTTTAATTTTTTGTCTGCTATGTTACTTATTACAGATTCTCGCTTCACTTTGTATTTTACGAACTTTTTCTACAGGCATCGTATTGAAACTAGCTTTCATCCTCATTTCTAATGTTGTATCTAGATCTTTGTTTTAGTATACATTAAGTGTTAGGCCGCGGTTTTACGCTGTGTTTTAATTGTTACAATTAACGGGGTAGGTATCTTTGTTCGAAAGCCGCTAATCACATATTAAAAGGTGGCTCGGTGTAAATAGGCTTGGGTGCGGGGTGCGGGCCTGAAAACCCATTACGTAGAGACATCGCGTCAGGCGCGTAAATTGGATTCACGAGGGATGGACGGGCCGAAATAATGCGGCTTCGACGCTACGCTACACTCTTTTAATTTGCGAGGAAATTTAGAATGTGCGGAATAGAGTCGACCTCGCCGACTCTCCCGGGATAACATCCCCGAGGCCAAGCAAACTCCACTGTCTTCTTAATAATGTATAGATTTAATTCCGCCCTTACTTTGTTATATTAATGACCACTTTGATGTAGTCGAGTAATTCAGTGATTTATTTGCAATTAAGTATTCTAAACAGAAAACCCTTATACTTTGCATAATACGAAACCAATATAGATGTCAACGAACCGTTTGAAAATAATACGCCTCAGAGCGCTGTATGAATACAAACGACACGGATAGGAATTAACTTTAGTACATGTAGGAAAAGCTTTAACCATATTCAAAGTACGACATAGATATAAAACCTGATATAATACATGGAAGCTGAATCTTTTAGGGGTTTTTGTGGCAAAATACACGTATAGCAAGCGAAACGTTATTGCCGCGAGTCAATTGTCTGTTCACAGAGGCAGACGTAGGCGGAATAGTAAACGTGCAGGCAACTATTTACTAAGATATTATTGGGAATAAGCCGCACGCAATGTTTGTAAAATTCCACATGTATGTAGGTATTGAAATAATTCCACTATAAAATCGCCTTTGTGTCAGCTAATATGTACATAGGAGAAAACACTGCAATGTGACAAAATAAATTTAAAGCTAAATAACGTAATTAAGATACAATCTAAAGGGAATATAGAACTTCTATTCAAATAACTGTATAAATAGTTCTCTGCTGTTTGTTCAGTGATAAATGTCATATAATATTCATCGCCTGAATATTCAACGTTTCCTGAAGTTTCTGTCTTTGGCATAATATCCCTTTTAGCAAATCATGATGATATTATACAGCAACAATTATTTTATTACTATAATCGTTCGCCAGCGGCTACGCCCTTCGTGTTTTGACACTTTTGACGTATTCCGTAGAGATTATATTTACCCTCAGTGAAAGGTATATTAGGAATTCGTACCTAAGATAAGATACGTTTTATTTCATAATAAAATGAAATGTAAATGTTGTATCTTATGCCTCTATTTACCTGCCAAATATCCGAATAAGTATACAAACGTACACATAAGATTATGGTTTATCTGTATTACACGTTACGCTATCCATTGGGATATTCAAAAGAATTAATCCATAAGAAGATACATAGGTATGTTCTACTTGTAATCCATAGGCCTCAAATCCCATCAAAAGTTGAATTTTCTAGCTAGATAATCTCAGGATATTTCCTAATTTATAATTGTCATAAATAATATTGCGTCTTTGATTGGACCATTAATTTTGATACAAGTGTCTTTTATGCGTCCATAGAACACAAAATTACCATTCGAGTTTCAGCCGACGAGCTTTAACAGCTGAAACCCTTCTAACTTAATGACATTGTTCTTCTAAGATAACAACCGGCAATTATTTTATCGCAAACAATTAAATTACTGCCATCCTCTGAATATTTTAATCTCGTAATCTTCGCGGTGTCTCTCCACCTACACCCGGCCTTGCTCGTTATGGAGATCTACTCGTTCTTACAAAGGGTGCTTACCTAGTTCAGATTAAATAGGACACGATAATCCGTTCGCAAACGTGTCAGTCGAATGGGTAGCTCAATTTCGACCCCGTAATTAAGGAGTCACCTGCGTGAACAACTCACTCGGCGTAATTAAAGCTTTCAACTTGGGTCGAGTTATGTCGACCCACTAGGGAGACTGCGGTTTGCGAGTCAAATTTCATGCAGATAATAGGGCCTCTATAACTGCGTAACTTGCGAACTAAGCCACGATTTAATTGAAACCGAGAATAAACTAGGCGCATTTACTGCTGGATGTGGTTCAAATATGGCTAATCCTGGAATCCGAATAATTGCTTTAATTCTACTTTTAGTTGATTAGCAAATAGTGAGTGATGGAGTTTTAGAAGTTGCGGCGAGATAGGGCAATAGTTGCATATGTTGGCAGGGCGCCGGTGGGCGTAGCGCCGGCGCTCCGGGTGGCTCGGCCAACCCACTTGGAGCTCCGCCAGCGTCTACTGTTTGTTTATAACATTAAAACATTTTAATGTCGTCGAACCTCTTCTAGTTTCAGCGCTCTGAATTCTTAACGCATGTAAGTAGTGGTACGCCATATAACTGACTTTTACACCCTCGAAGTGGATTTGGCATCAAAAGACTATGTAGCGTGACGAATGGGACAACGAAATGTTATTTACAGGCCAAGTTTTCAAACAGAACTTAATTAAGTTTAGGATTTTCTTAAACTTTGATTTTATGTGTGACCCATGAAAAGATACTTGTCACTGACACAAAACGTGACAGAGAAACATTACTAGTCTTTGGAGATGTAGTGTTGGTGAAGAACGAATAAAATCAATCAGCTGAATAGAAAGGGAAAGCGATATCTTCCTAAGAAATATTGCGTGTGAGTAAGAAAGTAGGATTTAAAAATAGAAGATCATCGCTGACATGGTAAAAAGATACTGGGTCACCTGACCTGATATGACAGATTCATCAGAGACATAATTCAAGTAAAGGTAAAAGAGAGTAAGACAACATGGCCTAGAAGAATGTAAGAACATCACCATTAAGAGCACGGCTCTTTAATAAAAAAAAAAAGAAAATAATAAAGACGTAATATTTTTTTTCCTCATGCTTACTACAACAATACTTTCTTTTAGGAAAAGCTCTATACTAGTATAATAGCTTTTTAGTAATATAACCTAATTTAAGGTATTTTATCACACCTACTTTGATACCTATGAATTGAAAGATTGCTAGGTACGTACAGTTGTCTATGTTTACATAGGAAACATCTGCTTTTGATGAACTGAATACTTCGCATTCAGGTTGGCGGCACTTGAAATCGTGCCAGCTTATTTTAAGTGGCGGCGTCTGTTCAAGATTGGTGCCTAATGCCCCACGCTGTGATATTTTATAGCTCATATCAACAGCACAACATTATTGACTTTCACTATTATATTCACAGTTGTAATGTAAAGACTATTATATATGCTTCCAAATAATGTATTTCCCTGTTATTTGTGAATGTTCAGTCATACATTTCGTGGCATTAATTAGGATTATGATATATGGATGATGTTTTTTCGTTATTCATTTCACTTTCGCGACATTGACTCTCGCCGGGTTGTGTTGTGTACGCGAAATCGACGCGCGCTGCTGGTTTTAATAGCAAAATGATCCATTATCGCGTGATACTGTATCATTCATGCTTCGCTCGATCATTATCTAATGTTATGTACGATGAGTAACTCTGCCAGTGTGCCTCACGAAATGTTCACTTTTCTTCGCTGTTTTGGACTGGAAAAGGCTTTTTATTACGTTATCTAATATATTATTGGTCTAAAACACGCAATACCTTTGTACCTAAGCAGTTTTTTTTTATTATTAAATCTGTTGTGTATAATATATAGGTAGTAAAAAAATCTTTTGCTGCCTATGTACCAAAAAAAAGACGTATTTCAACTATATTTACGCTACATTTCGATATCCATGTAGGTACTTGGTTTCGCAATACCTTTCTAAACAGTTTTTTTTATTAATTCTGTTGTTTATAATATACCTATAGGTAGGTAATAAAAAAATTCTGTTACTTATGTAGGTACCAAAAAAAAACATTTCAACAATATTTACGCTAAATTTTGATATTCATGTAGGTACCTGCTTGGTTTCTCTGTATAAGTACTTAATTTATGTATAATTTATTTTCATCTATACTAACTAACTAATATTATAAAGAGGAAAGATTTGGTTGTTTGTTTGGATGCTTGATATAGGATCCGAAACTACTGAACCGATTTGAATGAAATTTGGTATAAAAATATAATAGACCTTAGGGAGTACATGGCTAACTTTTACCGCGGGAAAATTCCTCCTTCCCACAAGAAAAACTGTTAAAGGGAGCGGAGCCGCGAGGTGTAAAGCTAGTAGACAGTAAAACTTATTTAATGGTGACCTGATTCACGAGTCCAATTCCCGTGCGAGCTAACAACACAAAACTATTAATGCGCCTACTGAACACCGGCTATGACTTTACATTTTGCTTCTGATAAAGTGTTGTATTCAGTAACGAGCCGACTCCCGGTGGAAACAAAGTTTGATTTAGTTTAGACACGACAATCCCTTGTAGTTATTATAACGAATCCAATTATATAGGTGAGCTCCCGATTCCCCGTATAAGGCGTAAGCCACACTAAACCGGACAAGGGCATGGGTGCGGGAATTTGTATGGTGAATAACGCTTGTTAGCCGCCTTTTCCGCGCCGTGTCTGCGCCTCACGTGGTACTCGCACCGCGTTAGTTCACTAGTTTCGACCTTATTCCCTCGCCACGACCGCGCATCTTCCAACGTACCTAAAGTGAAAAGTCGAAGCCAGACACCATGTCGCGTCGTCGGCACCTCCCTTGTCAACGTTATGTCTCTGTCGGGAGTACGCCACCGTCCCGTCTGATGATAATGTGGGGCTAACGCCTCATGGGTGAGCTCCCGATTCCCCGTATAGTTTCGTAGGCTTGTCTTGCCTACGGGCGGGCAACCCTTACTTCGTTTGATGTGTGGACTTTGAAGCTTTAACACAAACCTTCTATAAGCATGTCAGGTAAAAAGGTCAACTGTCTCATGTTACATCATAAATAGTTTACCTATTTTCTTTGTTCTTTGTTGTTGTTGGTATTTCAAAGAAACAGTAATATTCTTAAACCAGTTATTTTAGCTAAATCCCTTTTATATAGCTTTATCTATATTAATAATTTCGTCAAGGGGTACGGTAGACTCGATCGAAACCTTATACTTATGAATAACAATACATAAAAAAATATTGATTTCGAGTCGACAACATATATCCGCAAAATTCAGATTATGGAGAATTTCGTTAAATTCTAATAACACTGACAAACAAATCGCAGTCGCCATGATATACAAACCGCAGTCGCCATGGAAACATTGAGTGAATCATAACCAAGGATGTTGTACGTATCGTACTTATAAAATCCTTGATCATAACAAAACTAAATACTTTTCTTCGGTCGTTGACGTTTCGCGAAAATATTGTTTTTGACACTTTTTTATGACATACTCTTTGTTAGGTGCTTTTTACTACTGACAGAAGCCATAATTATAAATATTGAATTTAATTCAGCAGTGATTTTATTTCTATAGAAGAAGAGCAAGAAAACATTTCAAATGGCTGGCAGACGTAAATATTCAAGCAGGTTTTGTACAGAATATCAACTAACCCTACTATGTACCTATATTTAGCACTTTCAAATAACACCATTCAAGTATCAGTACTTTCAGTTGGTTGTATGATTTATGAATGTGTTTATCTGATTCTAGAAATAACATATGTAGAAGCAATATAATGAGGTCCTTACAAACAATGTTCAGTTCAATGAATCCAATCCTTTTGTCAAAATATAAAAGCTAACAATTAAAAGCAGCCTAAGAAAATAAATACCTATTTGGTATCAATGCAGTTTTATTACATACTTAGATCTCTTGATTTGCGTGGGTGTAACACTGCATCATATAATGAGTTAGGGGTCATCTTTGTAGGAGAAAACGGCGAACCTCCATTAGGGATCTATCACACAGAGAGCGGTCACGCGGTCAAGCGTTCAAGCGGTCAGTTTTGCGTTCGAGCGTGCCATTTGCTCGCTGTTGAACGGTCGAACGCTTCCTGTGTGAGTATATCTATGTAACGTAATACAACACAAAGAACGCCTTGAACGCTTGACCGCGTGACCGCTCTCTGTGTGATAGATCCCTTAATGTTGAGATTATAATATCAACCTATTCTATACTCAAATCAACCAGTCCCAGTAAATTCGTAATTTAGCCAAGGCTAAAGGTTAAGGAAAGCCTTTACTTTTTCCTAATGGAGAACTTGGAGGGTATGAAAATCTTCAACACAGAGAAGAGAGTCGAACTGCTCGAAGCCATCATGTTACAATTTTATCAGTACCTAATTACCTATAGACTTGCTATTCGTCAAAATTGGCCTATGTTAGAATTGAATCTCAAAGATTATTGTTTCTTCGAATGAATCAAAACAGCTCAGAGCTGACAATTATAACAATTTAATGGATAGCCTGTACAATAATGATAGAGAAACGGATAATAAAATGATAATATCGCCATTAACTTATGTGGAAAGTCCCCAGCATATGATGCAAAATTATCTATATCTATATAGAATTCCATGGCAATTGTATGCAAGTATGGTAAACCAGACTTATTTATAACATTTACGTGCAATCCGAATTGGCAGGAAATGTTAGATAATTTCCAAGGCATTAAAAAAGAACATAGACCCGATTTAATTGCCAGATTTTTAATACAAGAAAACATATTTTTGGAATACCGAGTGCGTGGTTATATTTTTAGAATATGGAGTGCGTGGTTTTACACCATTATCTACTCGCCAAAGTAGAGAAAGACACTGAGTGCTTAAAACAAAGAGGTTTACAGAGAATAAACCTTAACAGTTTAATGTTTTATTAATTTATGTTAGTTTATTTTGAATGTTGATTTAAAATAAACATTATCTGTGGAAAAACTATTGCAGTTTTTATTTACTATATTTACTAAACACAATGAACGAAGCTATACGAATCTATGCCTTGCTTACCTTTAATATTCCTTGAGAAGCGATGACTACAGAAATATCTAATCTACCTACATTTTGTACCTAGATGTGTAATTATGAGTCACATTTCACCCGAGCGAAGCCGGGTTTTCATCTAGTTTATTACATAATCTCTATCAACTTAAATAAAAAAGAAGTTTGATTACCTGCAAATCACTCAATAATTTATCCACCTCGTTAAATATAGAATATAGGTTATCCGACTGGGTAACTAGGTTCCCGTCATGTCATGTTCCTAACTCCATATCGCTAGAGGATTGTTAATACATATAAAGCTGTCAAAATCGTCGTCTGCTTTGAGGTTAGTCAGAAGATTATTCTGTTTTCCAACATGGCCTTCCAGTGCTTATCTGTGTTGCGCCGCCAGAAACCAAGTGATAAAATCTCACAAGATATCCCCATTTCGCGGAACACATCTGCCAAAGTCCCGAGCACAGCAACCCGACGCCCGGAGCAAGTCGTCAGCTGTTCGCTCGCTCGCTCTTCCGTGCGGTCCTTGCACATTTATGAAAAAACTTTTGCGAAATTCCTGCCATTGTCTTGTCGACTATTCTGGTCAAATTTATTCTATTCTCTTCGTAGCCTCGTGTCCCTCCTACTTGAAATAAAATGCTAGTGACTTGAGCTCGTGCAAAAAGAACCGTATTTTTATATTAAAGTTTTTCTTTTGATAGAATCTTATACTATGCAATAGCCGTAAACATTAATAAACTAAGTATTTAACGGCTAGTTTAAACCCCAAAGAGGTTCAATCAAACAAGTTGTTTATCGATATTGTTGCGACGAATAACATGCAAATAAAGCTATTATAAAAGTTAATAAGTAACCTCGACAACTGTTCACTTGCTCGCTGTTTCTCCGCAGCCGAGTGCCGCGTCGGACTTTTATGAAAAAACTTTTATCCATTGCACTCCACTTTGGCTTTGGAAATTTAGCTCGAGACAATTTCGTATAGAAATTCTTTATCCAATTTCTTGTTAGCTCTATCTGCAGTATGACGTTATGTTTTCAAGATAATGTGGGTAGTGTTTGTTTAGTCCCGCGTTGGGCGCCACAATCTAGTGGGCTATGGCGCCCAGCTGAGCGTCTGAGCCGCTTACTGGCCCACGGAACGCCTCGGCTTATACGCGCCGCTGCCGCCCAAGTAGCTCGCTCTATCTATTTGCACAGCTACGTAGTTTATCCTGCCCAGGGCCAGTTCATGCAAAACACTATTTTGTTTTTGTTACTGCATTCTCAACTTGGAGAGTTAAGGAGAAGATCCTACGCTCTACTTGCCATAAGGTTATCATCGCTTACAGATATTTAGATACGCTTATAAGTATAACTTGTACTATGGCTTATAGTACGGCTTGTTAACCTGAATTACGGTCCCATCTGGCAGAAAGCATGAAACTTAGCATACATGTAGCTTTTATATATGTGCTTCAATGTCGATATGGAAACACGCTGAGAAATGATTACCCCCCCCTTTTTCCCTCATTTTACCTCCCTCATTTTGGTTTTTTTTCATTTTCTACAAAAACGGTAGGACTGATGAGTTTACTTTTCAAGAACCAAATAGTTGTCGATAAATTACCTACAAAATGATACTACATTTTATAGTGCTAAGATTAATATATTTCTATATACAGCCATCAACGTATTATGAAATTTTAAAAACAGGCACACTTTTTTCTTCCTTACTTCATTTATAGGAAAACGACAAGAGTGGTGATAAAATGGACTAAAGAAGTCAACTACCTTATACATTAAGCTAAAAAATGACATTTATTTCATAGTCGTAAAGGCATTACTTCTAGAGTTACAGCTCACCGCGTCTGACCCAAATACTCTTTTTTTTACCTTTTTAGAATACATCTTTCTGTTAACTTTGTTTAGCGTAGATTAGATTCAAATTTTCCAATTAGAAATAAAACAGTCCATGTACTAATCCAGGCCACAGTCTATTTACATGTAAAACTAGCTGTCTGCCCGCGGCTACGCTTGCGTTGTGTTTCGACATTTCCGTATTAATTTTTAACTATCCCACTTTTTTCCGTGATTTTAAAGTATCCAACATGTTGACCGAGTATATAAGGTACCACCATGCAAAATTTCGTTTCAATCGGTCTAACAGTTTCGGAGATAAGCCCGTAGAATATACTGCGCCGTATGAGTTACTAAAGTTTTTTAACTATCCCACGGGAACATTTTAATTTTCTGGGATTAAAAGTATCTAAGATGTTGACCGGGGATATAAGGTACCACTATACAAAATTTCATTCAAATCGGTCGAATAGTTTCGGAGATTAGCCCGTGCAAAGAAAAACAAAAAAAATCTATAAAATCTGTACATAGAAAAAAAATGCTATAAACCTATTCAAGGGGATGTAAGAAGCGATATAGTACATACCCAGATTTTTTTAAAATATTTTTGTTTCTCTGTTTGTCTGTTTGTCCTCCTTATATTTTTTAGCTAGCAAGCCGTACTATTAGTATATTAGGTGTTAATTGTTTATCGCCTTATCGATCAATATCACTTTACCTTAGTTAAAAGCAACATTTTGAATATTATATTATTATTATTTCTCCTAAAAACAAATTCACATAATGTCTGAAATTTATCCTGTTCTTTATGAACATGCCGTTAACGAAATAGTATCGAAGGGCTAGAAAGGAAAAAAAAAGCTTTTGCCTGCTTATTAGTGTGACGATGTAGTGACACCATTAATAGTATATATTGCCGTAAAGAACACTGCACAACATTTTCAGGAAAATACGTTTCTATCGATTTGGTTTTCCTTTAAGTTTTATGAATACCAGTTTAAGTTCGTACCTGTTTAACTATGTTGTAGTGAATAAGTAGGTCGCTTAATTTAATAGGTTTTTTGGAGAGATGGTTTTCGAAAGCAGTTTCTGTTCTAACTCAATGTATCGTTCACAAGCCGAGTGTTCTACGGTGTAGATAAAGCAACAAATCCTATCCATACGACGACGATAGAAAACAGCTTATTGAATACTTGATTTATGTAAAGGCTCTTCGGGAGGCCGATTTGAATAGCGCTTCCCGTTAACCGTGCCGAACCTGAAAGCTTTTCATAAATGAAGCCGGTGCGGTGGCTTGGCGGCGGTTCACATTGAACTACTGTTGAACTATCATACAAGGAAACGACACCCGCAAACCGCACTCATAGTAATATGAATTGGAGGTCGCGGTCTCCAACTTCTATGGCGTTTGTTTTTTGATTTTCTTCTCGCCTTGCATTTAGCCCGCCTCCTACTGCCGCCATGTTGGCGCATGGAATGTATTCGAGGTGTCTTGTCTAGTTCTTGTACGTAATTCCTCAATTTCGTTTCACCGGGGACTGAGTCCTGGAACTTTACACTTTGTGACGGGCCCGGCTTAAGGTGCTCATTGTCTAACTCGGAACAGATATTAGGGTCATGCTGGTGTGCAGAAATGCCGCTGAATGAACGTGGATAATTGAATAAGCCGTGCATGTAACTTCACTGGAACTTGCAATTCAGAACAAAAAGAACATGAGAACTGTGAGAACATTTTTTTTTTCAATTTTTGTGCCAATATGCTATAAAATCATATTTAGTTACAATAGGCGAATTAGAATTGATCGATCAAGTGGACGATCTTTTATTAACAATATTTTATTTTTCGATGAAGTGGACACTTAGGTACGGTTACTTTTACAAATGCAATACTAGTTTTAGTATGGGATCCTTTATTTATTCTGTAGGTTAGAGTTGTAAGTAAATACATTTTTTACAACCGAATAATTAGTAGTACGTTGCATGAAATATAAGAATAAAACTAAAAGGATCTTACCACAAACAATTATAAATAAAATAAATAATCTCTTTCTTTTTTACACCAGCTCTTTGCGTATTTTTTTTTGTGGTAACACGGAAAATGTCTAATGCCTAAAATTCGGGTTCGTCCCCGAGCTTACCGTTCCCCGAGCTTACCGTTCCGGAGCTTACCGTTTTGTAATTATTATAAAAAGTCGATTAAAATGACAATCTTGCTATAAAGTACTATTAGCAGCAAAAGTGCAAAGTCGAATTTTATACTTTATAGGAATAAATAATACGTTCTAGATCGCGGTTAAATAATCACGTTTATTAATCTGCTGGTGTATTGTCACAGGTTTTAATAATCACAATAATTTGTTTTATAATTAATAATGATGGCAATTATTTATCTTAAAAATATGGTTTTGCTATATTTAATTTAATAGTTATACATACATTTTTAGTCCTATAACTTTCATCATTAGGTTCACATAATTCTGCCTGCAGTAACCAAACAAACACATTTCATACCTACTTTAAAACACTTTTGATCTCTATTGTACAAGTTGGAATTAGTAGAAAAAAAAACAAAATAAAATGTAATCAATTTTATCAAAATCGGTAAGCTCCGGGACGGTAAGCTCGGGGAACGGTAAGCTCGGGGACGAACCCCTAAATTCATACAGTTATCAATA